>CM076584.1:1181817828-1182336810 GCA_034641835.2 Pinus albicaulis
TTAGTTTCTGAGTCTAGGGTTTAGTCTTCTGAGATGTTAAATAATGCCTGCAGGCCATGAGGAGGTTTTCCATAAGTTCTCAGTTAAAATTTTTATCATCAAACATATTCTAGGACATTTCGTGTTCAAAACTCTGTTTTGAATAAGAAATTGTCGAATTTATTCTTGTAATAATCATGTATGTTTCCGCCATGAAGACTTCAAAGCAGACTCTGGTCCTCCTTTTCCAAGGATCAAACGCCAACATCCTTGCAAAAAATCAACCAATTTCATCATTCTAGCTTCAGCAAATCAGTGAGGAAACAAAAACAA
Source organism: Pinus albicaulis (assembly GCA_034641835.2). Lineage (NCBI taxonomy): Eukaryota > Viridiplantae > Streptophyta > Pinopsida > Pinales > Pinaceae > Pinus > Pinus albicaulis. The sequence continues at coordinate 1,181,818,141 of CM076584.1, forward strand.
AAGTTGAATTAAATGAACAAGTGCCAAAATAAAAAAACATTACAAAATGGGTTCTGAGAAGAAAAAATTAAAACCATCTCTTGTCAAGATATTTCTCAAAGCTATTTATTCCTGTGCAACAAGTGTCATTCAGAAAATCCAAGGGAGAAATCATGTTTTGAAAGTGTAAGAGAAAAACTGTGTTTGAGGAAGGCTGACTGTGTGTGTTAAGGTGCACGCGGCGCATTGGGCATAGGCGTGGCACACACACACGACGCGGTGCGTTGAGCCGAGGCACACAATGTTAATTTCTATGGGCGCGACACACCCAAAGGCCGTGACACATTGGGCTTGCACGTGGCGCACAGGCTCAACAGGCTTAAAAATCGTCATTCGTGCTCCAAACTCAAATAAATTCGTGCATTTGCCTCCAAGTAAGTTGTGTGCGCTAACCATATGAGATTAAATTCTGGTTGGGTGTTTTTTGAAGGTGAAATTAAAGTGTTTAAATGGTGCAAGGATAAACCCTATACCCACATTGCAAACTTCTCCATAAGGTTTTGAAAGAGGTGGTTAAAAACTTGAATTTTGGTGCTTAAAATATCATTCCATTGTCATGTGAGCTCTTGTCATTTTTATCATTATTGTCACTACTACTACAGTTACACTCTCATACCATAGTCTCGCTCCTACTTCTGCTGTCCCATATCCCTTTTTCCCTTTTATTCCCCTGTTCTTGAATCCCTAAACCCTATCATTTGTCACCACTTCCCTTCATTGATAAATTCCTAATTTCCATGATATTCAAGGGCTACCTTTATGTCTTTGGTTTCATTTATATATTCCCATTTCATTGACTCTTATTCCTAAACTACCCCCCATTACTATCACCTATTCTACATCACTTATAAATCCCCAAATCCCTAAATTCCCCAAATAGTGACTGTCCTCACACTTATATCTCATTTGACAGCTCTTTTCCCATGGTGACATTTCTTCATAGCATCTTATCATATATGTGACACATTTGGCATCTAAGCATACACCAAAACTCTTGTTTTCACCATACATATATCAGCATATATTTGTCAAACACCTTGTTTTCAGCACCATGTCTGAGACAGATTCACCATATGAGCAGGGATATGAGCAAGACAGTGATTCATCTACCAAGATTAATGTGCCGAGGAGATCTCATAAAAGTGGCAGGCATGTCAGGGAGGAGCCCACTTCTTTGACCCAATTGCAGGCTTGTCTGCTTGCAATGGATTATTTTTAGTGTCAGTCATGCTTCCAGTATTGTGAGATGATTGCCCGAACTCAGCATCATCATGAGTTAGCTCGCCTATTTGTCCTACATTTGCATAATGGTCATGTGAATCTTGCTGGAGTGAACTTCACTTTGACACCAGAGACTATTTCTGAGGCGACTGGGATACCGAACATTGGTGAGGAGTGGAATAAGAGACAACAGCTGGATAGAGCATATTATGAGCCTTACATCAGACGTGGATATTTGAGGTAGTTGAGCAGGGTATTTCCATTCCGATTTCTACAGGAGTCTTATGCACCATTTATGAAACTCATCATCCGATATTTCAGCTGTGAGGGTAGATTCTCACGCCTTTATGCATACCATATCAGACTTTTGATGCATTTCACGAGAGTGCGACTGATGAATATTACATACTTCATGTGTTGTAATATAGAGCGGATGACTACCCTTGTGCAGAATAAGACTCCGGAGCAGCATCATAACAACATCTATCATTATGCGCTCATCAAAATCATTGTAGTGCATCAGCTTGGATTACAGGGCATCACATGGGATGAGTTCGTCTCTCGTGACTTCTTTGGAGCCCCCTAGCCTCCTCCCGAGATTTTTCATGATGAGGCAGAGCCTTCACATTAGCTTGAGGCTCCTGAGACTGAGCCCATCATTTCTCCAGTGTGTGTGACATATCAGAGAGGCCACAGAGCCTTATTTGCAGCAGCACGACGAGTATTATCTCCACCAGGGGTGGAAGGGGTCTCGTTATCTTCATCAGCAGCGCGAGTACTATCTCCACTTGGCGTGGAAGGGGTCTCACCTTCTACATAAGCGCAGTTATAGGTTCAGGACAAAGGCAAGAGGCCTATGCATGATGAGGGCCCTTCAGGAGGCCAAGACACTGATTTTATACTCATCGATGTTGATGCGAGCTCTCCCAACTCAAAACTGAAAGAGATAATTCAGGAGCAGAAAGCTGAGGTCGGCACGCTGACTGAGAAATTTCAGAGAGCTCAGTGGGTTATACATTATTTGGAGCAGCAGAATAAACAACTAGAGGATCAACACACACTCATAGAGTTGCGGAAAATCCGTGAAGACCGTGAATTGGCCCGAAAGAGACCGGGTGACATGACACCATTTGAGCGAGAGACTTGCCTTACGCACGTCAACATTCATATAGAGAAGCTCTTGGTGAAGGCCAACAGGGACAAAGACATGCTCAGACATATGAAGAATCACTATTGGGCCCGCACACACGTTTGCAGAGCAAAAATGAAGATCCTGAAGGCAAGGTTGAGAAAAGCACTGAAACGTCGGAAAAGGCTGGATCCACTCCGAATCTTGGCCAAATATTCCTTGGATGAGCATGAGACATGATGGGAGACCTTCACTCCAAATTTCAGCAAATTTGGAGAAGATTTTGTCATTTTTGAAAATTTTGGTTGCAAAACAGGTTTTTCGGCCCGACGCGTCGCGCCACCCGACGCTCGCTTATGATTGGGACATCTTCTGGAGGAAAACCTTGCATTTTCGGGTTTTTCATGATATATTATGTATGTTTAGGAATGGCCGAAGCATTTCATCAAATTCTTGGCTGCCTAAAGGGCCAAAAACACCTTGATAATGGCCTTTCTGCCACTTTTTTCACCAGCAGGAACCAGTTTTGGGCGATTGCAGTTTTGGAGGGGTAAATGACATCCAAATTGACAAATTCTACTTGTGTTGGATAGCAAACATCCAGGGCTTTCCCACAAGCTATCATGAGCTCAATTTGGACTTCGAGAAGTGCCCCAAAAATAGGGTCAAACTGGCGCGACGCATAGAGAATTTGGGCGCGACGCATAGAGGAATTTTGCCCAAATTTCACTGTTCAGCTCAGAAATTCACCCAGTTTTGACTAGTTTTTCTTTTTCATGTGATGATTGATCTCTATTGATGTAATTTGGTAACCATGATGTAAATTTTCCATGTTTTAACTTGTTCTAGAGGATTCATTCACTAAAAGTGAAAATTAAGTGAATGGATCAGTTTCCTAGCATATAGAGGCAAGTTGTTTGGCTGCCTAGATTTTAGCTCCATGTTTAGAATTGGTTGAAACAACTTGTATGTATTGTTTAGACCTCCTCAGAGGCATGGGAAGGGTTAGATGGTCTATATATTGTATTTTCTCGTAGACATTTTCAGGTTACTACTGTAGTGCTTACACCTCTTATCAGACATTTCAGTTTTTGGCAAAGGAAAGACCAGAGTTTTGCAGCACTTGTTGGGATCCTTGTGGCTTCTGAGTTTTGATGATGTTATTCTCATGTTATTGTAAGTTTCATTAATGTTATATGTATGCCATTTCCCTTCTCTTTGCTTCTGAATTAAACAAATGAGTAATTGAGGTAGAATTCATTGATTTGTTGGTGCTCTGCCTTAGAATTTTGTTTAGTTTTATATGTTTTTCGTCAGTTTGAAGAGGATCCTTGCACTCTCTTTTCCTCTTCAGCTTCTAAACAGTCTTTCTATCCATCCATTGAATCTAAGACATCAAAGCTGCTGCCTACCTCGCCCCAACTTGAACTCTGTAAGAATTTGGCCTCATCCCCAAGCTCAAAATTGTTTTTCCCTTTTTCCAACAAAAACCCCTAAAAATCAAAATAAAACCCTCCTATTTGTTTATCTAGCCTAAGATCAGTTGTTTTTTTAGTCATCTCAAGCCCCTTTGAAAATTTTCATTGAAATTGACCCGGAGAGAGCCCTCTCCTGTCCTCGTAGGGCTAGCTACGAGGTTGAGCGTGGTTTGGTGTTGTCCTTTTTCTGCCTTATTTTAGACTAAGGTGGATTTGGGAACTAGCAGTATGATACCAAACTTGATATGAATTTGAATGTTAGTTTTGTTGTGCTAATTTCATCTTCATATTTATAAATAATCTGCTAATATTTTGCTTCATGTGCATAGGTTTCTTGAGGTGTTTTTGAGTGTCTAAACATGTAAATGAGTTGAATTTCATGTTAAATTCATAAGAATAAAAAATTTAAAACAAATGCTGAACAACAACAATAACATGTACAACAAACCATCAAATGATCCATTAACACAATTTTTTGATGAAGGAGTTCACCCCTCCTGGGCTACATCTCCATGGTCCAACTTCCATGGTTTGGGCCTCTGTATTATCTCAAATGCGATTTTTTTGTTTTGTTTACATTCACCTATTGCTCCTGCAACCTGCTTCAATGTGTTCAGAATGTCCAAATCATTCGGAAATGACTCTTCTTGCTCCCAATTTGGTTGAATTTTGCAAAAGTTATGGTCAAAATAGTTTGGCCTAGGAAATCTCCACTAAATCTGGAGATGACTCCAGTTAAGGCCGCTAAATTTGGGCTTGGTGCCGAATTTTGTGAACTACCATCTTTTCCGCTGAATCAAACTGCAATTTAATTAATGATAAGTGAGATTAAATGTGATAAGTGCATTTTAATTTAATCCACATTAGTGATAAGGATTAGTGATAATCATTGGATTTGGGTTAATTAAACCGGCATTACAACTTAATCCCACACATTTAGAAATAGCGCCGCTCTTGGTCATGGAGTATGGGCCTGTGGGGAGGGGGCTGGCCCCCTCCATTCCCCCACCGGTTCAACTGTCTTACTTGAAATATAAGTCGCGGGCATATATAATTAAGTCATAAAGTTGTGGTGTATTAGTATGGAGCGCGTGTTGTGTGGGGGAGGTCGCGGGGGTGAGTCTCGACCTCTGCCCAACTTGTGGTAATATATTTTTCTCCTTTGTATAATATATCTAACCTTCAGACTTTGGATATATTTCATACCTTGCCATATATGTATGTAATTTGGACTTGGAACATTGAAATTCGACCATTGCTAAAACAATTCAGCCTTGACCTTGGTCCACCAGAGGGGGCACGTGGCAGACCCTGGCTGCACCACATGTCCGCTTCCGGTTCGACTATCCCAACCATTTAAAAAAAATTCATTCCACCATTAAAATTTGAAATTCGACCTTAGGAGAGATAATAAAAAAAATTTCACCTTCCAAACTTTGTAGCGAATCCTGTAGTGACACTGTCACAGTATCATTGGGAGAAAATGACAGAATATTCCCAGAATATCCCTTTTCTGTTGACATTGCTTCCATGTCACCATTTTTTCTTGTTCTGCAGTTTTTTTAGCTGTTTAGGAAAACGAACAACAGGATTTATCTTCCTCATTCAGACTCCTTTTTCGACGAAACAAATTGCACTAGATTCCTAGTGACGAGCTCTTCGCTTCCGTTCAACTTCCAATCAATTATGAGCACTTTAATTTTTTAGCTTTAACACTGAGCACATGATCAACATTTGACAGTTTCTTGGTTGATTACCATGATCACAGCTAGTTCGAACTTATTTTATATGGTAAATTTATGTTTCTTATGAAATTTATAACCATGATATTAAAGTTGTGGAAAGATGTGGAGTAAATGCACACATTTATGATTACCTTTGGTATGTTCGATTGCTAATTATTGAGCGTGTCCTATGTAATGATATTGACATGGGTAATAATAAAAATTGCGGGAGAAAGACCGTGTGGAGCCAGGAACATAAACTTGTTCAATGCAATGTTTAGTATGTGTGTAATGTATGCTTATGTACAGAGTGTCACTTTTTGTTCCTTGATATTAAATGCATTTTCCGTTACTATAGTTGTTGTGGTGTGTTTGGTGCACGCATGTACGAAATCACATCAGTTTAAGGGGTGTGGTTCACCCCTTTAAACTATTGGTAATAGGTAGAAAGAAGTGGAGTAACTGAGCATACTATATATAAAAATAAGCATGCAAATGTAATCTAAAAACTAAACTAAACTAATCATAAATAAACAGAAGCTCTAAACGAGTCAAACGACACAATAATGAAAACGGTGGCTCTAGGCCCCTCTTATTGAGCGCTGGTAGTAAGGAGAAGAATACTTAACCCTCTTGCCAAAGGGCCCCTAGATAATGGTTCTAGGTCCCGATGCAAGGATGTTGTTCATTCCAAGCTTGCCACGGTGCAGTCTCCCTCTCTCTCTCTACTGTGTGGACTGAGCTTGTTGGATGGCCAACAAGTGAGCCCCCTCTGTCTGTAGCTCCGGGTCACACACTGCTGGTATTACTTGGGCAATTTTAGCCAGCATAATAATGTGATCACCCATTCTTCATCTCATGGTGGCTTTATATAGGGGATTTAAAATCCTTCTTCCCTCCCTTGGTACATTGTGGATGGTGACCCAAGGGCGAGGTATTATTCCTTTGTGTGCTCCAAATATTCCATTGTTTGCTCACATAGTGTCTAAGGAGGCATTGGTGACTGTCCTTAGGTGGCTTTAAGTAAGGAGTAACTTTTCCTTTGCTTTATGTGGTCCTGGATAGTGACATTTCGCCACTCTCAGGAATGCGCACTCATCGGGCCAAAAGGCGCGCAGAAGGCGCTCTTCTCGAAGGATAATGCGTACAATCAACATTTAAGACTAGTTCAAATTTGGTTTTCCTTAAAACTTTGAGATTTTTAAATACTTTCTGGATCTTGTAATGTCTTCCAGCCCTGTAAATCCTTTGGCTTGACATTAATTAATGTCATTTTCTGTTGTATGATTTTCCAGTGTTAATAGTTGCCCCCTAATGTGTGATGTCTAGGAAGGACTGTATAGTCGAAATACATTATAGTTTCTTTTCTGTATTGTGCGCGGAGAGAGAGAGAGATATGCATGAAGCCTTGGATTTGAACACACCCTGCATTGTTTCCAAGAATGAAAAAAGTCTAAGGGATCCCTGCAAGTAAATACAATTTACAATACATATACAAAATTTCAACAAGGTGGGCATGTCCCATGCTCATGATGCTATGTCTAGTTAAACAAAATTGACAGATATATGTTCTGTCTGTGTCACTACTATGGTAGTGATGTTGGCGGTTGTTGACGACGACCGCTGACGCCCTCAGGGGCATTTTTTCTTTGACGATAGGTGGAATTTGGTACCCATATGCGTAAACTTGGTATGGCATATAGCTACGCAATGTACGCATAGGTGCTGGTTGGGACCTTCCCATGTAAGCATTGTTGACAGAGACGCTTATGGAGGCATGGGTCTTCGACGGATCTGATCAAAGTGAAATGGTTGTAAGGTACGATACCATCTTGACATGAAATCTTTGGTCATAGTCAAATGGCAGGAGGATCGATGACATTTGTGGACAATGATGTCTGCCACAGTGCCACTCGAGGATGCCCCTTTGTATGGAGAGGGGTCATCGAAGGTATCACTTCCTTTTTGGAATATGGTGTTGAAGTCGACAAACAGGAAGCCTCAACCGAACGAGGGGTCACCGATATGAGGGATTGGGGACTTGGATGTGGTGGGTTTAAAATAGGCATGTTGGCGAGGGGTGACTGAAAACTAATGATGGGTATTCAGTGATCCGAGGTGGGAGTATACTTAAGTAGCTTTGCGGCAGTCATAGTTATTTCTAAAGGGGAAAATCCCTGGAGTCGATAGGACTTCCAGGGCGTGTGTAAACCGGTTATGAATGTCATGGTGGTTTGTGCGTGGGGGGTGAAATACTCTGACCAAGGGTGTTTAGGGACTGCTGCCATGGGAGAAAATATGAAATGCGAGGGTGAGGGGATGTAGTGCACCATTTGTGGTCTTTGTAAACTTACCAAAAGAATAAAATAATGGGGTTTGGTTTGTACAAAACACAGAGATGGGTACCCAAAAACATGGAAGTGTTCGCTCACTGATGTTGTGAGGAAGGTGTTTTGCTAGGGGTGGGGGTCCCATTGGTTGGTCTCATGTGCAGGGTTGATGAAGCAGATGAAAAAGTATTACAGATGGGATTATGCTGGTGGAGGTATGGTGGGCCAAATGCAAGGCGCAATGGTGCACTTTTGATCTTCTTGTACAACCGGGTCGCTCAGGAAGGGGGGTTCAGCTTGTATGGTAAACTTGACCTTATGCATGAGGTGCTTCCCAGACTGAAGTGGTATGGCCATGGCGTCACTTATGTTGTGATATATGGTCTTCTGTGGGTGACGGGCGCCATGGAGGGGAGGCTCTACCGACCAACGCAGATGTTTATCATGTGCAAGGCGAGGTGATGATAAACATGATCAGATATGAGGACCCTATGGTTTATTTCTGATGGAGAAACGATGTTAGGATATGCAAAGTTCTCTGGGACTCTATCATGCTAGGGGTAGAATGATACCTGCTCTGGAACTTTCAGGAGATAACTTTGTGGATGGTTTGCGGGATTTTTTTGCAAAAACAACTACCTCAAGTGAAAGCATCTTCTTTTTATGAAATATTATTGAAAGTCATGAGCTTTTAAAAAGGAAGATGAGAGAAGGCATACTTGCCGGCGCTGAATTTTATTTTATTTTTTATTTATTTATATATTTTATTTTATTTTTTATTTATTTACGGAATGCGAATGCGTGGCATCTCTTTTGTTCATCATGGATTTGTTACTTGGCTCCTAGTTTTGATTTTAGATGGGGTTGCCCCCAAATTGAGATCATGGGGGGCATTGCCGGTTACTTCTTCCTGTCCAGGATCTCCCCGAATACAGATTATTGTTGCCTAGGTGACCTTAGGTCAAAGACCCGACCAAGCCGTCTGTAGCAATCAATGCGCTCGACTAACTCAAGATGATGAGGCAACCAGGTTCCACTGTCCCTGGTTGGCGTGTGGTGGTTTTCGGGGAAGAGGTACAATTGGATGTCTTTTCAGTGACTTTTTTTCTTCTTGTGGGTACAGGATGGCACGAGGTTCATTTTTGGATGCCTGGGTGGAGGGATCCTCTTGATAGGCACGCTTGATGGCGTGTAAGGCGTCCCTATATCGCGGGATATCTGGGCAAGGATAGGTATAGTGCCCCATAGATGCTGCAGATAACGCATGCGTGATTGGCACGCAATGCTTTGCCTTTACCTTTAGTGGTATGTTCCTTTTTACGGGAACACGGCATTGAGATGTCTGTCTCGGAGTCAAGGAGTGGTTTTAATCATCTAGCTCCGAACATATATGAGTAGGGTGACCAAGTACGTCGCATATGGCGCATACTGGTGATTCCTGTTGTATGGCGGGGGTCACCATCTTCTTTCCTCTCTTCTTGGTTTTCCTAGCTGTGATCACTGGTTTTGCAATGGGAACTTCCTTTGCAGGGGTGGTCTTAGCCGTGTATTGGATGGGTGAGGGCTCCTCAAGACTAAGGGGCTTCAATGCTGTGGCAGTAACATGGGTGGCTCCTATTCTGGAAGGAGGAACGAGGTACCACACTAGGAATGTCAACGATATGTTGGGTACTACCAGTGTTTCCAAAACCTGCTGGGAGATGAAGCCAACTGGGGGGTAGAGGAAAGGGTTTGGGAGGCGACATAGGCTAGAGAGGTTGCCATGGCTGATGCCTCGGTGTCGTTACTGCTTGAGTCTGTGTCCTGACTAGCCTCGGCGCTTGACGTGGACATCATGCATACCGGAGCTCCTGTGACATTGGGTGATGCCTTAGGGATAATAGGAGGATCTCCTAGGAATGACCCTAGAACGAACGAGGATTTGAATTGGCCAGGGCCATATTCTTGGTACCGTGAAAGACCATCTGTCGCTGTATCTACATAGGGTAGAATTACATCCGTGTTGGTTAGGGGACGCTTCTCGTTGTGTGTCAGCTGGTCTACAGTAATGATGCAGTCCTCGTGGGGGAACATCATAATGCGGAAGATGGAGGAGGCTATGGCAGACATGGCATACATATAACTCCGTCCGAGGAGTATATTGTAATCCAAGTGAGTGTCCAAGACTTCAATGTCTATGTGGACCGTCTTTCTAGCTAAACAGACCGGGACATTTTGGTTAGGCCGACGGGGGTCGAGGGACGACCGTCGTATACTCGAAGCGTGATGACTGAGGGTTTTAGTTCGGGAGAACCTAATTTCTGCCAAACATTTTTTGACATGATGCATTTGGATGCACCCTCGTCTATGACACACTGGTGGACAGTTATATTATGCACCGATACTGGTATCTGGAAGGTGACCATGGAAGGGAGCCGGGGGGTGGCTTTGTCTAAGTCAAAAGCCATCAGGAGCGTATCGACAGGGTCGATAGCGCCTAATGCTGAAAGTATAGCTTGTCGTTGTTTTGGGCATGATTGCAGTACTTCCAAAGCTGACATAGCAGCGGGAGATTGTGCTAAATCGTCTACGATACTATAATTATGGGCCGCTTTGGAGTAGTTTCCTGCTCACCTGTTAGGTCCCTTTGCCATTTTCGGCAATGGTTCTATAGAAATATTTGAAATGGTCAAAGGTGCAGTCGGTGCATTGGTACTTTCCCCTGATGTACTGGTGTCTGGTGAGGTGTCGTAGATGCAATTCCAAATTTGAAAAAACATCTCTTCTCCAGTCATGTATATTTCATGGCTGATTTTCCTGAAATTCTCTGTATTTTTCTGGTGAGTGCTTACTATCCCTTGGTTGGGGAAAGGTTCTTGCATCACAGCTGGTTGCTGGGAAGATCCTCCTTGTCCTCGATTACTCTGTAGCTTCTTTAGCTCAGGGAGCTCGGGACAATGTTGAGTATAGTGCCCGTACTCACCACATATCGAACAAGAATGGTTTGTTTGAAGAGGTGGCCTTTTTCTATGCTGTTGGGCATTTCTTGGCTCCTGGTTCCGATTCCGATTGGATTTACCTCCAGCCTGGGATTGCGGTGGGTGCTGCTGGTTGCTGCCCCCTATCCAGGGTTCCCTTTTGTTGGCTTGTTTTTGGATTTTTTCTTTACCATGTTAGGAGAGTAGTTCTCCTGGTTATATTGGTGTGGTTGGTTTTGGGATGACTGCACAAAGTTAACCTATGCATTGGTTTGTAGAGGTGGGTCGTGTGCTAGGGATTGAGCGTAATGCGGTCCCGGGTTTCCACCTAACTGTTGGATGGGAGTTCTGCCGTCAGTTTTTCTTTCGGTGTATTGATTCCCCTAAGTCAGAGGATAAGGTCCTCCCTCATGATACGCTTGCGCCCTATTAGTCAAATTTTTCTGAGGCATATGATGACTTTGAAAACCGAGTTGAACCACGTTCTAGGTAGAAATTTATGTGTAGCTGGGGTTTTGATTGCTGTTGCGTAGGTAACCCTGGGTCATTGACCCAATTAGCCCGTCTGCAGAGTTTGACGCGCCTGGAACTTCTTGATAAGTTTGCAGGTGTGGGGCGTTAGGCAGGATGTTATAAATGTATCATGACTACGTATAAATCAGCTCAAGCTTATGGGCTTTGCTGATTGCATCCTCTTTGGATGTGGGGTTCTGCTGCGCCACATCCTTTGAAATCTCCGCCGTCAGAGTCTTCAAGAATAAATCTAAGAGAATCCGGTCATCAAGTTTAGCTTTGCATAAACTTCAACGCTGCCTCCATTCATGGAGATGGTCTGAGATGTGGATGGTGGGGGTCTGTCTAAAATGAGTTAGTAATTCCATTCTGGAATCATGGTGAATGGGTAACTAGAAATATGTTAGGAACACGGTAGCAAGGGCGCTAAAGGTTCCATGTGAAGCTGAGGGATGCTCCACGTACCATTCTCCAGTGAGAGTGCGTTGAAATAATCTCAATCGAATAGTTTTGTCAATGATACTATTCGATGAGCACCATAGGTGAAAGGTCATAACATGATTACCTGGGTCTTCCGCTTGCTTGGCTTCGAAATTTGGTATATTTGAAGGGAGCTTCTTGGGAATGAGAGGCCATGTAGGATCGTGTATGATGGGGTCATTCATTAGCTTGGTTAAATCGTGTAGATTCAACGAAGCTAAGAAAGGTGACTAAGAGGTTGACACCATTGCAATGTGTGAAGACACAAAGTTCTAGTTAGAACAAGGGTTAGTCTGCGACGTACCCTGCTATGTATTCAGCTGGCTTCCCGACTCCTCTGCCCCCTAGGGGTTGTGGGAGGAGTGTATGTGGTGTGGTGTTGGGAGACCGACTAGTTTCCCAACTACGGTTGCCACAATAAAGGATGAACCAATGACAGTGGTAGTGTTTCGTCTTTGACGCCTGAATGACGAAAGACCTGGAACCCCTCCCGGTAATGGGGGGAGGTCCAAAAGACACCTGGATCGACGAGGTTCCATTGGGACCTGTTAGGTGTTGCCCAAAAATTTGAGAGGATAGAGTCTATGATCAAAGAAAACTTCTTGTCACATACATAAAACAAAGCAAAAAATAAAATAGATTTCCCTTTAAATTAATCTATGTATCAAGCAATCCAGAAAGAGTTTTTTTTTTTTTTTTTTTTTTCGTTTGAGTATGATACTCAAAATCCTAGAAGACCTATGCATCCTCACACACTCAAAAGTAACTGGGTCTTGAGAAGATTTCTTGTGAGTGTTGGCACAATGTCCCGTAAGAGCTGGCGACGCCCTCAGTCAGCAGAAGAGAATCCACCAAGGTAAGGGTAGAGTGTCTGGCGCTTGCCTGCACCGTCACCTATAGGGTAAAGGTTGCCTTATTTTTTGGCCACTAAGAACCACCATCCTACGTGAGAATTCGAGTCTTAGGATTCTTGGCAGTCAGCTAACAGTACCGAGTATCAGCCGGGTCAGGTAGCCCCAACTGATACCGCACGCACTACGCCTAAGCCTAACCCCCTCTGAAACGGGTCTCTTCCACGCTCGGGTTTTCTTTGCCGTGGGATGATAGGTGGATTTGAAGCTACCTATAAACACAACTTCTATGTTTGAATATGAAGTATGATCAAGGCGGCTTATTGGATGCCTACTCCGTTGATCCTAACTTAAGCTATAAATTCTTTTGTGGCCCTTGTGGGGAGAATTTAGTGAGTTTGGTTGAGTTGGTTTTAGGTGTCTTTGCTTCGCTTAGTGGGTGAGTGTGTGTGAGCATAAAGTGGACAAACACATAGTTTGAACGTGTGGATATTGTTGATCCTTTACAAAATCCCCTATTTAAACTATGTTGTATTGTTCCTGGCTCAAATGGAAAACATGTGCGGATAATGGGCCGCTTTAAAATTTTCCTAGTTAATCTATGTGACTAACTATAGGGAGATGGCGAATTGTGAATATGGAGCGTTCATATGCTTACCTAGGGTCACTGGAGGGTGAAAAGGTAGTAGATATTACTTTATCTTCTATAAACAATTCAATCCTAGTCCTGCAATTCTTAGAAAAAAGAACACTAGCTATGCATGCATGGTCTTGGGCCACTTACTTGGACTCATTATCTAGGTGTGAGTACCAAAATTTGCAAAACATAAATTTTTCGGAATGCAAGTTACTTTTCCCCCTACTTAAGCTATGTGAATATTTTGCAAAAATCAACTTGAAGTAAAACTGACACTAAGCCTACAGAAAGCAGCTAAAAGTGAGTTTTAACAAGTTGCAGGGTACCACAACTAGTGCTGGCAGATGCATTAGGGGCTGCCAAGCACCTTACAAGCAGAAAAAGATAGAATTTAGGGAGAAATTTATCATTCTGTAAATTGCGCACAAAAGGCTGAGACATGTGCGCTTCTTGCGCGCAGGTGCGGGTCGGCACTGAATGCGCACCCTGCGCGTTTGTGAGGAAGAAACACGCGCAAATTCCTGCAAGTAAAAAAAAATTTAGGAGCTGCTCTTCTTCAGTCTGTCACTCAGGGTGAATCTAGGGACTGCAAGAGAGATCAGAGGACTACCATCTCCACTCCATAGCATAGACAGAGGTCTCCTGCAAAAGAAGGCACAACCATATAAACTTGGTAATAAAATGTTAGTGGAGTCGCCAATCCTGTTGTGGTGTGTTTGGTGCACGTATGTACAAAATCACACTAGTTTAAGGGGTGTGGTTTACCCCTTTAAACTATTGGTAGCAGGTAGAAAGAAGTGGAGTAACTGAGCATACTATATATAAAAATAAGCATGCAAATGTAATCTAAAAACTAAACTAAACTAAACATAAATAAACAAAAGCTCTAAATGAGTCAAATGACACAATAATGCAAACGGTGGCTCTAGGCCCCTCTTATTGAGCGCTGGTAGTAAGGAGAAGAATACTTAACCCTCTTGCCAAAGGGCCCCTAGACAATGGTTCTAGGTCCCGATGCAAGGATGTTTTTCATTCCAAGCTTACCTCGGTGCAATCTCCCTCTCTCTCTCTACTATGTGGACTGAGCTTGTTGGATGGCCAACAAGTGAGTCCCCTCTGTTTGTAGCTCCAGGTCACACACTGCTGGTATTGCTTGGGAAATTTTGGCCAACATAACAATGTGATCACCCATTCTTCATCTCATGGTGGCTTTATATAGGGGATTTCAAATCCTCCTTCCCTCCCTTGGTACATTGTGGATGGTGACCCAAGGGAGAGGTATGATTCCTTTGTGTTCTCCAAATATTCCATTGTGTGCTCACATAGTGCCTAAGAAGGCGTTGGTGGCTGTCCTTAGGCGACTTCAAGTAAGGAGTAACTTGTCCTTTGCTTTGTGTGGTCTCGGATAGTGAAATTTAGCCACTCTCAGGAATGCGCGCTTATCAGGCCAAAAGGCGAGCAGAAGGCACTCTTCTCGAAGGATAATGCGCGCAATCAACATTTAAGACTAGTTCAAATTTTATTTTCCTTAAACCTTTGAGATTTTTAAATACTTTCTGGATCCTGTAATGTCTTCCAACCCTGTAAATCCTTTGGCTTGACATTAATTAATGTCATCTTCTGTTGTATGATTTTCCAGTGTTAACAATAGTAGTGATTTCAAATGTTTGTTAATTCGTTATCTTATAAAATCACTACTGGTTGTTATTTTGCGTTTGAAACATGTTACAAAATATTTTTATTATTGAAGTTAAAGTTGTCATCTTGTTTTTTTGTAATTTTGATGGTTATTCTCTTATTAATAGAAAACATTATTTTGGGTAAATATTAGTGCTTTCGACATTCAATTTACTGATACGTACATGCGTTGTTGCACACATATGTTCTCCCGCATAACAATTGTTACACCATTTTTTGGTCATCTAACCTATTATCATTAGATGGACCCAAGTACATCATGTAAGACCAATTTTACTCCAAGTAAAATTGCTTTCACTATGAAAATAACTTAGTAAATCACCTTTATGAAGTTGTTTATGGTCTAAACAGGAAACCCCATAAGGAAATATTAAATAAATATATATTTGTTTGATTTTCCTCAAGAAATAATTAGTTAAACAGTAGTTTAATTAATATTTCTGGTTATATTTAACCCAAAACAAAGAAATTAATTAGATAAATCATTATTTATCTTATTATTTTCTAAAGAATAATTGTTTAAATCTTATTTAAATAATATTCTTTGTTAAATATGAATAATTCACCCTTAAATAATTAAATAAATAATTATTTATTTGATTATTACTCAACCATATCCTTAAAATGATAAATAAATCATTTATTTATTTATTATTACTTAATCACATCCTTAAAATGATAAATAAATCATTTATTTCTTTATTATTTACAAATAAGGGGATTTGACTCAAGTCAAATTCCTTTTCCCTCCAACAAATATAATAAAATATTCCATAAAAGTTGGATCTAGATTTGGTTAATAATATTTTAATTATGCACCAATCTCCAGACTAACTCAATATTTTGTTATAAATAGAAGGGTTTTCCCATTCATTTGTCACCTTTTGTTGCCTAAAGATCACTCTGGATCTCAACACTTGGTTTGGCTATTGATCCATAATCATAGCCATACTTTTCCATTTTTGTCTGGGTTTTCTACACCATCAAGAGAGAGATTCTAAATCTGAAGTGCTGAGGACTTACAAGAACCCATCCCATTGAGGAGAACAGGGAACACCCTCTTGTGTTTTCCTCCTAGGTGCCATTAATAAAAATATTCATTGGATATATTCTTGTCTTGTCTATTGGATCTATGGAGTAAATATTATTCTTCTACTGTTTAATGTCTTCTAATGTATAGATCTAGATTTTTGCAGCATTTGTATTGATCATCTAATTGCAGATCTGAAGATATTAGCAGTCATTTCTGCTGTTAGGGCTATAAGTTATGCGTAGATAAAGTGGTCTTTTTTCGTACACTTCGAATCAAGATTCATACTAACAACTGGCGACTCCACACGAGTTTACCATTATGACCGTTGTCATTTTTTCTGATCCTTGCATATCCAACTGCTTCAAACCCTAGGATTTCTCTTCAGCCCTTGTTTTGCTTATTCTTGATGTTGTTTTTAACCCATAAAACCCTAAAACTATAAAAATTCTAGCTTCCGTGTGTTGTCGGACCCATTGTGCAGGTGACAGACATCAGCCGCAGCTGAGACGACAAATTTTTCTGAAACCTGCCGCCGAGAGTGTCGGAAGTGCAGGTCGCACTTTTCTACCCAAAACTTGCGACCTGGACCTCCACGGCGCACTTTACAGCCCAAAAAGTGCGACCTCTGCTGAAAACAGGCCAAAAACTACAACCTGGACTTTCTGCAGGGATTTTTCTGAAAGTTTTTTGGGTTCTGCTGAGCCTCTGTTCAGGGTTGTCTGACCTCCATATCCACCCGTTTTGGACATGTACTTGTTCTGTTTCGCTCAACTAAGTGGGAACCTAGCTCCCTAGGGTTTCAGTACCCTCCACTTTTTGTGGAAGAGTGTTTGCTATTGCAGGTTGTCTGAAATTTTAGAGTCTTCAGCCATTTTTTCAGATCTGATACCTCATCTTCAGATCCACTTCAAATCGGCTTGTTATCCATCCAAATCTCCTCTTTTATCTTTGTTTGGGTTTTCCTTTAGGGGGCACTCCGCTTCCTTCTTGGAGATAGCCTTTCGCCACCTCTTTTTTACAACAATTTTCCTCTGATTTGTTGCTATTTTCTGCACCACTTTCCAGCAGATTTTGTCTTTTAGATCTCTGTCCCTCTTGACCCAAGATCTATTAGCCTATTTTAGTGTGTTTAGATTATTTTTTTACTCACCTATAGACTAGTTGTTCAGAGGCCCACCTGTTTGGGTTTAGATTATTGCATTATTAGCTGTTTATTTTCTGTTTTACAGGCCTATATAATGTCATTTGCAGGGTTACAGCTATACAACAAAACTTTTTCTTTTTATCTACAAATGTCTGGGTTTAAAAATTAAAATTTACACATTTTTACACACATACCCTAAGTGAAAAAGGGCTTGGTTAACACCGCCAAGCAAAGACTCTAAAACATTGAAATCATTTGATCCTGCACCTCTTTGCCCTTGTTTCGACATTGTAATCGGTTGATCTTGCACCTCCCTGCCCTTGTCAGTCTCTTTTTCCTTTGTGCCATGTGTGTGTTGTCATTGCTCAACCTCCCATGGGCTCTGATTTTCCTCAGGGGGGGCCAGCACCTCCTGCACATCTTCCCCTCTTGGTAACACGTATTCAGGGTACAACATGCCTCCTCTCTTTTCCCAACCTCCTGTATACCACACTGTTACCCAAACTCTTCTGTCTGGAACCCCCGATGACCAGATTCTCATGATGAAATCCGATCAACCTTCAACCATAGACATCAATCTTTAGACTCGGTCCTGTCAGTACAACAAGCCTCCCGGTGCATCTGTCCCTGAGCCACCTCCTTCGGTCTCTACAGAGCCTCTTTCGACACCTAATGGCCCCTTGAAGATCCATTAGCCTAAGGCAGAGGTTCATACCAAGATCCCTAAGGGTCCACTACGCCGAAATGCTACTTCTGGTAAGGCCGCCCATTCATATAGCATAGTCGATGATTTGGCACAATCCCCTGCTGCCATTTCAACGCTGGAACTCCTCCAGTCGTGCCCTTCACAACGAAAATATCTTCTGTCTGCCATGGGAACTATAGACCCTTCCGATGATCGATTGATTGTCTTTTATGTTGACCGGTCAGAACATCCTCCTCTCCCTGCTTCTGTCGCTTTCCAAATCCCAGTGAAGATCCAGAACGCCAACGTTTCTCGATGCATTATTGATGAGGGGGCATCCACCTGTGTGATGTCCGATTCGGTTTGGAAACAACTCGGATCTCCTGAGTTGGCCCCTTCCATGATCACTCTCTGAGCGTGGGATGGCCACGCCTCCAAGCCCATTGGCTTATTCCACAATTGTCCTATCACTATTGCGGGCAAGACAGTTTGCGTTGACGTAGAAGTTATAGACACCCCCTTGGATTACAACATTCTTTTAGGTCATATCTACACTTATGCGATGTCTGCTGTCCCTTCTGCAGTTCACCGCAAGATGTCCTTCCCCCATAACAGAAAGATAGTCACCATTGACCAGTTGACGTATTACGAGCCGAAGTCTCAGACCTCCCCTGAGTCCACTATCTCTTCGGTGGCCAACAAGCAAACCGTTGACCCTTTGACCAGTGTCTCACCTGGCGTCTACAAGGACTCCTCCTTGCTTGGTACTTTCCCTAGTCTTCCTCCTCCTATCTCTGATCCCAACTCATCAAATGTTTGCATGATACAATCGTCTCGGGCTTATCTCAAGAGGCCCGCCTCGGCTAGTCAGCAACCCCCTCGCCCTCTACAGCCATCTCCTAGCCCTTCGATGTAGCATCTTGGACCTCCTCCTCTTAGCCCTTGAGCTGGTACTCATGAGCCTATTTATCCTCCTGGGTCGGTTCCTCCAGGCCTTAACCATTTAGGAGGCGTCCCACCTGGCCATTACCCCTCCGGTCAGATACCGTTCCTAGTCCCTCCACCAGGCATCTATACAGCACCTATCATGTCCACCCTCTCTCTTCCTAACTTGAACATTGGGCTCTCGGTTTGGTACCTTGATCCTCCAACCGCCACCCTGCCAGGTCAACCTAAACCTTATCTTGCTTTGACCCCGTTCAACCGGTCCCCCTGACTTCTCCCCTTGTCACAGTGCCTCAACCACCTCAACAGGAACCGCCTCCTGTTGCAACCGATTCGGGTAAGAAGGGAAAAAATCGCAAAAGGGCCTCAAAGGACAAAGCGGCCCCGACTAACCCTGCACCTCCTTCGCCTCCAAAGCCCTACGCTTTGTGTGATGTCATCGGTCATTCCACCCATACTTGTCCCGAGTTGCCCCGCATCAAGCCTATGGTTAATGTCGCGTTCCCTGAGTCGATGGTCCCCGAAACCTCTGCTTCTTCATCGACCGTTACCAATAACAACAAGAATATTCACACCAAACACCCTTGTGCTTTGTGTGGTCTCCATGGCCATTACTCTCATCATTGTCCCCACCTTATGCATTACCATGCCTCTTTAGAGGTAGTTCGGAAATACGAGATTGAACAAAACCAATCTGCTTCTCTCGTACTTTCACAGTATGCTGCAGGCCAGACCGAGGATTTACCCACTCCTATTGAAATTCCCCCCTGATGTCGACATGAAGGAGCATGCAGCCACCATCCTCTACCTTTCATCATCCTTGAGACCCTTGACAGAAGCTCCCTCTGAATCTTCTCTTGTTGTTTCGCTTGACCTCCTTTCAGCAAACACCCCAGGCTCAACATCAGTAGATCCTTTATCTGCTTGTTCTTACGTCATCTCCCGCGATGATGCGCATGTGATTTTTTCTTCTCATGATGATGAGTCAGGTAGCCTTGCCATGTCATGTGGTCTCCCTTCCTCCTGTCTTTCCACCTCCCGTTGTGACAACGACATCATGGAAGCCACGTCCACCCCTGAATTCATTTTTCCTGCCCATAAACGGGATGCCATCATCTATACCTTTGGTGACTTATGCAGCCAGAGCTCAAGCTACGCCTCTAGTAGCTCCCACACTTCCCCTCACCGGCGGCATGTGGGAAGTGGACATCCTACCTAGATCACTCCCTTCCGCAGAGTGCATTCGATTTCTACTATGCGCTCAGGTTTCCAAAATTGTTCTTTATCCTCCCATTTATTGTCTTGTGGCACCTTTCAGAGGGACCCCCCATCAACACCTTATATCGGTTTTGTCGATGGTGCAAGTCACTACTCCCAGAATTTAGCCTCGACAGGTTGGACCATTTTTACCCCTTTGCAGGTGCTTGTTCTTTCAAACGGTGTATGCATTGGTACTGCTACCAATAATCAGGCCGATTATGATGCAGTACGAGGTTTATTAGCCGATGCCCTTTCACATCGCATCCTCCATATTCATGTTCATTTAGATTCATTGCTTCTTGTCATGCAATTGAATGGTGTCTATCATGTGCATAATCCTAATCCTATCCTTTTTAGAAGATATTTATGAGTGAAGCTGTTGATGCGTGAATTTGAAATCATTACTTTCAGTCATGTACCTAGAGCACAAAATCACTATGTAGATAGCATTGCAAACCATATTCTGGATTGGCATTTAACACAAGACAATAACATAAAAATATCAAAACGATGCATATCCATAGTATGTGTCGTACAAAATGTTTTAGAGTTCATCAACTCTGATACATATGACATGCCCATAGCATGTTACCAAAAACTAAAAAATGGGGTAACCACATGCCCCTACACACTAATCACTATCTGGAGGATCTCGAGCCAATGGCTCTGCCCCCGCAGCTCGTAGATCACGAACACTTTGTCCGGCCATCGCCATGCGTCGCATAACCAATGCATGGCTCTATGTACTGGTCATCTAAGTCTTGCCATCCGCGTTCGAAAACACCGGTCAGAAGCCTCTCACATCTATGATGGATGTCCTCCAGAAGGGCTGCTGCATCCTCATTTTACTGTGCCCTTGGTCCACTAGATCCTGTGGCCCCTGATACTGCAGGACGCCCCATATACCTGGCCAGTTTCACCGGTGCTGTATCTGCATACCAAAAGTAAAAGAATCATTACTACATACAATATTCTAAAAAATTTACATGTACGTAAAAGATCAGCAATGTGGCACTTACCATCCGGTCCCCATATACGACCAGGTGAAAGTGGCAGATCTGGGTCCCCATAATAAATCATCCCACTATAGGGATAGTCGTCTATATACAGTGGCATTTGATCCCAATGAACAAAGAAATTAGGATGGAACACTCGTCCAACTACTCCACCTCCTCCTCTGCATAGTAGTCGCCCCCACCGACGCATCCTAGGCTCTCTCGGGCCCCCATCTAGGAGCTGTATGCGAGGTCGAAGTGTCGGGATCTTCTCAAAGAAAAAATAGCACAAAACTGTACCATACGCACAATCATGGTTCACTTGCCGCTTACATAGAGACAACTGTCATTTCAATGACGAAAACATCATCTGGGCCCACCCATAGTAGGTCCCACTCAAAACACTCTCCACCAGTATCATTTATCCCCCCGTAATGTGATGGAGTGCCTAGTTTCCCAGGATTCGCAACACCGCTGTGGCCACAACACGGGTCTCTAACCTCTCCAAATCCCCGATGGGTATCCGAGTCCCCTTGACTTGGAGACCTAGACGACAATGGCGCTCTACAAACTCTATGATATTCTACCCACGCGGTAATACTGGCTGAGTATTCCCTAGCATCCCAAGTGGTGGGAGCCCAGTCAGGAAATATATATCCTAGACCGTCAAATCGATCTGGTGCCCCTGCACTATAAAGACCTCATGGTCCGGGTCCCAGTAGCTGACAATCTGAGCCAATAAGGGCTCCCTAGCTCTCATCAACGGGTTCTCCACAAACTTTAGAACCCCAAACCTGGCCAAAGCACTATGGACACCCTGATCCTCCCAGATCTCCAAACGTAATGCGCCAAGGTCTCTCTCTCTTCAGTTGATTTGTAATTCTGCCATATCTGCACAAAACCATCATATTCATCAGTATAAAAATAGGAAAGAATGTTTCTCATCACAAAACCCTAGTGCTCAGCCAAAAAAAATGCACCGAAACACTCCTCCTGGACATGTTGCACTTTTCAGTCCCAAACCTGGGACAGGTCGCACTTATCTGGCTAAAACCTGCTACCCAGGTCACCCTTTTTGCCCCAAAAAGTGTGACCCAAACGTGAGGAGGAGTAGAGGGCTTTTCCTAAGCATTAGGGACATAATCTAAACTTTTAATCCACTGAAAAGAAAGAGTAGGGTTAGGCCTCTTACCTGCAACTGACAGCTCCCGAATCCAACGGTCGGTTTTTCCGCTACGATCGCCGCAAGATTTAGGGCCTTCTCTCCTCTCTACATTCACCATAGCTCCACATGCAAATGAATTAATTTGGAGGGAAAATGCCTTATTAAAAGAGAAACCCCCATTTCTTCTTTCACTCACCGCGATCCAACTGTAGCTCCGTTTACCAAACCGTCTGCACCGCCGCGTTCCCAAAATTGCTTTACACTTGTGTTCTAAAGAGTTTGATTTACACTTCAGTGGAACAAATACCAAAATTGGGATGTTAAATGTGCCAGTCACACCTGAGATCATTGCTTCTGTGACATAAATACCAAGGGGGCAGGAGACTTGGTTTAAAGGTTTTAAGTTTGACATGAAACCATGCAAGGAATTCATGAAACCTTAATATGCAGATATGGACATGAATAATGCAATACCTACGAGCTACATCAAAGATACCTATGCCAAGCTGCTGTTCAACATTCAAATATACTTTACATGTGAAGGCAGGTACCATAAAGTTTATACTTATCATTTCAAGCTGTTGTTGCATTTCATAGGTAGGATATCATTAGACTTGCCTTTTTACTTACATAGGAGCCTTGCCAAAATGTCTGATAAAGTACAAGCTAAGTCTGATGGGTGTGAAACATCTATGTTTCACCATGGTTTGATAAATTTATTGGTTTTGAATGAGCTTGAGAAAATAGGCAGTGATTGGTCTTCCTTTTTGTTTATGAGTGGATTTGAAATGGAAACCCTAACCCCAGCTAGAAACCCTAAAACTAAAAAGACTCCTTCACCACCAGCAGCAGAGTCTAGTCAGCCTGTGATTGCAAAAGAAAAGAGGTTTGTAAAGTTGAAACCAAGAAAACAGGTTGAGAAAAGAGTAGAGAAGACATAGGTGCTTGTTGCAAAAACTCCATCACCTGCAAAACAAAGGTTAGAGAGTGTCAAAGAGGTAAAACAAAAACAAGTGGCCAGTAAGCAGGGAATCAAGATAAAGACAAGAAGCCAAGAAATAGCACCAAAGGGAAAAAAAATTGTTACAGGTTCAGAAGATAGCTCAATTATGAAAGGAAACTTAGATGACATCCTTCATGCAATTGATATATAAGAATCACCCATTGTGCAAGCTGATTTCATTGGAGTGGATGAACACAAACAGAAAAGAATTAAATCAGCTAAAAAAATTGAATTTGAGGGCGAAAATACAACATTTATTTTCCAAGCAAGGAACCCTTTAACTAGGCATGCAAAGAAACTCCAAGAAGGCAGTAAAGAGGTCCAAGTAACTGTTGAAACAGCCAGAATCCCTGAAGAGGTGGTTGATCTCTCATCACCAATAGTGGAGCATGCAGCCAACAAGACAATGAAGGGAAAGGAACACATGATAGAGTGTCAATTTCTTGAGGAGAGATTGAAGCTAGCAAACCAAGAGATTTCAATGATGAGAAAAAGGGCTAGAAAGCACAACATCGAAAAAACAACGTTCAAGAGGTTGAAGGTAGTATGGGAAGGGAAAACTGTTTCTAGGTCTAAGATTCCAAGTGCTACAGAACAATCTTTGACATGGACAGTACCAACTATCAAAGAAGAAAAAATTATCAGAGTGATCAATACTCACTTGAGAGCCAGTAATATAATTCTAGGAGGCCAAGTGGAGGATTTGGAGCTTCAATTGAAACTGTCTCAGGATGAACTAAAAAACCAAGGTGCAGAATGAAAAATTCAAAGGCAAAATCAAATGGGTAATGAAGAATAAACCTCATGAAATGGTGTTTTAGTTCATATGGCAGTTCGTATTGATGAAACTAGTGAATTTCTGAAGTTTTGGAAAATTTTGGTTTTAGTTTTGAAGAAAATTCGAACAAAAATGCTCACTGAGCAGTTTTGTGAAATGTGCCACGAAACTATTGTAGCAGCATTTTTCACCCTTTTCCATAAATTTTTGAAGGGAAGACCTGTATATTTTGGCCTAAAAATTCTAATGAGACTATGTTAAGTGAATATGCAGATAATCCAAAAGGAAGGAAATCAAATTTTGAAGGCAAATAAGTTAAAATTCTATGCTACGAAACTGTGTTGTTTTCGTAGCGCATGTTTGTTTTTGCTATTTTGGGCAGTTCGATGATTATTTTGTACTGCTGGAACTTATGGATGATTTTGAACATATTTTTTTTCAATTCTTGACAGCAAATGGCTTCGAAGTCATGGGTTCATGGTGGTTAAAGTGTCCCAAGAACACAAAGAATCCTAAGCCTAGAAAACAGGGATATTTCCTATTTTGCAGGAGATCATCATTGAGGTCATAAAGTGCTAGAGCTTATCAGTTTCATTTGACCTTATGGGAATACAGTTGGAAAATAATTTAATCTAGCTTAGATAAGGTTGTTATGAGTAGAGTTAATTAGTTTGAGTCTTATTTGTAATAGGACTGCTCACTAGGTTTGCAGCTGTCATTTTGTAATAAATACTATGTCACATGGTTATGCAAGGTGTCACAAAGTAGGAATTCGATGTATCTAGATGAGGATAAGGTTATCCTATGTTGTAAATGATCTATAAAATATGAAGAAGTTGAAATGCTAAGGGTGGGACATTTTTTAGCAAAAAGACTGTGATTATTGTAAGTTATTTCTTTCAACTTAATACATAGTTTTCTACTTAGCCAACTCAAGATTCATGAAGAGTTCTTATATGTTCTTGTTCTAATAGCATATTGTTAATATCCTATTGCAGTGGTGTTTTCTTATGTTAATCACAATTCATCATTGATGCTCTGACTTCCTTCATAGACAAACTGACTGTGTGTTTTACTGTTTCACATGTGTATTCCTTGACTTGAACTTTGATATGCCTTGACTTCCATGCTAGGTAGATTTTTTGGTTTTGCTGAAGCTATTATGACTCCATAAGCCCAATGTACACTTGCTAATGTGATTTACAACCAATTTATATCATTTATCTACTTTATATCCCATATAGAGTTAGCCATCTACATATTTATCAAAAATCATAAACCCTTGAGAGAGCCCTCTCAGGTTGAGGAGACTAAGCCTCAACCAAAAGATCGGTTTGAAATAGTTACATGAGATTAACTTGATTGGCAGCCTATCAGGTCTGATTTTGTGATAACACCAATTATCAAGATGATTTTTCATAGAAGGTTGTTGAATATGTGTTGACATAGTATTTATTTGTGAATGTCTTTGTATAATTTGCTATTTATAACTATTATTAATAATTTTATGAGACTTGAAATTTCATCGCCAAAAAAAATGGAAATTACAGCGTGTTCCAGATAAGATATGTTATAATTTTTTTGTAATCACAGGTTACAAATGTCAACTTTCTTGATCTTGGGTGTTGGTGGGGTTCCTGTTTCCAGATTTTTATTGGAAAAAAAAGAACTGGATTGCGGTGATTTCTAGCCGTACAAGAAAATTTGTTGTCTCGGTAGAAAAAGCCTACTATTGTATATCGTAAGTTTATGTTTCTTTTGACATGTATATTAATGATCTTGAAAGAAGAAGTGAATTGACAAGATTCCATTTTTTTTTTAAACAAAAACCGCAGGACTGTGGTGAATTATGGTCATGCGAGAAAACATTTCACCTTGGTAGACAACGCCTATTATTTTATATCGTAAGTTTATGTTTCTTTTGGCATGTATATTAATGATCTTGAAGCAAGAGAAAAGTGTGAAGTAAATGTACAAGATGCCTTTGGATTTTTATATTTTTTTCCCATTACTTTTTGTAAAATTTCTCTTCGGTATCTTTAATTGTTATTTATTCAAAGCGTCATGTTTAAAATTTTTAACAGAAGTAATATTAACGACCAGTGTATGTGAAAAAAATGGATGATTGTAAAGTTAAACAAGATTTGAAAACATTATTAATTGACAAAGTATTATTTCCTGCAAAGAAAAAATGGGTAGCAAGCGAAGGAAAGAGGTTATATGCAGTGATACGGTTAACCCATTTACTGACATCCTTGACTGGTCGACAACATATGAGCGATATGTGAATCTGTCAATGGAAGAGAAAACACTTATCAAGATTTGGAGTACCAGATTAGCAAAATTTGGGTGTGTTCCAGAGGTCTTTGATTTTAGAGATGTTGTTTATCTTTGTACAAATAAGTTTGGATTAAGAACATTTTTTCCAGCAACGTTATTGCCAGGAAGGAGGGAGAGATGGAGGTGGCCAGGGTTTTGTTGTGCGGTGGCGCAGGTTTTTATATTTCCCTCATGCCAAATGGAGAAAACGGAGGACAAGGGCATCGTAGTACTATGCAGAGTCAAGATCGACCTACATCTGCAACCTATCTAGCATTGATGAAATTATACGGCTCTCCCTTCACTATAGGAGAGGCATCACTCATTTCGGTAAGTTGGTTGGTGAATGCGGATGCGGCTCCTTCCCCTGGAGAGGCACTAGGAGAAGACTTGTGGAAAGAAAAATCAGAATGGGCATATATCCTCCCGCAGAGGACCTACTATGGTTGATATGGTGGATCGA
The DNA here is from genome assembly GCA_034641835.2 of Pinus albicaulis. Taxonomy (NCBI): domain Eukaryota; kingdom Viridiplantae; phylum Streptophyta; class Pinopsida; order Pinales; family Pinaceae; genus Pinus; species Pinus albicaulis. The sequence goes on from CM076584.1 coordinate 1,181,844,988, forward strand.
GGCCAGATCTGAGCCGCAGGGTAAATATTCTAATAGATCAGTTCTTTATCTCAACATATCTGAGGGTATTGGGTTTGGTTGCTAGAGCAAGGGCGATCAGATATGGGGTTCGCGCCTTGCCAGACTCGTCTAGCTGGCCCAACTAGGAATGTCCAAAATGGTCAATACTCTCCCTAGCATTGAATTTTTTGTTTTGCATCTTGTTTTCATTTATAATATTTTGATACATGAAGGTTGGGGATCCCTGCTCGTTGCAAGGGAAACATGGGGGTTAGAGGCCCACTTGTTACCTCAAGGACACTGGTTATGGGAGCAGTGCGTGTTTGTACCCACCTGTGGGATCTCCCCATTTGTCGTTCTGGTGGCCCCTAGACAAAGTGACTGCTCTATAGGTGGTGTCTGCATTAAAAATTCCAACACAGACAGAAGAGTAGGGGGCTATTCTTCCGAGCCCAGTTTTCAGATTTTCATAAAGATATTAAATGGGAAATCAAGAACCCTTTGGGTACAGGATGTGGAATTTGTTACAGACCTGAAGCTAAAGATCCAATGGTCAATAGGTATCCTGCCTACAAAACAAAGCCTAATCTTTTCAGGGAAGTTGCTACAGGAAGAAGCCCAATTAAAAGAGTACCATAGACAAAGGAACTCCTCCATTGTTCTGAATTTAAGACTCAATACTCCAGGAGAAAATACATCCGCTCGAGCCGAACAAAATAGAATAACTGGACCCATGAGGGGAGCCAACACTTCCAAATTTGAGTCCCCAAGGGGTGTCTCGTATAGGAACATTTTGCAGGGGAAAAGCAAAGCAACAACAACATCTGATCTAGCTGAGTATACTCCCAAACCATACATTGTGGAGCAGCTGAACTACGTGCCATTACTGAACATAAATGCACCAGAGATCGATGATCATCGCTCCACATTCGAATCACAGGCAATAATATGTAGATTTAACTGCTTTTGACCCAAACCAATGGATCTCTTCCATTAGATATTCACCAACTGGACTATGGATTATGATATCCATCTCTGTTCCAAGGGGTATTGTATAGTCAAGTTCTCCTCTACGGAAGCCATACATATCACTCTTAGGGCAGGACCATGGTTCTGGGGATCTACCGGTCTCTTCATCGCACCTTGGTTCCATGATTTTGATGCAAACACGATGGAGATAACCAGAATGTCGGTCTAGGTTTGGCTGTGTAATCTCCCTCTTCATTTTTGGAATGAATATGTACTAGAAGGTATTGGAAATACTATAGGGAGATAGATCAAAACATACATCCAACGTTTGGAGGAGAGAATCTTCACTTTCGCACGAATATGTGTGGAAGTGGACCTCAGCAAAGGGTTACCAAAAAGTATCCAACAGATTCATAACCAACAAAAATGGAAGCAACATCTTGATTACAAAAAAACTATATTTAGGTGCAGGATATATAGGAAAACCGGTCATTTACAAAACACATGTCCGGATGGCAAAAGAGAAAATATAAAAAATAAGAAGACAGGGAAAACATCCAAAGGATGGAAATTCCCCTTGGGTGGACCAGAGCAAGAGATAGAAGAAGAAGAAGGGGATATATCCATACAAAACGAAAGCAAACAGATTGCTTCCAATCCAGGGGTACGAGTCCATGAAGTACAAAACCCATTTGAGTCTAACGCGATGCCTCAGCTGACACAAACCACGGTGGATCCTATGCCAACTGAGGATCGATATGTTATAAATTTAGGTGCTAATAAAAGATCTCATGTGTTTGAAAGCTCGAATTCTGAGAAAGAAAAATCCATGAGGAACAATGAGTTGGCCTTGATTCCTTCTTCCCTACATTCAGGGACTTGGTAGATCCTCCAAAAGAGAAAAGGCAAGCATGAAAAGACTAGCCGTGCTGGCAATATGTAAATACACAGGTAGAATCGCTACAATGTGTGCTTGAGAAAACGGGCCCTTTGGGCATCTTGAATGCTTAATTGCATCTACAAAATGTAACTTTTCATTATTTTTTTAATAGAAAGTTGTTGATTTTTTCCTTGGAAAAAAAATATATTGAATTAAGAACGAGGGAAATCAAGCTAGGAGTGATAAAGGTTCCTCTGAATCGAAATGCATTTAGATGGTTGTTGAAATTACCAGAGCCGAATAAGTGTTTGGAATTTTCGGTTGCATATAACTTCCTGAATCCATAAAGAGGTTGGATTGACATAGTGTGAGAATTCATTTCTCCAACTTCTGAGGTTCCTTCTGATATTTCTCGAAATGCATTTTCTATGTACTTTATGGGACATACAAAAATAATTATATTTTCGATTGGGTTGATGTCATTTCTAAGGAATTAGTTGTTTAGCTAGATAGATTATCCAAGAAGAATAGATTCGTTATTATGGTGTTTTTGATAATAGCTCTCTTGTCAAGACATGTGTTTGACGGGTTACCCTGTAATCCTGAATTCAATTTTGTTGAGGAACCAATGCAATTTTGGTATTCTATATTGTGGAAGCATAGAGCTTCTTTAATTTTTTGTTTAATTCAATATGTGTTTGTAAGGCAAGTGTATTGCATGGTAACTGTAGAAGAGCCTCCTCAAATATTTGAAGAGGTTGAGGTTTTCCTATATGGAAAAGGGGAACCTGAAGAAAAATAAAGCAATATGGTTATTCAAACTTATGGTTTTGAAGATAGGCCATTCTTGTTGCCGAATTTTTTCCTAGATAGTTATTTTGTTGTTGAAGTATATGGGAAATATCGTCGTTGGCTGCTTACATTTGAACAGAAAAAGAAAAATCATTTACTTCTTTTCCATTTGCTGTTGGAAAAGTCACTATGAAGAATATGGCTCACGCCAACATTCTTGCAAAGTCTTTAGATGTTTTTAACTTAGGTGAAGCTAAAGTTATTGAAGGCTTTGATAGAGGAAGAATTTTCATGGAATACCTAGATTCTATTAGGTACGGGAACTTGTTTCCAAGAACTAGAGAGTATAGCACAAAAAGTCACAGTGTATCAACAAAAGATCAAAAAATATTGGTAGATGTTGAAGAGATCTATGAAAAAAATTCATCAGAACGGGTGGAATATATAAGCAAAGAGGCACAAATCCTATGGAACAATCTCAATCTTGTAGACACGATCCTGGTCTGACTTCATCCACTAATGAAAAAGGGAAAAAGCTAGTGGAAGCGAAAAATTGGTTCGTGATATGCTATCATGTGGTGGAGATGATGAAGAGCCTTTTCCTAGAGTAAATCCAAAAAGAGTGCACACTGTTGCATTAGCTAGATCCAAGAGTCTGCTTGAAACATGAAACATTGAAGAGGCCATGAACATGGGAGTTCATAGGGTTGTACTACATGATTTAGTTAGTTCTTATTTACAATAATATCAAAATATGATGGAGAAACTTGTCAAAGAGGACATTATTTTTATGACCATTCTGTCACAATGTAGGATGAAAATTATGACAAAAATAGTAAGAGATTGAAGATTGAAAGGGTACAAATTTGTGATGAAAATGTTACTGATCAAGAAAAATGAATGTTGATTTGTTTGTTGTTGTGATGCCTGAGTCGATGAAATTGCATGAAGCTAGTGGCGAAGCGCTTGTGTATTCTGTTGGTCAACCACAAGCTGGAAATCTAAAGTTGAGGGAAAAAAATAAAAGAGCTAGAAGATACTTTGAGCCCAGGTCCTTTGTTGAAGACTCCACTAGTAATACATCGATCACAATTGGAAATTTGTAGTCCCAACGAATATCATACATTTGAGAAACATGTCAATCTTCTTAATGCAATAAAATCTTATATTATTAGTAATATGTTTGAAATATTGTGGATTAATGAATATGCATGTAAAGTTTCTTTTGATCCGTGACATTTAAAGCAAGAAATTAGTCTTATTATAGATTTCAGATTTATGTGGTGTGAGTTTTGAGTTTCTGAATTCAGAATCTCCACAGTGAGCATTTTTGCGTCTACGTTTCAGGTTTAGAACAAGACCCATCATCAGGACAAATCTTGTTGAAAAGAGAGGAGGTTAGATATCATAAATATACCAAAGGAGTGCATGAGGAAGGCCGACCAACCATAAAAATAATCAATATATTATAATGATGATGGGTCTTGTTCTAGACCCGAAACGTAGACGCAAAAATGCTCACTATGGAGATTCCGAATTCAACAACTCAAAACTTAGTCTTATGTTGAGTTTGTTAAAACTCAAATTGAGGGAGACAAGGAGCTCGTAGACAATGACCTATTAACTTTTAGTTGGAAGCCATATTTACTATCTGGACTAAAAAGGGATAAACAAGGGTTGTTGGATGTTGATCGAATGAGGCAGATCAAGGTAAAATGGCCTGAGAAAATCAGAACATTAGAAGACATTATATTTTAGTGTGGATTCATACAAAATATAAGAGTTGATGTGTATCTCAAGGTAGTAGCGATTGTTTGGGATATAAATGGTTTGTGCATTACAAATGAGTCTGGATTAATTGTGAAAGACAAGATGATGATTGATTTGGAGAAGCTGAAATAGACACAGGAAAAAGAGTTTGATGATATAACTGATTTTACCGTAGAGGAGATTTTCAAATGGCGAATTACTTTTTTTAGTGTTAACGAAGAGTACTTTGTCTTGGATTTGCAATTACAATAAGAAATTAGAGTGAGGAGGAAATATTCAATTAACATGTTAGACAAGACATTATTGTCACTCCGATGAAAGAATTCATTGAAGATAAAGTGAAGGAATTCATTGCAAAAAGTGTGATTCCGAGAGATAGCTGAAAGTTAAACAATATCGGGTTGTGCTTTTGCATATTGTAAATGTTTCAATACATTGGAAAATTTGTTGTTCTTTTGATAGCATTTAACTATTGAAAATTTCTAGGTAATGCAATAGTCTAATTCCTTAATGTGATTCCTTGTTCTTTTTTGCACATGACTTTTAGAGATTACAATCGATGGGACCCCAATTCCATCCCTCATTGGCACATACGCATTTACTTTCTGACTTAAGTATTCAGATTTTGATAAATTATTTATGCAATAGACCCTATTTTCTAGACCATGGTTATGTAATGATACCTTGTTTGAATTATGATTATTGTCAAACAATTTTGAGATAATGTTTCACATCAAATGTTTTATACACTTGAATTCTGGAACGTCGTACATAAAACATTAATTTAAGATGTGTTTTTCCAGTATTTTCTTCGAGCTTTTATATATTAGCTAATGTTCTATTATTAACAAAAATTAAAATGATTTTTTTTACTCTGTCCTAATTATAAAATTGTTTACTAGTTATCTAAAAAATTATTAGATAATGTTTTGCATGTAAACTTGTGTTACTTTGGATTCTGTATATTTTTGCAATATCAATGATTGAACATAAGTTCATGAGACTATGCTTTTGAGCTTTTATATTGTATGTAATGGTGTGAAATTGATGAGAATGAAAAATGAATGTTTAGTAGTAGTTTTGGTTCAAAGATATCTATTGTATTTGTGATGTTTAATTTTATGTTAGTTAGTGATTGAAATTTGAATTTGAATACAACTGTTGTTACTGTAACTGTGTTATTTATTGTTCAAGGCTTGTGTAACAAAAATACTGATTACTTTGTACTAGTTCTATTTACAATGGAATTGAGCGTCTCGCAAAAGTTTTGGTTGTTAGATATCTCTTGCATTTGTTGTGATTGTAATTTGAATCTCAATACAATTACAATTTTTAGAACTATGTTGATTACAGTTGAAGGCTTTGAAGACATAGAGACTGGTTATTTTGTGCTAAATGTATTTATTTATAAATGCATGTATAAAAGTGAGAGTTACAGAGATCAATGCTTCATTATACAAAGTTTTCATTGTGCAGAATAAGATTTTTACATAGGGTAAAAGCTCTACACAACAACATGTGATATAATAATAATAATAATGATATTAATGATAATATTAATATATTAAACTATGTGTTCTATTTTTCAAAGCATTGTGCAAAAACTCCATATTTCGTTTTGCAATAGTAAATTGTGAAACAATCTTTGTAAATAATTTAGTTATGGATGTGTACAATTTGTTTTCTTAAAGCAAATAAGTAATTAAATAAGTCGTGCTAGATATAAAAACTTGTTTTATTGTGCAGAGATTTTCTTCTACTAAGCTCGTATTAAAGCTTACATAGTGGGCAAGAAGCTACTTTCGCACAATGAAAGCTTTTATAAAACAAATATAAACCTAAAAATCATAAAATTAAGTTACATTAATTTAAATTTATGATGTTTTGCGAAGTATCATGGAAAAATTTCATATTTAGTTTTGTAATAGCCAGTTGCAAATCATTCTTTGTAAGTAATTTAGTTATAAATGTCTACGGTTTGTTTTCTTAAAGCATGTAAGTATTTAAATACCTTGTGTTATATATAGAAAGTTGTTTCATTGTGCGTAGCTTTTCTTGCTCGAAACTCATATTAAAGCTTACATTGCGCGGAAGAAGCTACTTGCGCATAATGAAAGTTTTTAATAAACAATCATAAACCTTAAAATCATAAAACTAAGTTAAATTAATATAAATTTATGACGAAATCAAGATTATTCGATAATAAATTTTATCAATTGCAAAAAACAAATACAAACAAAAAAAGGCATGTTGCAAATGGAAAAAATGTATGAAATTACAAAGTAACGTTGTGTACAACCAAGAAAAAAGAAAAAAGAAAAAGAAGAAGAAGGAGAAAACCCTTCATTGCGCGAAGCATGCTTTCCTCATTTCGTACAGGGCATAATGACATTAACGATTCGATATTGTTATGGCAAATAGACAAATCGACACGTAATCGGGAACGTACATGCTATTATTTGTAGAGTGACATTGATATAGCAGTGGATGTGATTATTGAGCTATTGTAAGCTAGTTGTAATTATTGGAAAATATTCACATTTAATTTGTTTCTTACATGGAGTAATTTGTTTTATGAATTTTGAGATTTGTTTTAAAATCATCTCCACTATTTTTGGGAAATGTTGGCTTTGTTGTTTTTTATTTTTATTTATTCAAAATGTTCCAGAAAATAGATTTCACTGGGAGAATAGTAACAGATAGTGGAAATAGAAAAAGCAGAAGATTCACTACTATCAACAATCATCACAATACAAAAAATCCTAAAGCCTGCCAGCTGTAATTTGGTTTTCCGAAAATTTGTGCCGAGTTTTCTAAAAACATGTTGGAATTTATATTATTTTTTGGGCATAATTGTGGTCTGTTATTTATACCATGCGAATTATTTTTTACTATTTCCTGTAAATGTCAGTTTTGCTATTTTGAATTGCTATTTATTAATAGTGTCTAGTAAAACAATTTTCACATGCAGGATAGTAACAAGTGGTATTTGTTTAACATATTGATCAATATATACCTCAATCATAGTGAAAAAGTTACTAACTCACGAAATATTTTGAAAGTACATAGAAAAAATGTCGATGAAGGGAACGAAATAAGCTATTTGCACTAATACAATTAACTCACTTGCGATTATCGATCAGAGCTTCCAGTGGTCGGCTACATATTAGCGACATGTGAATATGTTTGTGCAAGAAAAGAATAGCGATAATAATTGGTCTACCAAATTCGAAAATTTTGCATGCATTCCAAAAGTATTTGATTTAACATAAATCATTTATTTGTGCACACAAAATTTTGATTTAAATACTAGAAGAATTAAGCTAGCAACCAAAAGTACTCCTATTTCTTTGAGTTCAGAGGTATTCAAGCGCATCTTCAAACTATCAAATCTGGGTATGTGCTTAGATTTGTTAAAATAAAATAGTATTTTAGATTCATAGGTAGGTAGCTTGAACAATATACAAGAGTTCATTTCATCAACTTTTGAGATTCATTATTATCTTTCCTCTCTAGATATTAATTTGTTTAGAGAACCGTTTAGAGAGTTTTGTTTGATGTATGCTCATCTAATGGGTCAAGAAACTATGACTAGTGTTCAAAGATACATTCTTTAATCAATTAATTAGCAATGGAGCTTTGTGCGGAGAGATTTAATTGTGTGAAGGGGGGGGGGGGGGTTTCATTATATAGAAATATTTCATAAACAACAAATGAGGATTCTACTGCACATATTTCTTTTGACACATTTTTCCATAACAGAGTAATCCATTATGCACAACAAAACTTTTTATAGAAGGAAGTTCATTGTGTGGAGTGAGTAAGGCCACACAATGAAAGCTTCAAATCCTGCTCCATACAATGGACTACCTTTGGACTCTCGCACCTATGCCTGATTTGAAAAAAATAACCACAAGCAATGCTTATAATGCTTATGTGGAGAGATTTGCGCAAAAATCATTTTATTGTGTAAAGAGATTTCATTGTACATAATTTCGCTCGCACTTTTTACAACCTTTACTTAATTGACTAGTGATATACAAAGAAATGCATTGTTTATAATTTAAATATTACCAATAATGTCAAATGGGTCCACCGCTTAGCTCAATGTTATTGCAAACAAAAAACATGGATTATTTAATACTAAAATATTAGCAATAAAAGCCTTTAGTGTGGAATGCAAAGATATGAATTATTTATAATTAAAATAGGCAATTAAGTGCCATGTGTAAGGCCATTTAACATTGCCATGTCAACATGCTATGTAGACTACCATGTCATTATTGTCTCCCTTTATTGTGAATGGTAAATATGGATTATTGAATACTAAAATACTAGGAAAAAAGCCTTTAGTATAGAGTGCGGAAATATGCATTGTTTATTATTAACATATTACCAATAATATCGTATAGGTCCACCGCTTGGCTCTGTGTTATTGCGAACAACAAATATGGATTATTTAATATTGAAATATTAGCAATACAAGGCTTTAGTGTGGAATTCAAAGATCCACATAATGAAATCTTCCTCCATGATTTTTTTCCGCACTATGCACAACTTTTATTCAATTAACTAGTGATATTCAAAATATGGAGATATGCATTTTTTATAATTAAAATAGGCATGTAAGTGTCATGTGTAAGCCCAATTAGCACTACCATGTTAGTGCACTATGTAGACTACCCATGTCATTATTTCCTCGGTGTTATTGTGAATGGAAAATATGGATTATTTATTACTAAAATAATAAAAACCTCTATTGCAGAGTGTAAAAATATGCATTTTTTATTATTAAAATATTACCAATAATATTGTATGAGTCCATCTCTTCCCTCAGTGTTATTGGGAACAACAAATATGGATTATTTAATACTAAAATATTAGCAATAAAATCATTTAGAGTAAAGTGTGGAGATCCACACAATGGACTTCCTCCGCACATAATTGTGTCTGCACTCCACACAATCTTTACTCAATTGACTAGTGATATTCGAAATACAGATATATGCATTATTTATAATTAAATTAGGCATGTGAGTGCCATGTGTAAGCCTAGTTAGCACTGCCATGTCATTATTTCCTTGGTGTTCTTGCGAATGGAAAATATTGATTATTTAATACTAAATATTAGCAATAAAATTCTTTAGTGCAAAGTGGATAGATATGCATTGTTTATAATTAAAATATTGCCAACAATATCGTATGGGTCCATTGCTTTCCTTAGTGTTATTGCGAATAACAAATATGGATTATTTAATACTAAAATATTAACAATAAAAGCTTTTAGTGTGGAGTGTGGAGATCCACACAATGAAAGCTTGAAACCTTCCTCCACATAATGGACTTCCTTCGCACACAATTTTGTCCACACTTCGCACAACCTTTACTCAATTGACTATTGATATTTGGAATATGTAGGTATGCATTATTTATAAATAAAATAGGCATGTAAGTACCATGTGCAATCCCAGTTAACATTGTCATGTCATTATTGCCTCGGTGTTATTTTGAATGGAAAATATGGATTATTTAATACTAAAATATTAACAATAAAAACATTTAGTGCAGAGAGTGTAGATATGTGTTGTTTATGATTAAAATATTACCAACAATATTGTATGGGTTCACCGCTTGCCTTAGTGTTATTGCGAGCAACAAATATGGATGATTTAATATTAAAATATTAGCAATACGATCCTTTAGTGCAGATTGTGGAGATCCACAATGAAAGCTTGAAGGCTTCCTCCACACATAATTTTTTCTGCACTCTCCACAACCTTTACTCAGTCTTTAGTGTAGAGTGCAGACATATGCATAATGAAAGCTTCCTCCCCACATATTTTTTTTTGTACTACGCACAAACTTTACTCAATTAACTAATGATATTTGAAATACAGAAATATGAATTATTTGTAATTAAAATATTATCAATAATATCATATGGGTCCACCACTTGGCTCGGTGTTATTGTGAACAATAAATATGGATTATTTAACACTAAAATGTTAGCAATAAAAGAGAGTTAAAATGGATTTGAATAAAAAATTCAAAGAAAAACACATTATCACAGATTATGAGATTCATTATTTCAAATCATTTTAATTTAAATTAACGTATCAAAATTAAAACTAACTATCTTATATATTATTTTCAAAATACATTTAAAATTTAAAATATCTAGCATGAATTTCAAAGCATTAAATATTAATATTATCATATATTTTCAAAATTAATACAAATACATATGTGTGGGACTGCAAAGGAAAATTTCAAGCTTTTATTGTACGGACCTCCACACTCCCCACAATTTATTAATAATAAAATAATCACTAGTCTTGCACGTGACTTCTCAAGAAACTTTCATTGTGCAGACCTCTGCACTCTGCCTAACCAAATAGACATAACTATAACACTACTATTTGCAATAACATCGAGGTAAGTGGTGGACCCACACGATATTACTGCTAATATTTTAATAAGAAATAATCCATATCTTTGTATTATGAATATCGGTAGTCATTTGACTAGAGTTTGTTCTTAGTGCGGACAAAACTCTGTACAATCAAAGCTCTCCGTACAATGAAATCTCTTTGTAGAAAAATCTTGGCATAAGCAATGTAAGATTTGAACTTGGCAACCATTTATGCTTTGTGCTTAAAATTATCTGCTGTATCAGTGATGTTCTCAGTGTCATCTAACTTTATATTTCTCGTTTTTGTGTATAATTAGAAGGTGTAGCTATTTAGTGTGTGAGAAATGTTACCCAAGACACATCATATACACATATGTACCTAGAGTCACATAAACATACGAAATTAGAAATGTTCACGCAAGGCTAGTGACATACATTTTCTATTGCTTATCAGAAATGGGGCGGTGGTGCTCTTATTCGTAATTTTTTGCAATATTAAATTAATTGTCTCTTTTGTGCAGAGGAACGATTTTGTGGAAAAATTGTGCGAGTGTCTTTATGTATACAACATTACATGTTGATGGGCACATAAATTTATAACAATAAAGCAAAGTTGTGTAATGTGATAATAATCATTAGAGGAGATGAAATCAATTTAAAACTCTTGCATTTAAGACTTTTACAAATTTAGCACTACAAAAGAGAAATTGCATAGAACTATGAATCTTTGTGGAATGAAGAATATACAGAGTACGTGGTATGTCCAAGAGAACTAGGATGCATAGGGAATTTTATTGCATGGACGATAATTTAATTTGACAAGAAACAAAAAATCCAATTCAGAATGTAATAAGCAAAACTAGAAAGAGCAAGGAGAATGTTTCCTTGATTAGTGCTCTACCATTGATAACAAGGCAATTATTGCTATTATGTTTATCTTTTATTATCTTACATATTTGGTTGTGTGAAATGTGCAAAGAATGGGGTTTGTCTCTCACATTTCATATAAGATTAATATTTGAAAGCTACTTTTGCATATATGTTCCTAGTCTTGCTTGTACAGTCTTTCTGACATAGTTCTCGCACAACTTTTCTCTTTCTTCTACATATAAAAAAACTACCATTATTAAAGAAAATAGCTTAGACTTTGTCATGACATTTGATTTTGCTTGATTCCTAAAGATGGTAAACCAATATTAAGGTTTGATATAATATTTAAGCATTCTACACAATGTAACTTCTTTTGCAATAACCATCATCTTTTTAGTCACTCTCAATATCTGCTTTGAACTAATGGTCTACGGTTAGTCTTAGCACATTTCATTGTCTTAAGCTTTTCTTTTGGGGATATTTCATCGTGTATCAGAGAGGAGGGGGGGGGGGGGGGGGGGGGGGGTTGCCGTATGTTACAATAGGCTTTATGGACTCTACTACATAAAAAATATGAAATACATGAAAATATGCGTTTGCAATCACATTTTTCGTGTTTCGCTAAAAACTATAACACTCGTCTCATGGTTAAAGTCGGTTAAGTGTTATATTTTTTTACTACAATTTTTTCCTATCTAGAATTCGAACTCTCTTGACTATGTAATACATATATTCAATATTTATAAGGTAACTTGACAAATATAACCACTAATTTTGGTTGTGTTGTCCATAAAAATCATTTGGTAGGTGTTCATCATGCAATATATTTAGCATACACATTACAAATGCATGTTAAATTACTTTTCAAAAGAGATTGTTAGAAATAGAATACTTGTTAGGGTTATACAATATTGTTCTAGTAGTTGCAAGACATGGGGGCTTATCTTTGCACACTTATTTTGAACGGAAGTGCAAAACATGTAGCACTTTTTACAGGTAAACAATGCATTGTTTGTTAAATATGTGAGTACTTATAATGTTTATACAATATACGATACAATCCTATAACACTGATGTACAAAGTTCAAATACTGGATAATGTGATAATACTAAATGTGTTTACACAAAATGTGTTATAGTCGTATAGTTCTTATGTTTGAATTACTTCTGTGCTAGAATGTCTTGTTTTTCTTGTTTCTATATATTTTATATAATTCACGTCCTAATAAAAACGAAAATGAACACAAGCATAACATATACCATTAGGGACAATTAAAACTTTGCTAAGAGATACGTTTCCGTTGTATTTATTGTCCTTTGATTATATTTGTATTATACAACCCAGGTTTTTTTTTGTGCCATATTTTGTGTACTATAACTAAAAGCAAAGATTTTTTCAATTTTTGAGAAACATATAACACTTAGATATTTAGATGCACGACAACAATTACAAGGAAAAGTGTACTTTGGACATTTCTATAAAACATTTATATTTTCTTAAACTAAAATCTATTTAGAATTTAAGTACATTAGTAGTGATTTCAATGTATTATTTGTGAACATGCAAAATATATCGAATTAAAATGATGTCACAGTAGATATGGACGAGAGTGTAGACATAGCAATGATATTGCAACAGAAACTAGCAAAGAAACAAAATCAAATAGGTATTTCTAGGAAGGTTTAATTAACTGTGTCACTGATTTCTTTTTTGTCTTTTTGTTCTTTTTTTTTGAATTTATTTCATTTCAATGCTCACGACTAGGGAAAAATAAATCGAGTCCATGCCATTATTAATCGAAGATACAGTCACAATATAACTAGGAATTTTTTTCATGGCATTGTCTTGGTAACATATTGAACATTTTTGGACAAAGTAAACAAGACAAAAACAATACTTTGTGCCGACTTAACATATAAGAAAGAGAAAATGGCAATAACATTACTTGTGGCAACAAAATTTATCGAATAACATGAGGCAAATCTTGTTTCAAATGTTGGTGTTTCTATCAGAGATTTTGAAATTATTCCAAAGCATAAATATGATAGTGGTGATTGTGAAAAAACTATTTTTCTAAATAGTTTTAGCAGTGTAGAAAACATTTTCCTATTTGTGCAGAGTATTGATTCTTTCCAAATATGATGATTGTAAATCTATCACACAATGAAGATGCATTTCCAGTTGGCACAATCGTTGTTATTACATTTTTGGGTAATGCACACAACGATATAATATGTACTCAAAATTAAAGACGACAATTCAGAACAAGATAGGGCAACAACAAGATTTGGTTTATTTGAATGCTTTATTGTTACAAAGTCATTTTCCATATGTGATAGAATTTTCATGTATTGTTTTACAAATATTGCATATGTAACAAGTACAATTACATGATAGACTTGAATCGACATGCGTTTCGATTCGAAGAGAATTGCAACAAAACATTTTTTCGTTGATCCTGCTAAAAACTATAGTTAGAAAAAAAGAAAGAGTTTTTCGAAACTTGCAATCGATGTTCATTTCATTGAAAACAAGAAATAAATCCAAAAATCTAAGAAAACTACTCACTTCGTTGAGTGGAATATGCATGGTAAACTGTATTATATTGTTTACATGGACATAGATAAAGAACAAGAAATTAGAAGGCATTTGATTGCATGTTAGTAAGCCTTTGTTTTCTATATCAATTTTATAGTACTTCCAAGGATACCTCACAACAATTAGTGCATATACAAATCCATTCAAGGCTATATGTTTGAAATGTAGTGCTCCAATTACAAGTGCTAAAGCTATGAAAAAAACTATGCTTTATTGCACCGCTTGCAAGCAAGATCCTCACTTCCTTTATTTCCATTGGTTAAACTGCATCATACATCAAATGACTAGACTGAAATACAATATGTTCTGAGGGGTGTGGAGCTAGAAAAATTATTACCTGCACTGCGAAAAATTTCCTACGAGAAATATTGTGTAGACAAATCAGATGTTATTGAATTCTTGTCCAAATTCAAGACACATGGCACATTTACAATGAACCATGAAAACATAGTTATACGTATACAATGATCGTATTCTTTATTTACATTTTCGAGCAATATAATAGCAACACAATTCTCATCACTTGCATTATCAAGCATGTTATCGCATTAAAGTCTATGGTTTAGTAATTTCATTTTTTGAAGAACAACTCTTTCAATTCAGTCGATGATTGGGATAGAATTTCACATTGTCAAGAAATATGCTATACTTATGAGAACAAGATTAACAATGCAATCATTATAGTAAATAAGGTGATTGCTTTTACTAATGAAAATGTTAGTATGATATTGTATAAGAACTATTTTTGTTTAGGTTCTATGTTTTGTACTATGTTATGTCGTGTTTGCTTTCTTGGAGTCTCGTTTATTACATTATTTTATTAATTTATGAAGTTGACATCTAAGATTTGAAATAATTTTGTCCTCTGCATAGTAAAATTCGACCCTCATTTGCCGACACATACTCAGTTTCAGAGCAACCTTAGACTAATTTTGTGTAATATTTAAACAAATATCTAAAGAAATCATTGTCATATAGAGCATAAACAAATTTTATGATTCAAATAAGAAAAGTTACGATATTACTTATAAAATATGTTTCATCTATACATAGATTTGAAATCCATAATAGTTTGATATGTTTTTTTCCTTTAACTATGTCAAAAATATTACAATACATAGCCTTTAACATATATTGAAATTCAAAATTTTCTAAGCGAATAGAAAAAGCTGGGAACGATTTCTTTAATAATTAATCATTGTTTCTGGACATTAACGCTTCTAGTGATTATGCTACAAGAATGAAGATCCAATTTCTTCTAGTGCATCTTCGAGTCGCCTAAGCGTTCGTCAAAGTTCTAGTATCTTATCTACTAGCATTAAAATATCTTGACTAAGCATCAAGATATCTTGGTTGAGCATTAAGATATCTCGACTCTCTGCATGTAACTCTTCCTATGTGCTTCTATCGTTGTTTCCTTGGGCCATATGTTCATTTTTTAGTAACAAATTCAAAGAAAAATAGACAAACTATAAAGCAAAAACATGAAAACACTTAACAATTTCAGAACAAACAAATTTCTTTGACATGCAACACGTTTACATATAATGCATTAAAGGCGATAAGTCATCTAAATCACGAATTGACATCTAAGCTATGAAACGACTACTATCAATTTTAATGGTATTCATTAACCAATGATCGTCATTAATGTGGCTAGTACTGATTTTCCCCATCTTTAATTATAAAATACGATTGTAACATCAATTACTTTAAATCATATACGATTTACTTAAATTCCAAGTTGGCATAGTCCAGTTGACTTGATTACCTTTCATGTTTGATCTGTTTTTCATGCTTTATAAACTAATATCAAGATACTATTTTATTTTATCCTAAATTGTATTCTATTTTGATTAACTAAATCTCTTATGCCAACAAATAGAAGTATTTTATGTATTTATTCACTGAACCAACGTGTATTTAGTGCATTTACTATGTAAACTTGCCTTTCCATCGGTAAGCTTTTACATTGTGAAAGACGAAGTGATTTCATATCTAGATGTCAATTCATCACTTAGATGCTTGGTTTCCTTTATCATGTTATCCAAATATTAAATGAACTTTGTTCACTCAAATAAGTGAAATAGGTAGCAGTTGCACAATAAAAGCTTTCATTAAAAACTTTTCACTTTAACAACCTAACATAACTTTCAAGATCCACAAATTTCAGGATCATTACATTTCCAAATACCATTATGCTCTAAACATGACCAAAATACTAAGACTGAATAGCACCATCGATCTCCCTATTTCACTTTCATATAGGCACAACATAACAAGAATGAGTCTGAAATTATTTATTCGATAAATAGGCTTTGAAGTAGATTCAATCTACCATCGAAGAAACATATTCAGGTTAATTCACATAACTATCAATTGGCCTCCAACCTAATCTATAAATTATACTTCTTCCACATATCTTCTGTTTATGGCTAACATTTATGACTGGTCATATGTACATATAAATTTTCGATCACCAACAGCAGCACAAGCAACATCTTTAACCAAACCTGTTCTTTTAAAAGCACTATGAATTATTCAATTCATCGAATAAATATTGAAAGGGGTATTTTATAATATCGAAAGATACGATTTTATTGATATGCTTGAAACTAGTAGTCATAACACAATGCATTGGAGTAGATGCTATTAAGCGTTTCAACGATAACATAATTGTGTATCAATTTGTTGAATAGATATTAATATGGATGCTAAGGATTGATTAATACCTTAATGCTATGTGGTATTTCCAAGTTTTCACATCTTCGTAAACATTACCATTTCGACAAAGTTTTTGCATATAACATACTTGTCCATTCTCACATGCTCTAGAACTAAGTGATTCCAACAATTTGTACATTATCCATTATCATTACAATAATCATGACAATAATTACATAATAAAATATGTTATAAACACGAATGTTAAACTGCACAAATAACGAGTACAATATGCCATATTAAATTTGATAAATGAAAATTGATATTGTATCTTGGCAATAAGTGCAGAGAAGTTGATTCTGCAGCATTATATGTTAGCTTTGAACTTTTCTGCACTCACTCTTCGCACTTAAACAAATATTTTCACTCCCGTGTTTTCTGATTAATTGTTCATGAATTATGGCTTTAATCATTGACTCTATGCTTGCAAATTTGCTCATTTACTCAATTAAATAGTGATATTCAGAATACAGAAATATGCATTATTTATAATCAAAATAGGAAATTAAGTGCCATGTGTAAGGCTAGTTAGCACTGCCATGTTAGCGCGCTATGTAGACTACCATGTTGTTATTTCCTTGACGTTATTGCGAATGTAAAATATGGATTATTTATTTAACAACAAAAGCCGTTAGTGTGGAGTGCGGAAATATGCATTACTTATTATTAAAATATTACCAATAATATTGTATGGATCCACTACTTGGCTTGATGTTATTGCGAATAGAAAATATGGGTTATTTAATACTAAAATATTAGAAATACAATCCTTTAATGTGGAGCACAGAGATCCACACAATGAAATCTTGAAATATTCCTCTGTACAATAGACTTCTTGTAGACATAATTTTATTCGCACTCTGCACAACCTTTACTCAATTAGATAGTGATATTTAGAATATAGACATATCATTATCTATAATTAAAATATGCATGTAAGTGCTATGTGTAAGCCTATTTAGCACTCCCATGTCAGTGTGTTATGTAGACTACCATGTCATTATTGTTTGGGTGTTATTGCGAATGGCAAATATGTATTATTTAATACAAAAATATTAACAACAAAATCCTTTAGTGTGGAGTATGTAGATATGCATTGTTTATAATAATATGGATTATTTAATACTAAAATATTAGCAATAAAATCCTTTCGTGCAAAGTGTAGAGATCCGCACAATGAAAGCTTGAAAGCTTCCTCCGCACAATGGACTTCTTTTGCACAAAATTTTGTGTGCACTCCTCATAACCTTTACTCAATTGGCTAGTGATATTTTAATACAAAGATATGCATTATTTATTATTAAAATATTACCAATAATATTGTATGGGTCCACCGCTTCCCTTAATGTTATTACAGAC
This sequence comes from Pinus albicaulis, assembly GCA_034641835.2. Taxonomy (NCBI): domain Eukaryota; kingdom Viridiplantae; phylum Streptophyta; class Pinopsida; order Pinales; family Pinaceae; genus Pinus; species Pinus albicaulis. The sequence goes on from CM076584.1 coordinate 1,181,863,363, forward strand.
AAGAAGTATGGATTCTTTAATACTAAAATATTAGCAATAAAATCTTTTAGTGCAAAGTGTGGAGATCTACACAATGAAATATTGAAAGCTTTTTCCGCAAAATGTAGTTATGGTTTTCAAGCTTCTGTGGTTTTTGTTGATTGCGGAATCCAGATTATCCACAATATCATAAAATGATTGTCGACATTTTGAATCCCAACGAGGATCCATCTTCAGGACGAGAATTGAATGAAGACTGAAAGAAGGTCGCAAAAGGTATAAATAGTGAAGGGCTGAGATGAGAGGATGAGAAGATGAGAAGAGCCGACTGACTCTATAATTTGTTATTTTTTTTTTAATTTTTAATTTTTAATTTTATTTTTTCCTAAGGTTTTATTAATTCTAATTTTAATAATAAATATTTACAATATTTATTAACTTAATAATAAATATTTTAAATAATAAATATTTTTTATAATAATAGATATTTTTAAATTTTTTTATTTAATATTTTTTTAATTATCAAACTCTAAATTACCACAAAATTTTTATTCTATTTTAATTGTTACTTAAGATTTTTAATATTTTTTAAAAAAATTTAAAATTTTTTAAAATTTTTTTTCCAAAGGTTTTATTAATTCTAATTTTAATAATAAATATTTACAATATTTATTAATAAATATTTTAAATAATAAATATTTTTTATAATAATATATATTTAAAATTTTTTTTATTTAATATTTATTTAATTATTAAACTCTAAATTACCACAAATTTTTTATTTTATTTTAATTGTTACTTAAGATTTTTATTATCAATAATAAACTCAAAATTTATTTATTTATTTTATATTTAATGTCTAAATTAATTTTATAATCTATATAATCCCAATGTTAATAAATATAATGAATTTATATTAAGTATATTAAATATTATTTTATTAATTTAATAGAATCCTAATAAATTTTAATTTCAATTTCTATTAATAAATTTGATTTAGATTGTTATCCTTACTTACTTCCACTCACTGATAATAACTGTTAATTAATTAAATTTTATTAATAAAAATTAATTAATATAGATAATTATTATGAGTAAGTGAAGTAATACGTGTTATTAAATGGTAAGACCTAAAATGTAGTTACTTTACAGTTTCACGTCAAGACTTTTAGAACAATTCAGATTTTCATTGTATATAATTTTGTCTACTCTTTGCACAATGTTTACTCAATTGGCTAGTGATATGCATTATTTTTAATTAAAATATTACAAATAATATCGTATGGGTCCACTGCTTGCCTCGGTGTTACAACAAAAAACAAATATGGACTATTTAATACTAAACTTTTAGTAATAAAAGCCTTTAGCATGGAGTACGAAGATTCACACAATGGAAGCTTGAAAGCTTCTTCCACAAAATGGAAAAATAGAATCACCTTCTCATATTATAATTATTTTAGTATAAAAGCTTACGAGATGCGTATCAAAACTTCTTTGAGCATGTAGTTGCTTATGTGACGTTGTTTTTGCATATACAAATATGTGTGAGAAAAGCTAAAGTGCAAAAGGAACTTTATAACTTTAATTCATAATAATCTAATGGCATTACTCCTCTGCCTGTTACATAAGATTACACCGTCATTGTGTTGTCTTGCCTATTAATGCATCATTCTTGCTTCTGCACCTCCTACACATACCTTGTCGTATGTGTTGGAGAATCCAATAAGGCAATTAATAATTCAATTTCTCATTAATCCTTAATATTTTCTTGTGAACTTTATTTATCTTCTTATGTTTCTTTATTATATATTTTCATCAAACAAATATTAAGAGCAAAACATTAAAGACAATGGACACAAAAATTAGGCTCCAATGTAGGGTAAAACCCCTCTTAGAGGAAAACCCAAAAAAAATCTCTTCTTTTCTTATAGAATCTACTTCAAATGAGAAAAACCAACACCCAAACCCCATACCAAGTCCTCCTCCAAGTACCAAGTCAACCCTCCAACAAATCCCTTTCAAGATGACAAAATCAACTTCTAGTTAACAAGAGTCGACCCCCTTTAATCCTACTTCAATCACAAATTTTGGCCCTCTAGTTCAGAAATTTCAGACCTACAGTCACTTGAAAGTATTGTTTTTCAATTTTTGGCCTCCTTGTAGCAAAACAAAAACCCTAATTTTCATGTGTGAGAGATTTTTAATCCAAAGCAAGGTCCTCTTCCTTCACTTGGATTTTTATCCTTCTTTCCTTGTATCTCTGCACTTAATTCATCCTCCTATTGCAAATCGAACTTATTGAGTGAGTGTGCCAAATGAGGTTGAAGTTCCTTCTATATATAGCCTTTCCAAGAGGTCGAATGGCCATCTTTAGGCTGACTTGTTCTTGACTAGCGTCGACTTGTACTTGGAGGATAATAGGACTTTCTAGACTCAAAATCATTAACTTTTACATGTTAAAACTTTCCTAATATGGTCTTATACTAAATATAATGACTCTCTTGACTCCTGAATTTTTTTTTTTTGACATGAAAAAACCTAGAAGCATGGAGAACATGCTTTACCTAGATGACCATCAAACTAGGGCATGGAATCCATGCTCAAAAATAATATTTGTCTTTATTCTTTTTCTTGGAACATAAAATATATATAATAATTTGAGTACATTGACTATTATGAATTTCGAAACTAGTTACATTTTCCAACATTCCCTCTTAATTAAGGAGGTATTCATAATTGTACACCTGGTACAAGGTTATTCTCAAATTGAAGAGTTCTCATAAGAAGAGACAGATTAGTAAGCCATATTTAAGCTTCAACATCATGACCAACATTGTCAACATAGTAAGGCCTTAACTTGAGAAGCTATTTTTTATACCAGAGCATAATATTGGGAGGATTTACGTGAGATGCCACACTATCTCTATTAGGCACATACCTCATCCAGATGTTTACTAGGTATGTCCTTTTAGGACTATGCTTATCTTGGATTTTCAATCCTCAAAGAATATTGGTCCTCTTCGACCACTCTTGTCTTGGACACCTATCAAATACTCAAAGAGTGTCGGTCCATTTCCTATCTTGGATTTTTCTATCCTCAAGGAAATCACATGTGATTATCCAATCCTCCATCCACCATTCTCTCTCCATGGCCTTCACTTAGACTTATGGTTGTTAGTTTTGGTCTTGGTCACGTCTTGGTCAAGTGCATGACATATGAAGAAGATAATAAAAATGTGATGATCATCATCATTCCTTTTCAACCAGAGAGTAGATCCCCATTCCCTCTAGATTAGGGAAGTTAACCTTGCTCCTTTTCATACATTCAATGAATCTCCTTTTACTTCATCTCAAATATAGAGGAGATTCCTAACTTCCTTTCAATTGGGAAGTCATAACTACAATCTCTTTAGCTTGTATTCATAAATGTATCAACTATCAGTTCTTTATGGGGATAACTGAAAGGCTCCATATTTCCCATTTGTATCTCATTATATTGAGCTTCCTTCTTCCATAATGTTATGGAGCCATCTTCTTTCTTCAATATAGTGACAATATTAATGCCATCAAACTTGCACATCACTTTATTCCAATCATCATCAATTAAGGCATTATATTGAGCCTTATCAAACTTCAAGCTAGCCATAGCTTCTTTTAATCATGAAAGTGATGAACCTCAAGTTATCTTCTATATTACTGCTACCTTTCAATCCCAAGGTGATGATGTTAGCACCTTTGACTTCTTAATTTCCAAAACCATATGCTCAACTCATATGTTTGTTGAATTGATTTCAACACCCACAATTGAACTTTCCTCAACTATCATTATGCATTCCTGCAATATCCTACCAGGTAGCAAAACAATATGTTAACCAGATAACCAATATCAAAATATTAAATATTAGACTTACCTTGTCATGATGGCCCTTCTCGTCAAAGCATCAACTTACTTGAGATCTCCAAGATCAACATCCTTTCATATTATCCATCTCCATATCTCGCAAAAATCCTTCTATGCATACATTTTAATTAGAGTGCCCATGGATCAAGGCTTTACCAAGCTACAATATCTTCCTTGGATTTGTCATAGTTAACTCCCTTTCCTTATTCCAGAGATTATGCTTGATGTTGATCAACATTGTTATATGCGATGAAATTTTGTGAGAGTGTCTTGATCTCCATTCATTCCAAGGTATGTCAAAATTCTTCTTTCGAAAATCATTCAACTATATGGAATATTTACCAAGCACATTCATAATTAACTCTTCATTCAATATTATTGTAGATGTGAACCATGCTATAGGGAAGAATAACTTCAAATATGCATACCTTTGCTTTCATATAATCATCTAGCCATCCTTTGATCCAAATTGATTCTTATAATTGCCAAAGATAGGTTTCCTTTTCCAAGAGGAGAAAGAATTTCATTATGCCTTTCATATTGTAACTTGACCATTTGCATTTATTCATCCTTTATAAATATTATTTTCGTACTATATGGAATATATACTAATGATAATGTTGCTTCCAAGAATCTTCCATAATGATGATGATCTATATTTATGCAGGAATGAAATGAAATATATATTTAAACATAAACACAAAACTATAATGAAAACTGGACCTCAATTCATTGATAAAAAAATACTGCAACTATTTACATGCAGAATGGAAATAAACTAGCTCGGGCAATGGTAGCTTTTCTCTGAGAAGAGATGTGGCGGCGCTATCCTCTGAATCGTGTTAAAATTAGGTTCGCAAGCCTTTTTTATTATTAAGAAACAAGGGAAAACCCCAAACATCCAAAAACCTAACCCTAGGATATGAAGCACCAAAATTTTGTGGGTCTCGTTGGGGTTAGTTGGTACACCAAATTCCCGAGGTCGTAACTTTGGCATACAATCTCTTTTTGACTTGTACGATGCCTCATTAGAAGTATCTATCTGAGGACTACAAATTTTGACTGCAAACCCCTACCGCAAGCTATGGTTTTTCCACTTTCCAAAAAAACATCGTTTAGGGCCTCAAAACAACTCTGGAAGTTCAAGACTTGAAAACCTACCAAAAATAATAAATTCTGCTACAATTAAGGAAATTGAAAGAAATAGTGTTGGGGGTACAAGTGAAATAGGTGGGGGGCTACAAATATCCACTTGGATAAGTCCTCCCTCCTTAGGAAGCAATGGTCCCCATTACATTAAGTTCGTCCATGAGATGGGGAAATTTATGTTGAACTTGGTCCCTAGTGATCCACTTGCCCCGGTGCAACAGTTGGCCAAATTTGACAACTCGATATAGTTGGATACTCTATTTGCGAGTGCTCTTGATATGTGTGTCCATGATCCGATCAATTGTGGTTTTTTCAATGCATTATGGATTGAGTTATGTTGGTGTTAACTTCTCAATAATGCATGATGTGTCCATTAATGGTGGAAAGTATGACCAAAGGAGGTCCACATTGAATACATGCTGCAAACCAAGGAAAGGGGAGATACTGAGTTTGAAAGTGTTGTCACCCACAACCTTGGTGATGGTATAAGGCTCATATCGTACTAGTTGAAGCTTACGATGGGATCCAAGGAGGCGCTCTTTCTACAAATGTAACCAAAATTTATCAGTCACTTGAAACTTATGGGGCACCTGATGTTGATCATGTAATTGTTTGTATTTGGTATTAAATTTCTACAAGATGTTGTGAACCTACTATAGGATGTGCTAAATGCGCTCAATAAACTGGGTGGCTTTATCAGCTTCGGACTAATCATGGGCATATTCTTCTTGTGTATTTGCAAAAGGTAGTGCAACATCAAGGGGACATAATGGTTGAAATATCAGGCTCACTTCAAAGGAGCTATGGATAGTTGAGCTATGGAGAGCTCTGCTATAGTTGTGTTTCACATAGGGAATACTCTCATCCCAAGTCCACAAATTTTTAGAGTTGTACATGCGCAGTATGTGCACAATCATCCTATATACAAACTTTGTCTGGTCATCAATTTGGGGGTGAAATGCAGTCGACTTGGTGAGCTTGGTGTCCGAAAATGACCAAAGGCTCAACCAAAATGCGCGTTGGAACCTGCTATCACGATTCGATATAATGGTCTGCCGGATCCAAAAATGTATCCACACCCATTAAAAGAAGAGTTTGAAAGTGGCCTATGTTGTGATACTCTTCTTACAGGCAACCAATATCGTCATCTTAGAAAATTTTTCAACGACCACAAATACACAGTCATTTCCATGCTTGGTAGAAGGAAGGCCATACATATAGTCCATGGAGATGGATTCCCAGGGTCGGTTAGGAGTATACAAACCTTGCTTCTTAAAATTTGGCTTGGTGTTGACACAAGAAATGCAAGATATGATGTATTTTCTAACGTCGTGTCGAATATTTGGCTAATAAAAATACTTATTTAGTATGCCCACATTTTTCTCCACACGAAAGTGTCCTGCGACCCGATTGTAGTGTGCCTCTAAAATAAGTTTGGCACACTTGCTTGAAGGAACATAATGGTGGCCTAGGTAGCATAATAATTCATCTTGGAGGTGGAAGTCTAGAAATTGATTTCCATCCAGTAGCATCTGGTATGTGGTGGTGAAATCTAGATCATTTTTATATAGTTGCAACCATCCAGAGGTCTCTTTTCACAAGATTTTAGAATAGTGGTTAGTGTTGCAACTGATAGATGAATTAGGAAATATGAAACATGATTGGTGTTTCCATTCTTGTATTTTATATTCAAATGGATTTTTTGTTGGTTTGTGGACCACTTATAACAACAATCATTCTGTAACTTCCCTTAGGTCTGTATAAACTGTAGGGGTTGATGATCTGTGTGGATGACCATCTCCTCCCCCATAATTTAATGTTTCCATTACCGACAAGCCTGCACGATGGAATACATCTCCTTATTGTAGGTGGGGTATTTCTGAATTGTGTTAGAAAGTGTCTCACTATGATAGGCCACAAAATGCCCTTTTTGGGTGAGAAATGCACCAATAGCATAGTCATAGGTGTCTATCTCAATTTCAAATGGTTGTTGCAGGTCTGGCAATATAAGTATTGGTGTAGAGAAGAGGCGGTGCTTCAAATCAATAAGCACCTTTGTTGTGACTCGTACCAGAAAAAATTTGCTTTCACTCTACCCTTGGTAATTTGATTCAAAGGCCAAGTGATATGAGATAATCCCAACACTGACCTCTGATAAAAATTGGAAAGGCCCAAAAATTTGTGGAACTTTGTCAGAGTGGTTAGGGCTGGCCAATCCTAGATGAATTGGATCTTAGCTAGATCCACATGCACACCTTTCTCATCAATGATGTAACCTAGATATTGGACCTATCTCATGCCAAAGGTGCATTTCTCCAAGTTGGCACATAGTTTGTGTTGTTGCAGGGTTTGAAGGGCATGTCAAATGTGTTGCAAGTTATCTTCCCCACTCTTATTGAAGATGAGGATTTCGTCCAGATATACAACCACAAATGAGTTGTTAAAGGGCCGCAAGATGTCATCCATTATCCTCATAAAATTTTCAGGGGAATTTGTCAACTCAAAAGGCATGGCCAACCACTCAAAAAGGCCCTCCTTACATTTGAAGGCAGTCTTCCATACATCTGTGGGTTCTATTAGAACTTGGTGATAACCAGAATTTAAATAAATTTTGCTGAAATATTTGGTCCCTTTGAGTTGGTCAATAAGGTCATCAATCTATGGGATTGGATACATGTTCCTGATAGTGATGTTATTTAGTTTCCGATAATCAATGCAAAGTCTTCAAGTCCCATCGTTCTTATATACAAGTACAATTAGGCTCCCACAAGGTGAGGAACTTGGTCAGATGTGCCTTTTTTACAACATCTACTAGATCTGCAACTTAATTTATTCATTTTCCATAATAGAGAAAAAATATATTGGCCCATTGGGTGGAGGTGCTATGGGAGTTATATCGATCGTATGCTTGGCCTGATAATGCGAAGGTACCCCTGTGGGGGAGGAGAAGCTGTCCCTGTATTATTATATGACCTTATCCACCTACTTTTGTTGCATGGTGGAACCCTTTGTCGGGGCCATGGATGTGGCCACGATCTTCCCCTTTCTTTGAGAATAAATAAAAAATAAAACAAATTTCTTGGCCTGGGAGAATATCTTATTGCATTTCTTAGCAGAGATCAAAGAGATGGAAATAGGTGGGGCTACCTCTGGTATTTTGTATAATTTACTGCCCAAATTAATAATAACAGTGCGAGGCCTTGTATCATACAAAATATGATGCTTCCACAAGTATGGTTGGCTTAATAATACATCAAAAACTTCAAGAGGAGCGACGTCACACAATACCTCATCCATGAAGGGTTTGGTGTTGTAGGGTATGTTAGCCACCTATAAAATTTGTTACAGTAAAAGGTGGCTAAGACTTTTTGGAGCCTTCAAGGAACAAATTTTATTACTAAAAAGTGTTGGCTCTTGAAGACTCTTGAAGGCCTCATGCCTCTGTCCAAATCTTCTTTATTGTTTCCATTTTATACTCAGAAGTTCTGCTGATTTCATGAGAAGAGACTGCTAAAAAACCATCATTCTCCCCCTTTTCCCACTCAAAACTAACCTTCATTTGCTCCCCTTTTTCTCCATAAAACTCCTCTATTTTCATGATTCCTCTTCTTCCATTCATGAAAATCATCTTTGCATAGTCTAAAACTTATTTTTAAAACTATACCGAAACCCCCAAATCCATTGAAAACTCTGGAAAAACTCATAAAAAATAAAGTTTTTATTACTAAAGACTTAAGCCCCCTTGGGCTAAGTTTCAAACCACTTCCCCCACATGCCCACACCCTAGAACCAAGCACTAACCCTGTTCGGCGTTTATCGCATCGAAAAGATTCAAGTGCGCAAGTCTTTTGCCATGTTGGAAAGTTCTGATGCGATTAAGCCTTTGTATTGTAAAAACCCCAACGCAATCAGCTCCCTTTGTTATAACTCCAGATCTCATGCTTCCTTTGTAAAAAACCAAGAGTTATAGTCCCGAGCGCTTATCGCATCAGAAACTTTCGATGGTGCGTAAGTTTTGTGTTACGTATAAACTCCGATGCTGATTAGCCCCCTGGTCATAAACCCCTGATCTTATTACCGTTCCATATAACCATGAAGCCCGCCTTCGGCGCTTAAAACCTTGTAAAAATCCATTCCTGATCACCTTTTTCTTTTGTAAAATCATAAAACCCATTTATCCAAAGTTTGATCTAAAAATACCAAAGTCACGTGATTGAATGAAAAAAGGTTAGATTTAAAAGACCTGATCGCGCAATCGCATCGGAGAAATACAAATGGGTTGATTGAAAAGCCCAAGCCCGAGGCTCCGATTGCGATTGGCCCTTGTTATATAAAGCCCCGGGCCCATGGTACTCCATACATCCAATGGCCCCGCAATCGGGCGCCAGTCACTTCATATATAAATATTCCGCCCCAATCCATAAGAACCTTTGTTTTTATTAAAAATTTGGGTTTTCCATAAAGTATAAGGGTTTTCCGCCGGTCCATTCTAAAGCTAAATCTACACCGTTGATCATGAGCCGATCAAACGGCCAGCGCTCGATCACATCGCATTTTCTAATCGCTGCGTTATATTTCTTCCCCCGATTCTTTCTCCATCGTTGATCTAATCTTTAGATTGACGGTCTGCGCTACATCGCATCGCAACTTTCAATCGGTGCATTTGCCTGCCACCCCCGATTGCGATCCCCCGATTGCGATCCTCCGATTGAATCCAGACCGTCCACGTGTCCAGATCAGACGATCCAAAATCACTCAATATTGTTCATTTCCCCGCTCTTCTTTGACCTCCTCTTAAATAAATCTCCACCGTTGGATGCTTTCATCCAACGGCTACGCTCCTTCCCCGCCTTCTGAAGCAGTTAAACCTAAAAACGCAAGATTTTCTAATATTTAGTGTATTTTGTAGGGATTAATGGTTTTTTCCATTTGTTCAAAGGAAATGCTGAGGGCCTGGAAAGACGTTTCCCGTGCCTTTGAATTATCAATGGAGACGATTCACAAAGGTCAGATTTGACGTTTTATCAATGCTTCATGGGCATTGATGCCTTTAAAGCCCAACGTGGCCCTGCACATCGACAAGACACTATTTTATTAGAAACACATTTAAAAGAGTATCATTGTTGAAGAACAGGGCACAGCAGAACAGAAGTTTGAAGACAGATTTGGGGAATTACGGCTAAGAATGTTTATCAAAAGCCTAATTCCTAGAATTAAAACACAATTAAAGGAACATCATAAGTATTTAAGAGACAGACATGCCTCCACTGCCTCAATTGAGGCGAATTGATTCCTCAGCTACCATAAGTGCCACCTGTGCCTCAAAGCATTCAAAACAGAGGCCGAAGTTATTGATCAAATGAAGATATTCGCCTCAGCGCGGCCAGAGAGTAACTTCTGCAAGGAAATTAAATGCTAAAAATATCTGCAGAGTTACTCCAAATAGGACACAGAGCCTTAAAGTCAATAAAAGCTCCTGCCGAGCTTAATTCATAAATGTAAATCAATTAAGACAGTAACGCACCTGTAAATATCTTTTATCGAGCCCCTCAAAGGCCGAGAAGTCATCACTCTGTATTAATTTCCCTGGGAGATCTTTTATCAGATCTCACCTCCTCATTCTTCTATAAATACTACTGTAGAAGATGAGAAGTGGTTGGTTGTTGGTTGATCACTAGTTGTAATATTGGAACTCTCTGAAATAATACATAGTCTACTGAAGTTGAAGAAGAAATTGAAGTCTTGGAGGTCTTGATGATGTTGTTGCATGCTTGTTCCTGAGAAGGCTTTATCATTGGATCCATGAGCTTGGTTGTTGGTGAAGTATTCTGAACTGTTTAATGTTTTCTCCTGTTTTCATTCTGTTCCATAATTTCTTACTACAGTAGGTTGAAAGTTTTAGGCTAAGAAATGACTCCTGGAAGCACCTTAGACCTGTTCATTCTTCACTGTTTTATGTTTTTTCTGCTGAGGTATTTTAGAGTCTTCAATCTCTCTCTTTAGTCCTCATGCTTGTTTATTTCTATAATAGCTCAAAAATTTGGTTTCAGCATGATTTATGGTTCTCCCTGCTTGTCTGCTATCACTTGAAAGCTGTTATTGAAGTCTCCCTTTGAAGTACCATTGTTTTAAGTTAGCCAAAGAGGTCTGTTTCGATCTTGCCCTTTGTCATTGCTTGAACAGTTGTTTTGAAGGTCTTTATAGTTGTGATCATAGATGTTTTTAGGTGTTCCCTCTTCTATGACTGAAATTATCAGTGAATCTTTTATGTTTTCTAAGTCATTTGAAATAAAATCTTTGAGGAAATAGGGTGTTCCCCGAATCTTAGATTTCATTTTGAAAGTTGTCTTGAAGTCATCATTTGCTTAAAGAATGTTTGTAGAATTTATGGTTAGCCCTGTGTATCGAATTTTTCTTTATTGTTCAAGTTATGTTTTCAAGTTCCCTTTGTTGAGAATCAATTTTCTCTTTCCAAATCATTGATGTCCATCTCATCCCCAAACCAAAGGATCCTGCGGCCAAGTTAGATTTTCCCTTTGATATCCCATATCCATTGATAAGTTTTTCATGACCTTATTTTGACTCCATTTCCCAATGAAGCTGACATTTCCTCTTTCTGTCTATCCTTCCTAGACCTTTCATGTTCTGCTGTATCAATCCAACCAAACAAACAATCAAAAACCTGCACTTAATAACTAGTCTAAAACCAATACTCTAAAGCACACAAGATAAACCTTTGAAAAAAATAAATCATTTGAGAGATCCCTCTCTGAGAACAGGAGGACTAGATCCTGGAACTCTAAAGATTGGTTCTGATGTTGCCTTGTATTTTGATTTGCCAAACTATCAAAACACGGGACACCAACAGGGTAGATGACATTTTTGGCTGACGCGAAGATCTCGTCCTTGGTGGAGCCACCCGATGGTGTATGGTTGTGGGTGTGGTGTGGTTAGTAGGCCTAGATACTTAATTGGCTCCTGTTGTCGACAATTAACTACAACGAAGACACCTTCACCCACATTTGTGAGTGGAAGAGACGCTACCCTTCCTATGGATCTTCGGGGTTAATCTCTTGGATCTTAGTTGTGGAAATGGTGGCGTTGGGCTCCAAATCAATAATTTTCTTCCCTTTGTCATTCCCCTTGTTGAGTTTTTACTCAGAGTCATAACATGCATCTAACTCTGAAGCCTTAATCTCACCCACCAGTGATTGCTTCGCTCGACACTCGTTTTGTGAGTGGGGCTCTTATGGAACTCATCGAAATTTCATGTTTCCTTTTTTGTCTTTGTGGTGTTTTTATTTTCTTGTGGCTTCGACAAGGTGTCCTAGGTCACCTCGCCTTGGGTTTGTCCTTTTTTCTGCTGTCTGGGGCACCTTTCCCTTGCTTCGGATTTGCAGATCCAAAGTATCACTTATTCTGTTTAAATTGATTCTCGATATTGATAATATATTGGTAGGCGACGTCGAGCAAGGAGATGTATAGGAACTCCATCTCATTCTGGATGTATTTTTGTAGACAATCATGGTACTTGAGTACTAGATGCTGCTCAAAATCCTTGATACCCAAATTCATGGAAAGATTATGAAACATATTTGTGAACTATGGCATATCTTGGTCCCTTCCCTACCGTAGTGTGGTCCACTTTATGTACTTATCTTCATATCTCCTGAAAAGGTAATATTGTTCCTTGATGGCGTATCAAAAATAATTCCAAGTGGGTGCGAATGAAAATAGTGAGAGTTCCCTCTCGGTCCTATGCTCATAGTAGGTTTCCCACTAGTTCTTGACATGGGGATGACTTTGAGGAGTGGAAAAGTAATCTTTTCCTTATTATAAAATTCATGAACCAAAAAATATCCTTCCAATAGGTTTAACCATGTATCTACGACATCTACATCTATATGGCCTTCAAATATGGGAATGTCAAAGTTGACTTGTACCTTAAGGGGAGTGTGTTATGAAACCAACTCCAAAAATATAAGAAAAGAGAGATCAACACCTTATAAATCAGCCATTTCGAGGGGGGAACCTCCTTTACATTACATAAATGAACAATTCTTGGATGACACAAATGACAAAACCACATTTCTATATATAGGAGTCCACGGGGTCACAATATAATCCTAGCCGACCTAACAATAATAATGTAAGGGCACAATAATAACAATATGGGGGTTACAGGGGTACAAAAATAACAATAAGGGGGCTACACTAACAAAAAGAAGGGACTACACTAGTAATATAGGGTCCTAACATGCCCCTCTCCTTCAAAAAAGTGTTGTCCTCAATGCTTGAGTAGCTCTGGATGCTTTTGTATAAAATTTTCATCCTCCCATGTAGAATATTCAGTGGGTAAGTTCTTCCACTTGATGAGATACTCTGAAATTGATCGATTTCGTAGTTGTCGAGTTCTTGTTTCCGTGAATGATTCAGGTTCCAATATGATTTTTCCTTCCTCATCAAGTTCTGGAAATATTGTTTGAACTAGAATTTTGTCACCTATAACCTTCTTTAAGCATGAAACATGGAAAACTGGGTGCACTCGAGAAGAAGCAGGAAGCTCCAATTTTTATGCCATAGTACCAATATTTTGGAACACCTTGTAAGGACCATAATAATTTTGCGATAATTTATTTTCCTTATTAGCTTGCTTGAGGGACATTTGTTTGTATGGTTGTAGCTGTAAAAGTACCTAGTCCCCTACATCAAAACTTCTCTCCCTGCGGTGTTGATCTGCCTGTTGTTTCATTCGATTTTGTGCCAAATTTAGGCTATCCTTTAAGAGTTGGAGAACTTGTTGTTGATGCTCGATGTGATCTTCCGATGCTTGAACCTTATAATTTTCTCTTAAAGGTGATGTGATGGACTATGGATGATATCCATAAATTGCCATAAATGGGGTCATTTTTGCTCCAGTATGGAAGGAAGTGTTATACCACCATTCAGGCAGAGGTAACCACTTGACCCATTGTGTTTGTTTATCAAATACAAAACAACAAAGATATCCTTCCAAACATTTGTTCACTATCTCAGTTTGCCCAGCGGATTGAGGATGATAAGATGAGCTATGAGCTAGTCGAGTACCCAAACAAGAAAAATAATTTCGTCCAAAAATTTCCAGTAAAATTGGGATCTCTATCGCTTACAATAATCTTTTGGTTTCCATGTATCTTTTGAATTGTTTCCATAAATTAAATAGCAATTGTACTTGCTTTAAATGGATTATATAATGCACAAAAGTGTGCATACTTGGTAAGTCTATCAACTACCACCATGATGACACTCTTTCCTTCAGACTTTGGTAAACCTGTGATAAAATCCATTGAAATCTCCTCCGAAGGTTGACTTGGAATGGATAAAGGCTGTAGAAGACCCGGGGTCTTAATTGTCTCAACTTTATTTTGCTGGCAAACTAAACATTCAGCCACAAACTTTTGAATATCAGTTTTAAGGCCATCCCAAAAAAATTATTTCTTCACCCCGTGGTAAGTTTTTAAAAATTCTGAGTGTCCTCCTAAGGGAGAAGTGTGCAATTCCAAAATAATATTTTGTTTTAGTTGGGAATTCTTACGAAGATATAAGTGATCTTTGTACCATAAGGAATCATTTTTCCAACTAAATGTATCATATGTACTAGGATCTTGCCGCAACTTTTGAATGAGTGTCCACACTTCTTCGTCATTCTTCCATTCATCCCTTTATTCGGTTATCCAATCTGTTTGGATAATAGAAATGGAACAAAGCAATGCTTCCACCTCTTCATCCTTTCTTGAGAGTGCATCAGCAACAACATTTAGCTTCCCTTTGTTGTAGATGATTTCAAAGTCATAACCCAGCATCTTTGCGGCCCATTTTTGCTGCTCTTCTGAAGATAGTCTTTTTTCCAAAAAGTAATTAAGACTATCATGATGATTTTTTACCTTGAAGTGTCTTCCCATTAGGTAAGGTCGCCATTTCTTTAGTGCATGTAGTATTGCCAACATTTACTTCTCATAAATAGCTTTATGTAAATACTTTATTTTTATTGGACGACTTCCAAAAGCAATGGCTCTTCCTTCTTGCATTAAAACAACACCAATTCCATTTCCTGAGGCATCACATTCCACAATAAAGGTTTTTGTGAAGTCTAGCGTAGCTAAGACCAGTGCTAGGCACATTCCCTATTTAAGATGTTCAAATTCCTTAATTCTTCATGAGTCCATGAAAATGCATCTTTTTACAATAATGTTGTTAGAGGTGCTGCTATTCTCCCATAATTCTTAACAAACTTGGGATAATACCCTCTTAAGCTGAGAAATCCTCGCAACTACTTTATGGTTGTGGGGAATTTCCATTCCTTAATGGATTTAATTTTGTTAAGATCTACCTTAACACCCTCGTGAGATACAATATGACCCAGATATTCCACCTCTTGTACTCTAAAGAAAAATTTGGAGGTTTTTGCGTATAATTGTTTTAACTCTAATAGTTTGAGCACCCTGTTAGCATGTTAAACATGATCCTTCCAAGACCTACTGCAGATTGGTATATCATCAAAAAATACTAACACAAATTTTATAAGGAAGGGTTTGAAAATGGAATTCATCAAACCTTTGAAATGTAGAAGGTGCATTAGTAACGCCAAAAGGCATGACCAAAAATTCATAATGACCCTCATGAGTTCGAAATGTTGTTTTCGGGATATATTTAGTCTTCATTCTAATTTGATGATATCTTGAACGAAGATCCAACTTGGTAAAATAAATTGCTCCACGTAATTCATCCAATAATTCATCAATCATAGGAATGGTAAATTTATCTTTAATAGTGAGCTTATTGAGCTCCATATAATCTGGACACATGTGCCATGATCCATCCTTCTTGTGCACCAATACTACTAGAACAACGAAAGAACTTTGACTAGGTTGAATTATACCATCCTCTAACATTTCTGCAATCATACGTTCAATTTAACTCTTTTGTACATAAGGATATTTGTAAAGCCTAATGTTTGGAGGAACACTTCCTAGAAGCAAATGAATAGCATGATCATGATCACGAATAGGTGGGAGTCCTTTGGGAGTTTCAAACATGTTGGAACGATTGTCCAAGACTTTTTGGAGATATGGAGAAATAGATGATTTTGATGTTGGACCTTCTAGTGAGAATAATTGTGCAATTACGCCTCGTTGTTCTTTCTTCAAAATATTTGTCATGAAATTAGAGATTATTATCTTTCCTAGCTTCCCTGCGATACCCCGTACTTCAAATTCCTTTCCTTTCGAAAAAAAATTCAAGAAAAGTTCATGAAAATTAAAAGCTACCATCCCCAAAGATTGTAACCATTGCTCCTAGTACAACATCAGCACCTCCCATTGGAATGGAAAGCATTGGAATGTTCAATACATATTCCCCCATGGTTAGTTTGATATTATAGCATTTTCCGGAGAAATTTATAGTTCCTCCTTTTGCAACCATCACTTGACATTTTGGTGCTAGGTATAGGAAGCAATTCAATTCCTTAGCTACCTTACAATGAATAAAATTATGGGTACTACCCAAATCAATCAACACTATTACCTTTTTCTTCTTGATATGTCCTTCTATCTTGAGAGTTTGAGGAGTGGTAATTCCTGCCAATGCATTATAGGATATGGTCAGACTCATTTCTTCTTTCTCTAGGGTTGGTTCCTAGTGTATATCCTCTTCTTTTGAAGTTTCTTGTTCATTTTCTTCCTCCTCTTCACAATCTATGTAAAATAATTTCTTCTTAGCATACTTATGACCTTTAGTGTATTTTCTATCACAACTTTAGAAAAACCCTTTTTCTCTTTTTTCTTCCAATTATTGTGGTGTCAACCTTGTAGGTTGTGGAAGTCTAGGAGTAGCAACACTTCCATCTTTATAGACTAGGCTTCCTTGTCGCCATAATTTTACATTCAATTTTTCTTACCAACCTGAATGCCTTCTCCAATGAATCGGGTTCCCAAAGGCGAACCTCATGTTGGATGTTATGCTTTAAAGTCCCTATGAAGACATCAATCCTATGTTCCTCTGGAATATCAATTACCCTTATATTCAATTTTTGGAAGTCCTTAATGTGCTCAACCACTGAACCCTTTTGTTTGAGATTTATCAATTGGCTAAAGAAGGTGTTGCTCTTTGTATCCTCATAATGTGCTATAATTTCCTTCGTAAATATTGACCAAGTGACAATTTTTTTACGGGATAAAATCCATCTATACCATACAAATGTATTTTGTTCTAAATATAAAGTTGCAATGCGTACCTTTTGTGTGTTTTGCACATTATTGAGATCAAAATATTGCTTCATTTTTAGTATCCATGTTACAGGATCCTTGCCATCAAACTTCCTCATATCGATCTTTGGAATATGGTTGGTATGAAATCCAAAATTAGAGTTTATGAAATCATGATTAACATTTATTTTGTTCTCATCATGAGTTTCCTCTACTATCTTTTCGCCATTAGGAATAATTTCTTGTTTCAACTTTGTCAAACCTTCCTTCAAACCTTCCATGCCTGCTTTTAGATCATTCTTCATGTCTTCTATTTTTTCTTCGATGTCTTCCATGCCATTCTTCAAACCATCCATCTTATCTTGCATGCCTTTCTTCAAAACTTCCATTTCATTTTTTGTTGGTCTTTGCGAGAGCGAAAGTTGTTGCACTTTCTCTTGTAATTTTTTGATATCATGTTCTTTGCTTCTTCACTTCATGAGTCCTGGTAAGAACCTTGTAGAGTTTAATAGGTGTTTTAATTCTTCTTGGGGAGGAGGAGGCATTTGGAACCCAATATCGTGTCTATGCTTCGTATACACATGGAATCATAGGCATAAGAATTTTCAAACCGACCTCCATTTGAGCAAATTTTTCCTTTTTCTTGCCCCCCGAAGGGCCAGTGTTGAGGCGATGTATCCGCTGGCAGAGCCGACAAAGGAGAAAAAGGGGCCATCGCGCCTTAAAAAACAATCCCTTGAGGGGCAGCATCGGCCCGGCATGAATGAGCAATTGTGGACCAGTTCAGGTACAAAACCTCCTTTCTGTAGGGTCAGCAGGGCCACAATGTAATCCTAGCCGACCTAACAATAATAATTTAAGGGCACAATAATAACAATGTGGGGGTTACACGGGTACAATAATAATAATAAGGGGGTTACACTAACAACAATAAGGGACTATACTAGTAATATAGGGACCTAACATGCCCCTCTCCTTCAAAAAAGTGTTGTCCTCAACGCTTGAGTAGCTCTGGGTGCTTTTGTATAAAATTCTCATCCTCCCATGTAGAATCTTCAGTGGGTAAGTTCTTCCACATGATGAGATACTCTGAAATTGATCGATTCCGTAGTTGTCGAGTTCTTGTTTCCGTGACCGCTTCCGGTTCCAATATGATTTTTCCTTCCTCATCAAGTTCTGGCAATATTGTTTGAACTGGAATATTTTCACCTGTAACCTTCTTTAAGCATGAAACATGGAAAACTGGATGCACTCGTGAAGAAGCAGGAAGCTCCAATTTGTATGCCATAGTACCAATCTTTTGCAACACCTTGTAAGGACCATAGTACTTTGGCGATAATTTATTATCCTTCTTAGCTTTCTTGAGGGACATTTGTTTGTATGGTTGTAGCCGTAAAAATACCCAATCTCGTACATCAAAACTTCTCTCGCTGCGATGTTGATCTGCCTGTTGTTTCATTCGATTTTGTGCCAAATTCAGGTTATCCTTTAAGAGTTGGAGAACTTCTTGTTGATGCTCGATGTGATCTTCCACTGCTTGAACCTTTGAATTTTATCTTAAAGATGATGTGATGGATGGTGGATGATATCCATAAAGTGCCATAAATGGGGTCATTTTTGCTGCAGTATGGAAGGAAGTGTTATACCACCATTCGGCGAGAGGTAACCACTTGACCCATTGTGTTTGTTTATCAGATACAAAACAACGAAGATATCCTTCCAAACATTTATTTACTATCTCGGTTTGACCATCGGATTGAGGATGATAAGATGAGCTATGAGCTAATTGAGTACCCAAACAAGAAAATAACTCCGTCCAAAAATTTCCAGTAAAAATGGGATCTCTGTCGCTCATAATAACCCTTGGGCTTCCATGTAGCTTTTGAATTCTGTCCATAAATGTAGTAGCAACTGTACTTGCTTCAAATGGATGAGATAATGCACAAAAGTGTGCATACTTGGTAAGTCTATCAACTACCACCATGATGACACTCTTTCCTTCGGACTTAGGTAAACTAGTGATAAAATCCATTGAAATCTCCTCCCAACGTTGACTTGGAATGGATAAAGGTTGTAGAAGTCCTGGGGTCTTAATTGTCTCCACTTTATTCTGCTGGAAAACCAAACATTCCGCCACAAACTTTTGAATATCAGATTTAAGGCCATCCCAAAAAAAATCTTTCTTCACCCTGTGGTAAGTTTTTAAAAATCCTGAGTGTCCTCCTAAAGGAGAAGTATGCAATTCCAGAAGAATCTTTTGTTTTAGTTGGGAATTCTTACAAAGATATAAGCGATCTTTGTACCATAAGGAATCATTTTTCCAACTAAATGTATCGGATGTACTAGGATCTTGCTGCAACTTTTGAATGAGTGTCCATACATCTTTGTCCTTCTTCCATTCATCTCTTGCTTCGGTTATCCAATCTGGTTGGATAATAGAAATCGCACAAAGCAATGCTTCCACCTCTTCATTCTTTCTTGAGAGTGCATCTGCAACAACATTAAGCTTTCCTTTTTTGTAGATTATTTCAAAATCATAACCCAACATCTTTGTGACCCATTTTTGCTGCTCTTCTGAAGATAGTCTTTGTTCCAAAAAATGTTTAAGACTATCATGATCAGTTTTTACCTTGAAGTGTCTTCCCATTAGGTAAGTTCACCATTTCTTTAGTGCATGCAGTATTGCTAACATTTCCTTCTCATAAATAGGTTTACGTAAATACTTTCCTTTGATTGGACGAATTTCGAAAGAAATGGGTCTTCCTTCCTACATTAAAACCACACCAATTCCATTTCCTGAGGCATCACATTCCACAATAAATGTTTTTGTGAAGTCTGGCGTAGCTAAGACCGGTGCTAGGCACATTGCCTCTTTAAGATGTTCAAAGGCCTTAGTTGCTTCAGGAGTCCATAAAAATGCATCTTTCTTCAATAATGTTGTTAGAGGTGCTGCTATTCTCCCATAATTCTTAACAAACTTGCGATAATACCCTGTTAACCCGAGAAATCCTCGCAACTGCTTTATGGTTGTGGGGACTTTCCATTCCTTAATGGCTTTAATTTTTTAGGGTCTACTTTAACACCCTCGTGAGATACAATATGACCCAGATATTCCACCTCTTGTACTCCAAAGAAACATTTGGATGTTTTTGCATATAATTGTTTCTCCTGCAATAGTTTGAGAACCCTGTCAACATGTTGAACATGATCCTTCCAAGACCTGCTGTAGATTAGTATATCATCAAAAAATACTAGCACAAATTTTCTAAGGAAGGGTTTGAAAATGGAATTCATCAGCCCTTGAAATGTAGAAGGTGCATTGGTAAGGCCAAAAGGCATGACCAAAAATTCATAATGACCCTCATGAGTTCGAAATGCTTTTTTGGGAATATCTTCAGTCTTCATTCTAATTTGATGATATCCTGAACGAAGATCCAACTTGGTAAAATAAATTGCTCCATATAATTCATCCAATAATTCATCAATCACAGGAATGGGAAATTTGTCTTTAATGGTGAGCTTATTGAGCTCCCTATAATCCGGACACATTCGCCATGATCCATCCTTTTTGTGTACCAATACTACAGGAGCAGAGAAAGAACTTTGACTAGGTTGAATTATACCCGCCTCTAACATTTCTGCAATCATACGTTCAATTTCGCTGTTTTGGAAGTAAGGATATCTATAAGGCCTGATGTTTGGAGGAACACTTCCTGGAATCAAATGAATAGCAAGATCATGATCATGAATAGGTGGGAGTCCTTTGGGAGTTTCAAACACCTTGGAATGATTGTCCAAGACTTGTTGGAGATCTGCAGAAATAGATGATTTTGATGTTGGAACTTCTAGTGAGCATAATTGTGCAATTACGCCTCGCTGTTCTTTCTTTAGAAGCTTCGTCATGACATTAGAGCTTATTATCCTTCCTGGCTTCCCCGCAATACCCCGTAATTCGACTTCCTTTCCTTCTGAAAAAAATTTCAAGAAAAGTTCTTGAGAATTAAAAGCTACCGTCCCCAAAGATTGTAACCATTGTACTCCTAGTACAACATCAGCACCTCCCATAGGAATGGAAAGCATTGGACTAGTCAATACATATTCCCCATGGTTAGCTTGATATTATGGCATTTTCCAGAGCAATTTATAGTTCCTCCATTTGCAACCATCACTTGACATTCTGGTGCTGGGTATAGGAAACAATTTAATTCCTTGGCTACCTTATAATGAATAAAATTATGGGTGCTACCTGAATCAATCAACACTATTAACCTTTTCTTCTTGATATGTCCTTCTATCTTGAGAGTTTGAGGAGTGGTAATTCCTGCCAGTGCATTACATGATATGGTCGGATTCATTTCTTCCTCTTCTAGGGCCGGTTCCTGGTGTATATCCTCTTCTTGTTAATTTTCTTCTTCTTCTTCACAATCTATGTAAAATAATTTCTTTTCAGCACACTTATGACCTTTAGTGTATTTTCTATCACAACTGTAGCAAAGCCCTTTTGCTCTTTTTTCTTCCAATTTTTGTGGTATCAACCTTGTAGGTTGTGGAAATATAGGCGTAGCAACACTTCCTTCTTTATAGAATTGAGTGGTAGGCTTCCTTGTCGCCATAATTTTACATTCAACTTTTCTTGCCAACCTGAATGCCTTCTCCAATGAATCAGGTTCCAAAACGCGAACTTCATGTTGGATGTTATCCTTTAAAGTGCCTAGGAAGAGATCAATGCTGTGTTCCTCTGTAAGATCAGTTACCCTTATATTCAATTTTTGGAAGTCCTCAATGTGCTGCCCCACTAAACCCTTTTGTTTGAGATTTATCAATTGGGTAAAGAAGGTGTTGCTCTTTGTATCCTCATAATGTGCTATCATTTCCTCCGTAAAAATTGACCACGTGACAATTTTTTTACGGGAGCAAAGCCATCGATACCATACAAATGTATTTTGTTCTAAATGTAAAGTTGCAATGCGTACCTTTTGTGTGTTTTGCACATTATGGACATCAAAATATTGCTCCATCTGTAGTAACCATGTTACAGGATCCTTTCCATCAAAATTCCTCATATCCATTTTTGGAATATGGTGGTTCTTCCCGCCAACATTAGATTTTATGAAATCATGATTAATGTTTATTTTTTTCTCATCATGATTTTCCTCTACTATCTTTTCACTGTTAGGAAACATTTCTTGTATCAACTTTGTCAAACCTTCCATGTCTGCTTTTAGATCATTCTTCATGTTTTCCATTTTAGATTCCATGCCAGCTTCCATGCCATCTATCTTAGATTCCATGCCATTCTTCAAACCATCCATCTTAGATTCCACATATTTCTTCAAACCATCCATCTTACTTTCCACCTTTCTTCAAAACTTCCATGTCATTTTTTGTTTCTCTTTGCGAGAGTGAAATTTTTTGCACTTGCTCTTGTAATTTTGATATGTCATGGGTCCATTCTTCATCCTCATGAGTCATAGTAGAGCTTTCTAAAGGCTTAATGGGTGTTGAATTATTTTTAGGGGCCATTTTAGAATCCAATACTGATATATATTCTACAATATGCCCTTGGAATCAATTCAACTTGATTCTTCAAACAAGACTTATGCAATTCGGAAAAAAAATACACACCTTTTACTTGCTTTTGAGGAGCTCGATATTGAAATTTAATTATCTCTATAATTGTGGATCATCAATATCTAAAATTAAACTCTGTAGTAGCCCTCTAAAGCTTTTTTCAAATGCCACAGGTCTGATCTGATTTGGATTCTTCAAGGAAAAGTTATGTCCAATCCCACAATGACCCAATTTTGGACTGGTTCAGTAGAGAAAACTTGTACGAATTTCCACGTGTCAATGTTTCCTCCTTTGGCTCTGAAATTGATAGACTGAAAACTACAGTCTATGTACTTGTGGCCACATTTTACAGCATTCCAATCCGATGCTCAGAGAGAGAGCTATGAATATTTTCCCACAATCAGCTCTTTGAGATGAAATTCAGAAGCCTCAAAAAGCCCTAACTTCCACAGATCATATCTTTGAAAATATTGCAAACCAATATCTGAAATTTTTTTACGATGTTCCTTAGGATTGTGGCTCCGCACTCTAAAAATTTCAGCTTCTGAACCTTCGTAGAAAAAAATTTATTACGAAATTACCACGATGACCTGTTTAGGTTAAATTCAGGAGCCGACAAAATGACCTAAATTGCACAGATCATATCTCCGAAAATATTGCGAACCAAGCTCTGAAATTTTTTGACGATGTTCCTCAGGATTTTTTCTTCGCACTCTAAAAATTTCAGATTCTGAACCTTCTTAGAAAAAAAAGTTATAGCGCAAATTCCACACTGACCTATTTGGAGAAGCAAAACCCTAGAATCTCAAAGCTCTGATACCAAATGTTGTGAAACCAGCTCCAAAAAGAGAAGAAAAGAAATATCAATGCCTTAGAAATAAGCCACTTCGAGGGGGCAACCTCCAATACATTACATGAATGAACAATTATTGGATGATTCAAATTACAAAACCTCCTTTATATATATAGGAGTCCATGGGGCCACAATGTAATCCTAGTGGGGCCACAATGTAATCCTAGCCAACCTAAAAATAATAATTTAAGGGCACAATAATAAAAATATGGGGGTTACAAGGGTACAATAATAAAAATAAGGGGGTTACACTAACAACAATAAGGGACTATACTAGTAATATAGGGACCTAACACTCTGTAATTTCAAATCCCCAATGTTTGAGCTTCAGTCCTATAATAGCCGTTTGAGTCTTCTTTCCAATGCCACAGGTCAGACCTGATTTGGATTCTTAAAGGAAAATTTATTCCCAATCTCCCACAATGACCTAATTATGGACTGGTTCAGTAGATCGAACTTGTACGACATTCCACGTGTCATTGTTTCGTCCTTCGGATCTGAAATTGATACACAAGAAACTACAATCTGTGTACTTTTAGCCACTTTTTACATAATTCCAATCATATGCTCAGAGAGAGAGTTATGACGATTTTCCCAAGGTCACCTCTTTGAGATTAAATTCGGGACCCTGTAAAAACCCCAACTTCCACATATCATATCTTCGAAAATATTGCGAACTAAGATCTAAAATTTTTACATGAAGTTCCTCAGGATATTTTCGCAAAGGGATTTTTTTAGCTTCTGAACCTTCGTAGAAAAAAATTTATAGCGAAAATGCTATGGTGACCTGTTTGAAGCAGCAAAACCCTATAATCCAAAGCTTTGATACCAAATGTTATGAAACCAGCTCCAAAAATAGAACTAAGAGAGATCAACACCTTATAAATCAGCCACTTCGAGGGGGAAACCTTCTTTGCATTACATAAATGAACAATTTTTGGATGATACAAATGAAAAAACCTCCTTTCTATATATAGGAGTCCATGGGGTCACAATATAATCCTAGCTGACCTAACAATAATAATGTAAGAGAAAAATAATAACAATATGGGGGTTACAGTGGTACAACAATAAAAATAAGGGGACTAGACTAACAACAATAAGAGACTACAATATTAATATAGGGACCTAACAAAGTGGCGCCTCCAAGGTGGTTATTGGATGAAGATGTGTCACCTATGGGCATCCGCTGAATGATTTGGGAAAATTTGTCCATCATTGTGTTCCTTTGTCTCTCTAGGTCTTCTTCGAGCGATATTTTGAAAGGATATCATGCTCCCTTGTCTTTCTTTTCTGCTGCCATGGAAAGTTGGTGAGGTTGGTCTTGCAAAGGTTCAACCAATTCGAGCCCTAACTCCTTATACACCGACCTCGTTAGGGACTTGCACAAAGAAACAAAGAAAGAGTAGATCACTTTGATACCACTGATCCAAATTTATGTAGGAACAAAACGAAATACAAATTTAAACAGAAACATAGAGCTACAACGAAAATTGAACTACAATTTATTGATAAAAAAATATTGAAACTATTTACATGCAGAATGGACATAAACTAACTCGGGCGATGGTAGCTTATATGTGAGAAGAGATGTGGTAGCTACATCCTCTGAACTGTGTTACAACAAGGCTCGCATGCATTTTTTATTATTGAGAAACAAAGGAAAGCCCCAAACATCCAAAAACCTAACCCTAGGAGAAGAAGTGCCAAAAGTTTGTGGTCCCCATTTGGGTTAGTTGGTACATCGACTTCCTGGGGTCGTGACTTTAGCATACAATCTCCTTTTGATGCATATTATACCTCGTTATAAATATCTATCCAAGGACTACAAATTTTGACTGCAAATGCTTATTATAAGTTTTGGGTTTGTATGTTTTCAAAAAAATGTCATTTAGGGTCTCAAGATGGCTCCAGAAGTTCATGACCTGTAAAACTACCAAAAATAGTAAATTGTGTTACAATTAAGGAAAGTGAAAGAAACAATGTTGGGGGTCCAAGTGGAATAGGTGGGTTCTTCCCTTGTTCATCTTAGCTCTAAAACCCTGTTGGAGAATGCAGTAAGGCAACTATTAATTCAATTTCTCCTTAATCCTTAATATTTTCTTATGAACTTTATTTATCTTCTTGTGTTTATTTATTACATATTTTCATTAAAAAAATATCAACAACAAAACAATAAAGAAAATGGACACAAAAATTAGTCTCCAAAAAACTTAGAAAAATATCTTCTCTTCTTATAGAATTTTCTTCAAATGAGAAAAACCAAGACTCAAACCCTATACCAAGTCCTCCTCCAAGTACCAAGTCAACCCTCCAACAAAGCCATTTCAAGATGAAAAAATCAACTTCTAGTCAACCCTCTTCAATCCTGCTTCAATCACATATTTCGACCCTCTAGTTCAAAAATTTCAGACCTGCAATCACTTCATAATTTCAGTTTGCAATTTTTGGCCTCCCTTTAGTAGAACAAAAACTCTAATTCACATGTGTGAGAGATATTTAGCCCAAAACAAGGTCTTGTTCCTTCACTTTTCTTTTTCTCCTTCTTTCCTTGTCTCTTTGTTATTACTTCGTCCTCCTTCTATTGCACAACGGAATTATTGAGTGAGTGTGTTAAATGAGGTCAAAGTTTCTCCTATATATAACCTTTCCAAGAGGTCGAATATCCCTCTCTAGGCCAACTTGTACTTGGAGGACAATAGGACTTTCTAGACTCCAAATCATTAACTTATACATGTTACAACTTGCCCAATAAGATCTTATACAAAATATAATGACTCTCTTGACTCAAGAAAAATATTCTTTTGACATGAAAAACCTAGAAGCATGAAGAACATGCTTTACCTAGATGAAAATCAAATTAGAGCATGAAACCCATGCTAAAAAATAATATTTTCCCCCTTTTTTTTCTTGTAATATAAAATATACATAATGAATTTAGTACATTGAGAATTATGAAGGCCAAAAATAGTTACATTTTCCAACACTTTGCATATTCTTCATTATGCACAACAATTTTTTTTCCTCAACTTCGTATTCTGACCCCTGTTCTCCTGCATATACAGTCAGGTCACTCATTCTGTGCATATTCAGAGCTCTATGAAACTGCATTGTCGCACAACTATTAACAAATGCTTATGATATACATAGATATTTTATTATGAGAGCAAAGCCTTTGATCAATTAATTAAGCAAAGGAAAACTCTCCCTACCCCATAAAGGACTTGTGCATATGTACAACTATTATGAGAGAAACTTGAAAGCATAATTGACTTCCTTCGGACTCACGTACATATGACTAATTTCACAAAAGTAACCATAAACCAATCTTACAATGCTTATGCGTATATTTTTGTGCAAATTCATTGTACAAAACTTTGTGCGCACTTTGAACAACTTTTAGTCAGTTGATTAGTGGCATCCAGAATACAGAGATATGCCCTATTTATAATCAAAATATTACCAATAATATCATATAGGTCCACTTCTTGCCTTAATATTATTGCAAACAGCAAGTATGTATTATGTAGTACTAAAATGTTATCAACAAAAGCATTTAGTGTAGAGTGCGGAGATCGACAAAATGAAAGATTTAAAGCTTTCTCCACACTATGGACTTCCTTCGCACAAAATTTTCTCTACACTTTGCACAACCTTTTCTCAATTGACTAGAGATATTCAGAGTACGCAAATATGCATTATTTATAATTAAAAATAATGAATAGTATCATATGGGTGCATCACTTCCTTAATATTATTGCAAACAACAAACATCAATTGTTTAATACTAAAATATTAACAATAAAAGCCTTTAGTGCACAATGTAAATATCCATACAATGAAAGTTTTAAAGCTTCCTTTGTATAATTGACTTCCTACGCACTTCTCAATTTACTAGTGATATGCATTATTTATAATTAAAATATTACAAATATTATCCGATGTGTCCATTGTTTGTGTGAGTGTTATTGTGAACGAAAAATATGGATTATTTAATACTAAAATATTGGCAATAAAATCCTTTAGTGCGAAGTGCGGAGATCCACACAATGGAATCTTGAAAGATTCCTCTGCATATTGGACTTTCTCTGCACTTCCAAACATGTGTCTAATTTCACAAACATAACCATAGACAAATCTTGCATCTTTTTTACATGTCAGGAATGTATCAAAACTTCTACGAACATGTAAATGCTTATCTGACGCTGGTCCTACATATACACATATTGTTTTTTTACCGATCGTGCCTCATCGAAGCACGAAGGTCTGTGAATACACATGTGTTAAGTTCCTTGCTCCACACGTGCCATATTTCCACACATATTTCAAACTGTTATGTTGTCATTATTGTAGAATTATTCCTCCCCGTGACATCTAGGACCCACATCAATTAGTAATTACTTTGAATGTCAGTGACCGATTGAAAAGCATTACTGAGAACAAAGATAACTATGCAGAGGAAGTTGTGCTGTGGGGGTTGTGTGGAGATGGTTGTTATGAAGAGGTGTATGCGAAATTAATTAGTGGCAAAGGTAGGGAATATGCTGCATCACAACTATTGATCTTGTTGATCTTACATCCACCCACAAATTTAAATGAACTATATACAACCAAATGTTATTATTCCTTTATAAAATTATAATGTAAACTAAAAAAATTGCGTGATTTTAAAATATACCACAAATCCATCATAATCAAAGGTTAAGTTGGATATTTGACTTTTTAATCATTTCTCATTTCTTGAACTCTAAATGTTATTTTACATTTTGGCAAACACATACCCTTGTGAAAGTTCGAGTTTTTTGAAATGGTGGAGCATGATAATAAGATGAACTTGTCACAAATTTTTTTAAAATTTTAATTATATTACTTTTAAATAATTATAGTTTTACATATTTTACATATAAACATATATAAGATGGGTTTATATATATCGAGGATTGAACTTGGTTGTTTGTATGGTGATGACCCATCCCAAACATCAAATCACAACATGATATATAAAACAATCTTATATTTTGTCATTGTTATATTTGGAGAAGTAATTTCCTTTGGAAACCAAAGGGATGCTTTATCACATTTGTGGATTGGATCCCCAATCAAACCTTCTGGTGTACAATGGTGCACCTATTTCATAGCAATTTGAACTAGGAACCTATTGGTACCAAACTAGCCAAGTGTCCAACAACATTGATGACAAGAAGTTCAAACGCAAGAAATCTAAGCAATAACTGAAGTATCATAGTGAAAAATTCTAAAGCAATAATACCACCTTCCTTTATCAATGCTCTTTTGCACATTAACATTTTTCCCTTTAAGCCATGGATAAATAACTACACCACTTTGATTTTTGAGTAGTTGGAACAATATTATCTTTATTATATAACAACTTAGCCATATAAGAGTTTATCTTTCTCTCATTCGCTTGCAAAATTATCTTTTATGTCTTGATATTTTACTATCTGCACTGCCTACAAGTAGTTATATCACTGTGGATTTTGAACGAGTGGTGCCTTAACTTGTTACATTACTTGGAAACTCAGTCATATGTAGATTGATATTTCCCTCATGAAATTGCAACAATCAAGCCTTGCTAACCTACATGCTCATAGCACTTTATTAAAAAAAATAACAAAAACATTAGAATATTATTTCCATTGAATATGCATATGCTAGTGGCAATAGAAGCAAGCATTAACATGTATTTTAAAGACATAGGAGGAATTTGTAAATAAATTCTTTATTTATTAATTTAAGACAACAACTATCCTCGCATTAAGAGTGGGATGAGGCAAGATAAAGAAACTAATATCTAATTCTCATTCACAATTTCACATCTTAAGTGACAAAGTGGCATCTTCAATTACATCTTCTCATTTAAGTAACTACTCAAGTGCATATGGCCAAGGATATTATGCTCAAGTTGTGGCAAAGTTATCGATTTCCAATATTGTCTCATGAATCTTCTTCTCCTCCACATAGGGCATAAGTTATTATGACAATAACCTCTATTTTTCATGTGCATAGACAATGTATTCATCCTCTTCTAACACCAAGAGTCCACATAATATTAATGAATTGAAGGAAATTTTCCTCCAATTACTACACATGTTGGTTAATTTTGCTTAAGTTATTTTTTGTTGTAGTACATCTCTTAGGATACAATTTAAAGAAAATGGTAGAAATTTTATTTATAAAATGATGTAGCTGAGTCTAAACAACATAATTCAAATTTTGTTAGCCTTAAATTTTAAATAAAAATGCTATATAATTATTTTCCACATACTTATAGTGTTATTTCTAAAGGACTTACACCCTATATGATCTTACTAGTATATTTAAAGAAAGAAAAACCAACAACAACAACACTCTTTAAGGTATAAACTACTTTGCAATACATAATATTTAATGAAAAAATGATAATGTTGTGTCTCTTCTAGCTCCAAAATGGTTGGATTTGGTTCCTGGTTTCCATTGTCCATATAGATTGGGTGGACATTCTAAAGTTTGAGGTTGTTGATTAATGGCTTTTGCTCATGTGGAGTAGGTTTTTGAGCATCTTACACTCTTCGAGAGAGAGTTGATATGCAGTTTTCATTGTCCCAAAACTGTCATAATAATGGAATTTTGAGTAGAACACTAGTGTTCATTCTCATGAATATTTGTGGTGAATGATATAATATAGGCCCTATTACACTCAATGGAATATTTGTCTTGATGAAGGGCTCTCTAGATGTGTTAGACCTAGACACCAAAAACACCTTTTTGTTTACCCAATCAATTACGGGAAAACCTAGATTATAGGACCCAAATAGGGGCACTAGAACCCCCAAAAAAGAAATACCATTTACAAATAGGTAAATCTTCAACAATATTAATGACACAAGGATAAATTAGACCTTCAATCTGAGAGAGGCAACTGGATTTCAAAATCTAATAGGAGAATTCAACACATAAGAGTCAATATCCAATAACCAAATCATGGAAACCAAAGCCCAAATCCCCTAAACTTAAGTTCTTAAAAATTATCCATAAATAGGGTTAGGTTATTGCTAGATTGTTGTTATTATGCCCTCCTATAAAGTGTGCATAAATGACTAATTCCATTATCCCACCAACTTTAAAAAAAATTCATGAACACATTCAAAGACCAGGTTACAATTAAGATTGTGTGTGCAAAAGGGTTATACACAATTCTTGTTCAATTCCTTCACCTCGAATGAGATCAATTTATCTTGATTGTGCACCATGTGGTTAATTAATGTGAGGGTAGGAGTCATGATTTGGAAATGAGATAGACTAAGGGATGGAGTGATAATATAACATCCCTCTTTTTGTTAGATCTCTTATCATCCCTTCTCAATACTGTGAGGTTTGATTGGCTTGATTATCTACTTGATAATATTGATCAACGAACTTGAAAAAACAAGGTCTGTTGGAGATGAATAGCTTCCTCATAAGATCGAGATATAATGCAGGAAACTATGTTATTGGAAGGGAGGGCTCTCGAAGCCATTATATTGATTATTAAACTTGAATCTTGATAACTATTAAGCTCCTTATTTCTAGTTAAAATGCAAGGAGTAGGCTCTAAAGAAGAGTGCAAACTTTAGTTTGGTTATTCAAATATTCTCCAAGACCCTATACAAAGTTTGTTTCTTGGTTTCCTTTGCAATCAAGAGTGATCCTTCCTGCATTTGCAACCCCTCCATCTCTTAGTATGGTGAACAACACATGTATAGGTTACCCCTCCATATCCTAGTATGTTTAATGACATATGTATAGGATTTTAGGCAAGTGTTAAGCATTAACAAACATGCCATATGCATCTTGATGTTTTGACATCAAGGTTTTAGGGAAAACATATTTTATGGAAATTTTGTTTGGTGTTTAAGGCTTCTCAAAGTTTTTGCAGGAGTAAGCTAATCTTACAACGAAGGGACTTTATTATGACCATAAATTTGATACAAATTTGGTAGAATTTTCAAGTACAAGCAAACTTTTACCAATGATCCAAGATCTTCACATGGTGGAACAATTCCCATAAGGAGTTTGTCCAAGTTTGAATTGACCAAGATTATTAAAATTTTGAATCAACGAAAACTTTAAATATTATTATTATTATTTTTTAATTACTATGTATGACAACTTTTATTTACATCCACTTAAATACTATTTGAGTGGGTCTAATGGTTAAGAGCAGGTCTTTTTTCCTAAGAGATCCAAATATAATAATGAGATTGTAGGACAACCCATCACTTAAGAGTTAACCACCCAAGATAATCCCAATTGACAAATTACTATTGTTGTTATAAACAATTTATATGTTTTTTTTTATTACTTGACTTTACATTACTGGCGGAAACAAGTACATAGAGTATGAATTTGTACTATTGACTGGCCATATGGGAAACCAACGTAATAACAAAAATTGAGCAACAAAGTACATAGAGTATGAATTTGTACTATTGACTGGCCATATGGGAAACCAACGTAATAACAAAAATTGAGCAACTTCAATTTACATATACTGTGTTTTAAAATTTTATCCTTGGAAATAAAGACTATTTAGACATCAAATTAAAAACTTCAAAATGACAAAAGTAGTGACTCATTCCTGCTGAGGCATCTATAATTAGGTTATGACAAGTTTTGCATTCCATAATTAAACATAGATCGACGATTAGACTTATGAAGAAATTCAATAATGACTCCTAAACTGACCATTACCCAGCGTGCGAACAGGGGGAGGCAATCTGCGTGCCTTGACGAGTTAAGGTTGAAGTCTCTAAGTGATTCATGAACTTCCCATGTGTTGAGGCTCCAAATCCCTTGACCACAAACTCCATGTTTATTGCATGTTGCTCTGATATTGGTCTAAAAAGGACTCACACTTCAATCCTCGCTTGATAAGGACTCGCCAGAGGATGGGGCATGGCATTGAAGATTTATATCCGATCACCTTACGTTTCACAGAACTGAGCCTTCGAGAATGATCGAGAACCCAACAGAAAGGACAATGCCAATAACCCAACTGAGAGGATTGCACTAACACGTATAATTAGACCTATCATCTTAAACTAGAACTGAGTTTATTAGTAAATTTATGATTCAATCTCTAAATAATCAAATAATTTTTTTTAATTAAAATGTAAAAAAGTAAAATTCCAAATATGTAAATCCCTTAATTAACATCTTAAAAATTAAATTTTTAGTAATTTTTTTAAGGACAAACTATTTTCAGGAGCCTTAAATGCCCACCAAGCAACCTAATATTCACCTGGCCTTAAACACCCACCAAGCAACCTAATAATCTTATTTCTTTTTGAAGCAATAGCAATGCCCACCAAGTAACCTAATATTCACCCGACCTTAAACACCCACCAAAAAACCTAATAATCTTATTTTTTTTGAAGCAATAGCAAATGTGAACAGCCATACTCATAAGCTTACAATAAAAAAAAAATATCAATATAAAATCATTAAATAAATTAAATTGTTGAGACCATTAAGCTTACAAAGATCTTGCCAACTAGTAAGAGCATATAACTTATAACTTCAAATAAAACTATATTTTATTTGTGGCTTGCCATTCAAGAATAAATACTACATCATGATGTTCTTATTATCATTAAACTATTTAGCACTATGAATAAAAATATGAGATAACCATACATGAGTGTCTTTACAATAAAATGATAAAATGAGGGAACCGCTATAGCTCAGCAGGCTGCACATGTTTTTCTTGTAAAAATTTCTGTGTCTTTCTGTGCGGTCTTTGTCTTTGCCTTGTGCCTCTGTGAGAGGATTCAAAGAGGCATGGTAAAGTGGGTTTTAAGGTACCGACTCGATTCTATTCTATTTTTAAAATTTTTGCAATGGTTTTCTTGGTTGTTCTAATTCTATGTTATTTTTAAAATTTATGTTACTGTTTCCCTAGCCGTTTCTATCTGATCAGTTTTGTCTGTTGCAATTTATCAATCAATTCGTCAAATATTTTATGTTATTTGAATTTTGGCTATTATTTTTTAATTCACATTAGGGCGGAAAAAACCACAAAGCCACAAAGTCAAAAAAAGAAAACAAATAATCAAACAAATACATATCACCCGCTCTTCATCCATGAAATGCGACCGAGGTGAATTTGTAGGGAGGGTTTGGCCGGGAGAGGTTTCGTATGAATGCATAAGGAGTGGATGTCATGAGATGGTCTCTTGAGCATAGCAGAATTGGAGCCTGGTGCGATGTGATGGACATAGACCAGAGGCTTTCCTTGCTTTTCTATGGGACCTGCTGTGTTTTTCGGTTTTTGTTGGGTTGTATTTTTTTTTTTTCTTGATTAAATTTTGTTGTAGCCACCAGTTCTTTAGTTATAATTTTTTGGTTGCCATAGAATTTACTGCTTTCGGTTCTACATTCTATAAAATAACTCTCTCTTGCCCTGGTTTCCTGGATACTTCTGCATTTTAAGCATGGCCCCGTGCGAATTGTGGGTTTGATATCTTGCCTTTATTTTTTTGGGGTTGGCATCTTGTCTTTTTTTTATTTTATTTGTTTACCAATTTTTGGATGTGAAAACAATGGCTGCCCAAAATAGCCCAACCGACACAGGTGAAGGTTTATTTCATTTTAGTGAATTTGTGAATTGTTAACATCAAATTTTGTCCGATGTCGTATTCATTCAGTAGAACTCTCTGGGTTATGTGATGACAGGGGAAAACCCTCTGGATTATGCAGTGATAAGAAATTTTTTTCTCTCTGAAGGCATATTTTACCTAACGCCTGTGGGAAACTACTAATAAAGCTTGCAGCTGTCACGGTATGAAACGTTATACAAGCCTGCGTGAAAATCACTGTTTATTATTATTATAAATCACTGTGTATTATTATCTTTTAAACTTGTGGTTAATGATGATAATTGACATACAAAATAAGGGCGCACCCAAATTTCGTTCTCTAACTTAGCTAGATCAGTGGAGGATTTGGAACTTTCTAGACACCCGATAGTTCACAAGTGTAGTGGGGGCATGGGAAGGTGAATGAGAAAATGCAGTTGCGGCAGGGGACGGTGAAGGAGAAGAAGCGGGTGGGGAAGGGGAAGGCATCTCTCGAGGTGCCTCTTACCTAACGCTAGTGGGAAACTACCGATGAAGCTTGCAGGTGTCAAGGTATGAAACATTATACATGCCTGCATAAAAATCAGTGTGTATTATGTAATGTCCTAGAGTAATTTCTTTCCCTTAGGGTTCTACTTATTTAGGGTTTCAACTTATGAAGATAAAATCAATGCACATTGATTTAACAAACATAACAGTAGATATTCTCAATGATATATAAGATGTATCAACAGTCATAAATTCTTCCAAATTACTGTAAATTAGGGTCAAATTTCCAATGATCAGCAGGGCACACAACCAGAATAATTCCAATTGTAATAGTGCTATTTAATAGTACTGAAACCAATCATGAGTACTGATCCACGAGCAATCTTCCATTAACTACAAAATAATTGTTCTATTTAACCATTGATATTCAGTCTCACTAAAAATATATGTGAGGCTAAGAATGCTCTAACTTCCCGGATGTTTGCTGAACTTACAATAGAAAAACACTCGCTCAACTTCCTGCTGCCTTAAGTGTTGTACCAGATTCGCTGTTCAGCAATGACCAAAATTAGGCCATGCGGCCCTCGGCTCTGTAGCCTTGAGGCTGCGGCTAGGGGATCCGTCGCTGCTAAATTTCCCCAATCTTTTAAGTGAATCTCCTTTCTGACTATCGAAGGATAACCTCAGAGAAGGATCCCTGCAGCCTTGTTTTCCCTCAACCACCAATTCCGAATTTAGATACAATGTGAACAACCGTAGAGGGAAAATTTTGCTGTTTGGGATCACTTTTTATCAACCTTTTGGGGACCAGACATGTCACAAAAGACCCCCATTGCTCCTGAATAGAACTCGTTGACCTATAAGAAATCACATAGCTGTTTCCTTGCTTAGCCAGAACAAAAACCAAACTATTCCAAGTGAATATGCTCTACCAGAATAGAGAAAAGAGGTGTCTAGGTAGGGTGGGATCAACTCCACCGAAACTAGAACTATTCCAAGTGAATATGCTGTTGTACCAAAAGAGAGTAAAGAGGTGTCTAGGCAGGGTGGGATCAGCTCCACCGAAAATCAAGACTCTAGACAACACCTAAATTTTAAAAAACACTCCTTAGGAAACACAGGGCATCTCTGCATTAGACCCATATTAGGAAAGAATAAGAAGAAATTAGACGATGACCCATTAATTGACATGAGAAAGGAAGTTAAGAAAATACACCCCATAATTTAATTTACTACTTAAGATCTCGTCCCTATTTGAATCAAAATAATCCCATGATCTACCTAGCTCACCTTATTATAAGCCTTAGTTAAGTGATGAATTTTCCTATTGTGAAGAAAACCAAATAACCCTTCTGAGATGAAGTTAGGGAAAATTCTTGTAAGCCTACTTGCTGGAATTATTGTTGAAATTTCGTATAAAGAATTACCCATTGAGATAGGGCTATACTCATCAAAATTTTATGGTTCATTTTGCTTTGGAATTGGGAACATCTCTTCTAGGAAGTCATAGAAACTCAAATAAAATTCCACTATCCAACCACGCGGACTTGGAATTTTTGCCTTATTATAAGATTGTAGAAATAATTGAGTCCCTCTTTGGTTTCTTTAGCTTCAAGTTCCTCATTTGGTTGTTCTTCACTCTTTAATGTTTTGGAAGAATTCAGTATTGCAATTGCCCTCTACTAGCTAAATAACCCTATTTCTCACTATCCACCTTACTTCTTCCTGTTCTAATAGCGTCATTTTTATTTTTTCTCATGCTTTTTGATTAGTATTCTTCTTTTTTGTAATTTTTCCTTGCTTATCTATTTCAATCAATTCCTTGATATGTTCTTTGGTCTCAATAAGCTTTTGTTGAGTATTCTAGGATTTTTTCTTTGCCCACTCCGTTATTATTTTTTAAACTTTCATCAAATTTATTCCATATCAATAAATAGTTGTCTCCTTTGCAAAGCTCTTATTTCTTCTAATTCTGAGTGATCAAATTCTTTCAACCTGCATCTTTTGACAAACTATGGTGAAATTCGAAGGGTCTTGGGGTTTCTTCTCATTTTTTTCTTCTAATTGTAGCAATATGACTAAGTGGTCTAAATAACTCCCTACCCTTAAAAATGACTTATGTCTTTCCACATCCTCCAAAATCTGGTCTGCTACCAAAACCCTATATATTCTCCTTGATACCCCCTTTCTTTTCTAAACATCCTCCATGTTGGAACTGGGCAATATGTTCCACATCATAGATCCCTAAATCTTTAAGCCTATAAGATAGATAATATACCAATGGGTTTTGTTTGGGATTCCCCCCTCCTACATAAAATAAGACTTCTCCAACCTTCATTGGTAGATTTAGATCTAGATCCAATTGAAAAGGGAAGCCCCAACTCCCTAGTACTCTGGAAAATCATTCAATTTTCAAGCTCCAATTGGAAGGACGTTCCAATGCCCTAGCAAGCTCCAACTTGCCCTAACGCCACTGGTAATTTTAGTTAACAATGGTATGTTCTATGCTTAGCACAATTACTTCAATGTTCCTTTAGCAACCCAATTTCCAATGTAGATTTCCAGTAGCAATCACATTTACAGTAGAAGTAGATAAAACATGAAACAAAATGCAAAAGACAAGCCAAGACAAGAGGACACCATATTTGGCAGATATCAGGGAAAAACCCCAATGTGGGGAAAAACCCTTTGATCAATTCTTCTTATTATTATATCAAAATGTTCAACATAGAGAGAGTACAAAATTCAAATTGACTTTCCAAATTCAGAGTCCCCTGTCAAATTTTGTAGTCAACTACAGTCAAACTTTAGCCCTAACCAGAAAGTAAAAGATGACCAACGGAATAGAAAACTTATCCTTTGAAGCTTGGTCAAAGGTAGTTATACTTGGCCTTCAACAACTGTCAAATTCAGCCCAAAAAAATCACAAAACCTCCAGTGTTACTTGGTCAAACCTGCGGTCATCCTTTTTTTCGCTTTGTTTTTGTGCCCAAAAATGCAACCTGTAGAGACAGAAATACACCAGAAAATTGAAGTCAAATGATGCCCAAAAAGTCAAAGTCAATGTTGGTCAAATTGCAGAAATTCTTGAAATTTTGGCCATGCAATTTTTTCCTGTAATTTCGTCATCCTTGTGCCACACACACTAGCACATTTGGCCCAATTTACGATGGCCAAAATGTCACTCTTGCGACACATAGGCGTTCCCAAGAGCGACACTTTGAGGTGGGGTAAAACATGGGTTCTCCTAAAGTCGGAAATTCAACACTTAAATGTCGGTAGAGCAACGCTAATTCCGACAGTTTTGGGTGGTGTCGCAATTCCAACATTTTAAATTGGCCATCGCTCTTCCGATGTGTCACGCTTCATCGCTCTTCCGAAGTTTATAAGAGTCACAATTCTGATGCCAACAAACACCATAACTGATGTTATAAGCGTCGTTCTTCTGACGAACAACCAACGCTTATATATTTTTCGCAAGTCTAACGTTATAATATGGGCGTCGTAAAACCGACGTTACCAACGTTTCGTTGCAAGACTGTAATATTCCTACTTTAGCAAGCAGCTAAGGGGAATATTAAAATTTTGATTTTCACACTTAGTAGTTGGATAAATGGGTAAGGAGGCCCATGCTTAATAAAAACATGAATAAAACCCATTATAATGTGAAAGGGGATCATCACAGTAGCTGGATTTTACACTTATGGGTGTGAGCAAGGGCAAATGGATGAGGACATAGTCAAGTTTGACTAAGTCAACATGAATGCATGAAGAAGAGGAGATCATCAATAAAACCAGTTTAGTGTGAACAAGGATCAAATAGACAGACATTTGTGAGCTGGATTGATTGCAGTTGAGTGTGAAAAGGGATGAGGCAGATTGAAGAGGTCAACCTTGATCAAATCAAACAGCACAGTATGGAGGAGTGGCCTTGATGAAGGTACAACGTAATTTTGGAGGGATATTTCTCATGTGGAGTTGGAAACCCTAATGGGTGGGACCCAAAGTGAGGAGGCTCAAAAATCTTATAAGGAAGAGGATGGTAGCCATTTGGGGTTAGCTTGGATTATTATTGATTTTGTCTGTTTAGACTATTTGGCATCCTCTTGCTGTTTAACAGAGCTGCAGTGCTGTTTAGCACAAGGATCTCCTGTTTAGGAATCCTTCTCCTTTCTTGAGAAGCCTCAAGAAGGGGTATTGTACCTCAGTTTTCCACACTTAGGCTTGAGGCCAAGCATCCTCCTTTAGCCACAGTGTTATTTCTGCAGAGAATAGTGCTATGTTGCAGTGGAAAGTCCCCAACACCACTTTCTCAGCTTATCTTTCTGAGGAGGGAGCCTCCCTTTATTTGCAAGATCTACTACGGAGGTTTCTGAGCATTATGTACAACTTGGCATGTGGCCAAAGCATTCTCCATCATTGACTGCGTAGTCCTTGGCAGGATCTGCGTTATTTTCTACAGTGTTGCAGTAGCAGGGTTTGAACCCTTGCTTGTGAGCTTATTCCTTGGAGGAAGGGCAAACCCTTATCCCAGAAATATTTGTACATCATCCTCCTTCTCTTCATTGTATATTTCAGCTATTTGTATTCAGAGCTGCAGTGTAACTGCATTTTCCAGATCTAGATCTGCAGATCTGCTATTATGTACTTGTGCTCTAATGAAACCCTTGGCAGGTTATCTCTTTGATGTATAAAAGGAGCTAGATCTCCATTTTCCTCCATGTTATGATATAATAAACTCTAGATATGTTATTACATCATATTATATCTGAAACCCTCAGAAAATCACGCTGTATATGCTTTAGTAGCTTTCTGTTGAGCTAAGTTATGTGATTTGGGCCTTTTTAAGCCATACCGGGACCGGGAGGACTGTTTAACATAGCTAGAGTGATTTGTTTTTGCTAAAATTTAGTATGTGAGTCCCATATGACATATTATAAGGGAAACCGCCATTATTTTCCTCTGTTATTACGCAAATCGCTGGGAATAACGTTTTTGGGGCTTAAAATGCTGCTTTTCCCCAATTTTTTGGTCAGAAAATGATGTATAAGTTGCTGTTGTGACACCAACTTATATTAATGTGTTTTTTGACACATTCCATAGATAATAGCTTGATGCAGCTCCAAAATTGCGTTTACATATTGCTGCAGTCCCATTATTGGTCAATTTCTGACCATTCTAGGTGTGAGAGGCTTGTTTATCTCACCTAGTTTGCTTGGTTTCTGATTTCCTCTTGGATTTCGATCTTATATTATCAGATATAAGATATCCAAGGGCTTATCTTGTTTTTTGTAGCATACATTCATGAAAATTTCATTTTTCAGGCATGCCTTGCTAGCAATCCCAATTTGGGGATATTACAGTGGTATCAAAGCATAGTCTTGGCTAAGCTTGTAAGTTCTAGCCATCAGAGGGAGCAAGATCAGAATGATGGAGAGGATGAGTTAACTCTCATCACTTTTCAGATCCAAGAAGAATCTCTCCCATGAGGTTAAGCTGATGAAGGAGAAGAGATGCCAAGAAACTCCTAGAGGGTTTCAAGAAGAGGAAGGACCATGAACTTCCTATTCTCATGAAGAAGAAGACCAGAAGCATGGAAAACACTTGGAATATCAGATTCTAAGTGAATATCTTGTTGAGTAGAAGACTCAACCTAGAGCCTTCAAGGAGACTCTAGCCTTCCCACAGTTTATTCAACTGGAGGAAGAAAGGAGACCTTGCAGCACAAGAAGGATGAAGGGCAACAAGTTTCTATTGTCTACTTTTGATGGATCATCCTCAGAAAGGACTTGGACAAGAAGACTTGCAGCATTCTTCCTGCTACATCCAGTGGTAGAAAGAGAAGCAGTGGATATTGCAGTGCTGCACATGAAGGGCAAAGAAAGCACTTGGTGGTTTAGCCACATAAGTCATGCAAGAGTATCTACTCTTGTAGATTTCACTTAGAGGGTGATCAAGAGATTTAATGAAGAACAATTAGAGAGGGACGAGCCCTCACCATCTCTTGAGGGGAATTATATCAGCACTGTCACAACCATGGAGGAGCAACCTTCAACATCAGCAGTTGAGGGAGCCAATACAGTGAAAGAAAGAACTCTTGCAACTATGCAAGGTTTTCCCAAAGTCCAGCAATGTATGACTGCATTTCCACTTTTATTATTGCAACAAATATTTCAGAAGATTGTGGGAATATGTTGTTGTATGACCCAGGATCATCACTTACTGCTAATCTAGAGTGGCAAGGTTGCATTGTGCT
The DNA here is from genome assembly GCA_034641835.2 of Pinus albicaulis. NCBI lineage: Eukaryota > Viridiplantae > Streptophyta > Pinopsida > Pinales > Pinaceae > Pinus > Pinus albicaulis. The sequence goes on from CM076584.1 coordinate 1,181,904,419, forward strand.
GTCCAAGAGCAGCAGTGAAAAGATAAGGACCCATTCCTCATGGGAAGATTCAGATGCCAGCTTCATTTAGGAAGCCATGGAAGAAGAGATGTCAAAGGGTAGACATCTTGAGATTAGAAACTCTTTCTCCTCTCTAGATGACTCTCTCTCAATGAGCATGCCACAGCTCAAAGAGAGACTTCTACTTGCAGTAGATCCAAGGCCTCTTTGGTTTTGGAAGGCCATGCATGAGGAGGAGGTCTCATCAGGAGATCCCATTGGAGGTGCACTTCAACATTTCATGAAGTGAAAAGTTCTTCAAAAGATGGAGGAGCATGGTGTCTGTTTTGTCAATTCAGTGTTTCTAAATTGATATCATAAATCATCGACCAGGGCAAGTAAACTATTTAAGTGAAGTGCACCATATGTGCCTAAGTATCCTCTTCCTACTCTGTTGTGTTTAGTGTTTTTCTGATGTTTTTGGTTTTATGTGTTAATGTTATTTTATGCTAAGGGGGAAAAACTAAATTAATAGCAAAGAGGAAGAAAAGGAAATGTTACTGAATGCACTAAAACATAATTTAATTGCAAGATCTATTCTAAACAGAAAAAATGATAATTCATGGATTGTAAAACTGTTAAGAAAGTAACTCATAACATTAAACTTGGTCCAATTCGTTTCATTAGAGATATATTGGAACAAACTGAGAAAATGATTAGTTCTGGTGTGATGAGGATCTCCTAGAAAACAATAACTTTAAACATTACAGAGAAATCTTATTCATTGTTAGAGATTTGTTGGAACAACTTGAGAAAAAGATCATCTGTAACATAATAACATGAGAATCTCTTACCTAATTATAGAACAGAAAATGCCAATAACTCAAAATAATATAACTAATTCTCGTTCATATAATAGTGATATGTTAGAAGAGCTTGAGAACACGAATAGCTTATAAAATAATGAGGATTTTCTAAATCTAACTAACAGAACTGAAATGCAATTAACTCAAAGTAATACAGCTAGATCTCATTCACATATTAAAGATTATTGGAACAACTTCTGAGAACAAGATTGACTATATTACTATGAGGATCTTCGACATAAGTAAACGACATAAAACATAATGCAAAAAGATGAACTCATAAAACTGCCTGAGTAAGGAATATAACAGAACAAAATTAAAGGTTACTTATCTAAAAAGCGTGTAAAAGCCTCTTTAGATAGCAGGGGCCCTCTACTATCAGATTGGCATACGAATCTTTAACTCCTTAAAGTTATCTCCAAAACAGCATCAAAGTTATGCTTCTTTAATTAAAATGCTTAGAAACAGAGTATCACAGTATTCGAGAACTAAAAATATCAACTGTCTTTCTCGGTTCACCGAGTTATTTTTATAGGCAATTGCATAACTGATATTGAGTAAAAATAGGCATAGGTGTCTTCTACAGTCAAAATCAAAGTAAAACTCCTGTTGAGGACTCGTGATTTGTTGAAGGCAAATCAAGAGTCCTTATCCTTATAGAAATCTACTTCTTGGGTTTTAGCTCTGTCCACGTGCATAATCACTTCCAGTTTTTACTCAGCCTTTGTGGATGACAAGGAATGATGCAGGAGAGTTTTGGAGTCTAACCATATACGTCTTTCCCTCAGATGACACCTGTAACCTGTTTAAACACTAAGATAGCTATGGAACATATGACTAGCTACAGAATGACTGCATTCTGTAGCTAAAATTGCTCAGAAATCATTAAGACAACAAAATAAAAAAAATACAACCAGTTAGTCATTGCATGTATTCTTAAAGTGATTTTAATCATTCTTATTGATCTTTTAGGCCTATAAACGATAAAGTATTGATGGAATGAAGTGGAGTTTGGTGAAAAGAAAAGACATTTTTAGGGCTCAACAGTGTCCTTCCTTGGGAGGATACCAAACATTTGCAGAATGAGATCCATCACGCACATTGGGATGAGTGGATGGAAGTATGGAGCAAGAGGGTTCCAAACCCCTTGCAGATCTATGATACAGGCCAACAAGAGGCATGGCTGCACTGGTTGTTTTTGGGTGAGTTTTGTCACTACCCAAAAATTTCTAATTCTTTATCTCATGCCTTGAGTCTCAATGATATGATCCATAAGAAGAAGGCATGGTTGTTGTGGCTGCTAAGAAGAGATTTTTGGACATCAAATGTCGAATCCTATGTCCATATATTTTCTTTTGTTTGAGATATGTCTCATGTGCTCACATGTATTTATGTTTGAGATATATTTCATGAATGAACATTGTTTTGGGAGGAAGGATAACTTCCCCATGATGCATAAGGGAGCTGGTTTGTACTATATGTTGATGAGGCATCTCACATGTCCATCATTGTATTATTGCTCCAAGATCTACATTTTGATAATGCAAGGAGGCAGCAAGAGTCCTTGTTGCTATGGCTATTATTGAGAGAGTATGGGCTGAAATTTCTCCATACTCATCATAATGTTTTAGAAGGGATGTATAACACCTTGTCTTGTTATTTTGATCATTTACAACTGATATATATTGCTTTTTACTACCACATAGTAGATGAGAACTCATGCACAACTAGTACCTTGTTGGAGGACAACTTGCCACATGAAATTCTCAATCAGCAGTTGGGAAAACTGTGCCGTATCCCTTGGGTAGACCATTGGTATCATGGAACCATCATCATTTTTCTGATTTGGATGCCAAATGGTGATGAGGTTCCATTCCTTTTGGATGAGATGGTTTGGTGTAATGTTCCCAAATTTTCCGACAATAATTTGGAACATTAATTTTTGCTGATTTCACCTAGGAGGAGAATAAATGGGTAAGGAGGCCCATGCATATTAAAAATCTCAATAAAATCCCTCTAAGTATGAAAGGGGATCATCATCGAAGCTGGTTTTCACACCCTCATGTGTGAACAAGTTTATTTGCAAGTGGACAAGGTCGAGTTTGACCAAGTCAACAACGCTAGGCGAAGAGGTGGAGAGCACTTAGAGAAGCAGCGCAGTATGAATGAGGAAAGGGTTATTTGGTAGAGGAAACCCTAAGAGGAGTGGGACCCATGGAGAGGGGATTTCACTTGTTTAAAGGGAGGGCAAGGCAACCATTGTTTCTCATGCTTGTATTATTCATCTCAATTGTCCATTCAGACAATTGTGCATTCTTTGCTGTTTAGCAAGAATTGCCGGGGGAATTCCTGTTTAGGATTCCTTCTCCTTCTTGAGAGGCCTCTTTTGGGATTGCTCTGATTTTCCTCACATCCAGGCTTGAGGCCAAGCATCCTCCATCAAGACAACATTATTTCTGTAGCAGAGTAATGTTGTGTTGCTGGTTGTTGCAGTGAGGGTTCACTACACCACCTTCATCATCTATTTTCAGAGGAGGAGTCCCTCTTTCCTTTGAGATATCAGATTGGAGGCATTCTAGAGCATATTCCAGACTTTGGCATCAAGGCCAACTCATTTCCTATCCCTACAGCGTAGTTCCATCCAGTGACTACATTATTTTGAGAGGAGCATTTGCAGTGGGGCTCTTGCAGATTGTTGGAGGGTGAGATCTTTGGTGAAGGGATCAGACTTTCATCCTAAAGATCCATTGGAGAAGGCACATCCAGTTTGGGCATAATCTAGAGCCATCTCCATCCAGTTCTATTTCTGAGTTGCTTCTGCTACCCAGCAACTCTGGCATTTTGCAGTTTTTTGTATTTTATTGCCAATCCTTCTAGGATTGATATGAGGTAGTCTTTGGGAGCTGATATCTTCACTCCCAATGTTGTATTGGGCCCTATATTGATTTATCCATGTATTTGACATTGTTAGCATGCAGTTTCTCTATAAAACTGCGCTGTCATAGCTTGGTATACATTGTGTAGCAGTGGTTTTGTCATGTATTTTGTACTTGTTTCTTGAGGTTGAGCATTGCCTATATTGAGTGACATTTTTCCTCAAGATCTTGTATTCATTTGTTGCTGCTATTATTAATGAGAAGGCTATGGATTTCTCTCACATTTATATGAGTTGAGTGTTGCTTCTGCACCATTATTGTGATTGCTTATTGCTGGAGCTCCAACTCTAGAATATCTTGAGATATTCTCATTGTTGTAGCATTTTCCTGATTTGGGAACATTACAGTGGTATCAGAGCATGATCTCTGGTTCAACCAGTGGATCTCAGCCATCATGCTATCAAGGAGAGAGAAGATGAAGACTCCATTTTGTGGAGAGAAGAAGGAAGATAAGCTCACAAAGCTTCTTCCAAAATTTGTACACAGCATTCATTAAGAGTTTGAGAAGATAAGAAGGGAGATGTGCACAAGATCTCCAAGAGGGTTTGAAACTGAGTCAAAATCTAGTTTTTCTTATGAGGGATGTGAGCATGCAGCCACACCCTATAAGGTATAACATATTCACATGGCTAGTTTTTCCATGAGAGAAGAAGAAGAAGAAGGAATGTCGAAGAGAGGAACTCTTAGAGGTTTCTTGCATGAGTATGAATCTCAAAATCAGAAGTTTAGAGATCATATTACTTTTCCGGAGTTTTGCAAGATCATGGTGAGGAGGAGCAAACAACATAATGAGGATAGATTTCTTCTATCTATATTTGATGGTTCCCCTACTTGTTCAGCCAGGGCTTGGATAGAAGAGCTAGACACCTTTCTGCAGCAACATCAGATTCCCGAATATGAAGCCATCAGAATAGAAGTGCTGTACTTGGCAGGTAAGGTCTATGCATAGTGGTTATTTGAGTATTTTACTTTGAAAAATGAAAATACCTCTTCCTATGCAATGTTCATTAGAACTTTGATGAGGAGATTTGGTAGAAGAAATTCTGAAACACATGTGGATGAAACAAACACATTCAAACAAACAAAACCCTTGCATGTGATGGAGGATGGAGGAAACCATAGACTCAAAAACATTTCAGAGGACCATGAAGGAGGTTGATATCTTGCATAATACTTTGTTGGAGGCAAGACCTTCATCTTGTATTTTGGCACAAGGAGGCAAAGAGATCCCTTTTCCAAAAGAGGTTCTAATCATTGGAGGGTTTCCCACTCATGTTGAGGAGGCTGATGACAACAACGCTGTCGTGTCTAGAGTTGATCTAGCACCTCATGCAGAGGAAGGAGGAGCTCTTGCTCCAACTAGAGGGATTCTTGCAGCTTTGAAAGGAAGTCCCTAGGATCTCATACATGGAGGTCCAAGGACAATCAATGAGCAACATGATTGTGCAGCATTACAGCTGGAAGGAGGAGGAAGGGAGGAAGAGCATCATCATGTGATGAGAAGCACATACCCCTCTCTATTTCAGAGAGCTAGTGCAAAAATGAGGCAGACTGTATTGCGCTGTGAGAGCAAGGGCAAGGTTGGCCAACCATATGTACAGTCCAATCTTGACATTGATGTCTCACTGCATAGAGGCATTCCACCAGGGCGGCCACTAGATCTATCATTGATGAGAGACATTTTGTCTTTGGATTCACCGCTCTTGGATTTTGGAGAGGTGAAGAGTTTGGAGGAGAACTTTGGCATGAGGGATGTCAAAGTAGCAGACAAAAGCAGGAGGAGAGCTTCACTTGCCAGATCACCAGCGTTGTCTCTGAGGATGATTGATCCTTACTAGAGATCTCAGCTCTTAGTTGAGTACTCCAAGGATCTTGGTGCATGCATGACTCTTGATGACCCAGAGGGAGATGACAGATACATAATGGATAATATGGTCATCTATTCACATGGAAGAGTCTTCTTGACTAGAGATTCTAGTCTCTGTTAGCCACCTATAAAATTTGTTATATCAAAAGGTGGCTAAATCATTTTTGGAGTCTTAAAGAAACAAGTTTTATTGCTAAAAATGTTATCTCTTGAAGACTCATGAAGACATCATGCCCTTTGTTTAAATCTTCACTGCTGTTTCCATTTTAAACTCTGAAATTTCGCTGATTTCATAGAGAAAAGATTGCTGCAAAACATCGTTTTTCCCTTCCTTTCACTTCAAACTAACCTTCATTTTTACCCCTTTTTTCTCCCATGTAATTCATCTATTTTCCATTTTTCCCCATTTCCCCTTCATAAGATACATTTTTCAAAGTTTAAAACTCACTTTTGAACTTTGCCGAAACCCCCAAATCCATAAAAAACTGTGAAAAATTTCATAAAAAATAAGTTTTTTGACTATGTGCTTAAGCCCCTTTGGGATAAGTCTAAACCACTTCCCCACCATATGCCTTGGTGCTGGAACCAAACGCTAAGCCCTTTCGACGCTTATCGCATCGGAGAAATCGGCCCGCGTAAGTCTATTTCTTATGCAAAAGCCTCTGATGCGATTAGCCCTTCGTTTATAAAGCTCCCGATCCCCTTATCTCATTCGCTGAACCCTGGGCCCACAATCGGGCGCTAAACATTGTATAAACCCATCTCCGATGCATATTAATCTTTGTAAATTCATAAACCCACTTTTTCCTAAGTTTTGGTCCAAACCTGCCATTTCATGTTTTCAATGAGACGAACCATTGATATTGTCCGATCAAGTGGTCACTATAATCTCGCATCGGAGATTTTACAAATGGGTAGATTGAAAAGCCCATCTCCTACGTTCCAATCCGATTGGCCCTTTGTGTGTTTTAAACCCCGTGCCTATTGCTTTTTCATGTATCCAAGGCCCCGCAGACGGGTGCCAAGCCACATATATATATAACTCGCCCCGAGCCGTTAAAAATTTGTATTTCATTAAAACTTTGGTTTTCATGTGGTGTAAAGGTTCCGCCCATTCATTTGTTAAAACTTTCCTCCACCATTGATCTTGAGTCGATCAATGATCAACGCAATATCGCATCGCAAGTTTTATCGGGCGCATTTTATTCCCCCTTCCGATTGACTACCCTGATAGATCCTCTGTCGTTGGATCTATCCGCCACATCTCCGATCCGACGACCCTTATTTGCTCCGATCATAAGCCCTTTTCCTCCACCTGAACCCCTCCGATTCATCCTCCACCATCGATCTGATCCGTAGATCGACGATCCACGTTTAATCACATCAGCGCTCCCATGTCCATTTCCCCTGCCAATTGTGAAGCCCCGATTGCATCTGGGCCGTTCACGCGTCCAGATCAGACGGTCCAGATATTTCCTCCCAACCTTGGTTAAATTCATGTGCCCCCACTTTGTAATGTTTTCCAAGCAGATCTCAACTGTTGATCTTTGTAGATCAACGACTCATATTTAACCTCTCTCTGCCTTGTATATTATTTCGTTTAAACCCAGTTTCAATCCCGACCATTGATCCTTTACATCTGATGGCTCATATTAACCCCGACAGGCCCGACCCCTGTGGGTCCTGCCTCCCTCCAGATCTGATCTCCGCCGTCGAGCCATTGATTGGACGGTCCATAATAAAACCGCCCCACCTCCTTCCGCCCACACATCTATCCATTATCGCGTTCGCTCTCCCCCGTCAGATCTGAGACCTCAAATCCAACGGTCAACCGCGTTTTCACGTAACTTCAAGCGCGAATGTTAATTTCCCAAAGCCTACGCGAAATGGGCGGTATTCAAATGCCACGTGTCAACTGATAATGCATATCGCGTTCGAAAATTCAAAACCACCTACCCGCCTTTTCATCGCGCGATACTGCTGGTTTTTTCTCCCGATACCACCCTTCCCCATTTGCACTATGTTACATCGCGTTCCTCCTCGACCGTTGATCTTTGCAGATCAATGGTCTCAGATCATTTTCTCTCTGTTTCATCGCCCCCCACCTTTTCCAAAGGGTTTTCGACGTACGATCTCCGCCGTTGATCTCGTGGCCTGATCTCATCCGATGACCCAGGTTATGTCTAATACCCCAATTTCAATTCTTAACAAATTTCCTCTGCCCAAATGAATTTTTGATATTTTCCTTTGTATTTCTTCTGTTTTAACATATAGCAGCCCTTCTCCATTTGTATTGACCTGGTCGCTCCCGGCCGTTGATCTCTGCAAGATCAACGACTCTGATATAATTTTCCACTGCTTATTCATCTACCGCTCTCCTTTTGACGTCTACGCATGATCTCCACTATTGGATGCTGCCATCCAACGACCATGCTCCTAACCATGACCTCCAAAGTAGTTTTACCCAATAATGCAGGATATCTTAATTTTTTTTTGTATTTTGCAGGTTTTGATAGTTTTTCCATTATATCAAAGGAAAACCAAAGGCCGGGGATGACGATCCCCCATGCCTCTGTGCATAAAGAAAAATCATTATACAGGGTTCAACTTCACGTTTCGTCGATGCTTCATGGGCATTGATGCCAGATGAGCCCTTGTCATACCTGCACATCAACAAGACACATAGAATTAAATTAAACAAAGAGTATGAGTGTTGAAGACTAAAACAAGCCAGAAATGAAGAATTAAAGATTAAATCCACTGTTTAATGGATTACAGCTAAAATCGACTGTTAAAATCCTAATCCATTAAGTTAAAACACAATTAAAGACAAATCAAAAGATTTATCAGTCAGAAAGAGCCTCCACTGCCACATCAAAGGCTCATTGATTCCTCTCAGCTACCCAATGCCACCTGTAGCCTCAAAACGTTCAACAGAGGCCGAGTTATGATCAAGAAGGAAGATATTTGCCTCAACACAGCCGAATAGTTAATTCTGCCAAAGGAACTTAATGCAAAAATATCAGCAGAGTTATTACAACATGAAACAGAGCCTTAAATTCAACAAAATCTCCCACTGAGCTTCATTCTTAAATGTAAAACAATTAATACAGACAAAACATCTGTAAACTTCTCCATCGAGCCCCTCGACGACCGAGAAGCATTTATCTGTATTAATTGAACCTAGGAGATCTTTTATCCCCTCCCACCTCCTCATATCTTCTATAAATACTTCTGCAAGAGATAAAACAATGTTGGTTGCAGAACTTTGAAATATACTTGTGCTCGAATTTTCTACCTGTAAATAGTGTTCAAAGGCTCTTGAAGCTCTGCTTGTGATAGAATAGTTAGGCTGAGAAGTGAAGATGATTGCTGAACTGAAACATTCGACCTGAAGACTGTAACTGGTTTGACATCAATAACAAGCTGTTTCTTGGGATCTTGGTCTATATCACTGGTGAAGTGCTCCTTTCTGTGTAATTTTTTTCCTTTTGTGTACTCCATATTGTCCATTATTCTCTGATAAAGAACATCAAGCATAGAGTTAGGATTTACTGTTTACAATACCCTTCTCTGACTGATAAACTTTATCTCAATGTTTTCCTCTAATTTGTTTATTTAAGAATGATTTAATACAGTTTAAACAGTTAGGAGTGCTGGCGTTCCCTCGTCCTACTGTTTTCTTTAAACATTATTCTTGAATGTTATTTTCATTATTTGCTTATTAAAGTTAGACTAGAAAAGTGATGGTGAGCCCTGTTTTCTAGCTTCTATTCTCCAAAGGTAAATTATGAAAGTTTCCCTAAGTGTTGGTTGAAAGCAGACAAGGTTTAAAAGTACCTTATCTGATCTTAAGTTGCACTTTGTTTCTCTTATGTGTTTTCATACTTTCTAAAGGTAATTATGCGGATTACTGGATTGTTTGTCAATTGAGTTTCTTTAATACAAGCTTGCCTAAGAAGTCTATGGTTAGCTCTGTCTTTTCTTGGTTTTAAACGGTTACTTAAGAGGATTTTCTTTTTTGGACTGACTATAAATCCTTGTTGAAATTATTATCAGTTTCCACCCCTCCAACACTTTATTGTTTCCATTCCAACTTTTTATCTCAAATGATCTTGTGATATAGATGACTTGCCCCTTGGATCACTCTTGATGTTGTTGCTCAATTAAAGCCCTATTATGACTCCATAGCCCAATGGACTAAAAACCAGCATTATATCTATCTTTTTAGCCAAATCTTGTTTAGATTGCTTGCAACTTCACAACTTTGAAACTCTTTCCATTTAGGACTTTCCACTCAAATAATAAACATGTTCAACCATAAAAAAAAAAAAAAACCCTCGGACTTCATAACTAGCCTAATATCATTACCCAAAAGCTTTAAAGATAAATCCATCTTTGCACTTTATTGGAGAGATCCCTCTCCGGATTCAGCAGGGCTAGATCCTAGAATCCCAAAGTGGTTGAAATATTGTTCTCTCTGCAGTTTGACTTTGCCAATCTTGCAAATTACAGGGAGCTAACATCTCTGGCGACTCCACTGGGGACTTGAGTCGAATTTTCATCTTAGGTTCCCTTAAAATTTCGTACAAACCTCGTGAGTAAAAAGCAACCTCTTCAAGCACTACAAAACTGATGGTAATCATGGTAAAACTTGTTTGAATCAGTGACAAACTAGGCAAACCCTAGGATTCTCATAAGAGCTTATCTAACCTTGGAGGATGAGCTAGATTAGCCATAAGAGTGGACTGTATTTGTCTCACAACCGTAGCTAAGTTTTGAAACAAATTTAGGACACTCTTAAGAACCAATAGGACTGAAAAATAACTCAGAAAACCCAAAAATATTTCAGATTGGTATTTAATAAACATGGTGGTGGACCATAAAACCTTTTACCTCCAAAAGAGCTAAAGACTTCCACTTGGCGACTCCACAATCCTAAACAGACCTTAAGATTCCACTGGGAAGAACCATCATCATTATAACATCATTTAAACTCAGTTAGAGGACTGTAGGATTAAAATTTGTGTAAAAAAGTTTAGTTAACTTGTTAAAGACTGTCATATCTGGTTGAACTTTTCTTGTTTAATTGGGTCTGAAAAACACAGCATAGTGGCTCCTAGAAAGATTCATACTAGAGCCTACCTGATCCAGACCCTCCTGAGATAGTTGATAACCCAAAAAGTATTCTTAGGAAGTCTCCTAAGATTAATTTTTCAACTGTTTTCAGATCATCCTTGAGAGCTAATTCAGTTCCTGAAAACCTTGCAGCTCTACAGCAATCACAAGTAGACTTAAGAAATCCATTTAGAACTAGGTCGCTTGATGATTTAGATCAGCTAGATTCTGAGTCTTCCCTTTCATCCCCGGATGAAAGTGAACATTCTGGTGGTAGAGAAACCACACCACCAGATTTACATTTCCTTCACAATTTAGGTGTCTCTCATCCAAGATCAGCTCAGCAATCTATTCCTGGTCCATCCACATCTGCTCATCCTACATCCACTGTTCAAACCAGTCCACTTCAGCCCACTTTTCCTCTTGTTAATCCACCTCTTGTAAATCCACCTCCACCTCATATCATGGCAGCATGGTATTCTCCATTAGTCCTTCCTGTACCATTAGTCAATCTTCCACAGGACTATCAGTCCAAAATACCATTATATGATGTTAGTAATGCTACTACTACATCACAACATGTGGATAAGATGAATGAATACTTTGACAGAAATGAAATTGATGATGAATCTGTCAAACTAAGACTATTTGCTTAGAGTTTGGGGGGTGAAGTAAGAAAATGGTTTAAAGGCTTAGCCCCCCACAGTATCAATGATCTCCAAGCCTTCCATCAGACATTCTTAAACAAATGGGAAGTGAAGAAGAATCCTCTCCAAATAATTTCTGATTACAAGAACCTCCACCGAAACACTTGGGAAAGTGTACAAACTTACTGCACTAGATTTAACAGTGTGTATAATGCACTTCCCCCAGATCTAAAACCTCCACAAGGCTCAACGTTAAACAAGTTTCCTGAAGGGTTTGACCCTGAAATGGCTTATCAGCTGAGAGAAAGAGATCCTCTAACCCTTGAAGATATGAAAAAAGGGGCTCTTGCTGTGGAAGTTAACTTAATGGAGAAGAGAGCAAGAATGAAGAATGAGAAGAGAATGTCCTTTAGAGAGGAATCCACACCTTCTACTTCCAGCTCTAAGATGGAAAGAATGATGAAGGCGATGATGAAGAAAATGAGCATCCTTGAGAGAGCACAAGCAAGTCAAAACCAAACTGCTCCTCAAAAACAGAAACTAGAACCAGAATCAGAATTTTAGAAGAAATCAACCTCCAAACAGACCTAGGGAAGATGATCAACAGATCACTCCTCCCTTTCATCAAAACTATGTAAGCGAGGTTGAAGAAACAGATGAACCAATAGAGGAATATGATATCAACATGCTTGGAGTAGATAATGATGACTTTGAGATTCATTATGATAGGAAACAAGGTCTATACACACCTTATGATGAAAAAATAGATGATGATGAAAGTTATTATCAAGACATGGAAAATGTTATCATAGATTCTCAAAAAAGGTATGACCTTAGAAGTAAAACCAATCAAGAAACTCCCAAAACCAAATCCTCTGAAAAATATTCACAAAACAACACTGTGAACAAACCTAAAGTTGTCAAACAAAAGGACAAAACAGTGGTTGGAAATTCTGACAAAGGTAAAGAGAAAAGCACTCAAAACAATACAGAACAGAGTGTAGACCTTATTAGTTTTAGCACTTCAACTAATACTCTTTTTAATTTTTTTTTGTCAAATGTACATAGAACAAATCAGCAAATAGATTTTGCTGACAGAGTGGCAGTTAGTAAAGCTGAGACAGGCATTTCAAAGAATCAAATTCCTTTTAGCTTGGAGCAGGAAATTTCCAAAATTAAAATCTTTGTTCCCTTGACTAAGTTAGCTGCCCAGAATGTATATAGGTTTCAAATTTTGAAGGCTTTTAACATAGAAGAGAGTAATGATACAGTCAATCTTAACGATGACCAGCCTGAGCTTATTTTTGGTCCAAAGATTGAAGGTAGATATCAAGAGGGACCTGTTCCTCCTTTTTATGTAAGTTTAAACGTTCATGATAAGATTTTGCACAACGCTATGCATGAGTCAGGGGCCTCTCATAATTTAATGCCCAAAGCTGTGATGGAGAGCCTGGGTCTAGAAATCACCAGACCTTATAAAGACCTTTACTTCTTTGACTCGAGCAGAGTAAAATGTTTAGGATTAATAAAAGACCTCTGCGTTAACTTAGCACAGATTCCAGCCAAATGCTTAGTCATGGATATTGTTGTGGCTGATGTACCCCCAAAGTATGGAATGCTGTTATCATGATCTTGGGGAGCTAAGTTATAAGGAATTATGCAGATGGACATGACCTATGCGACCATCCCTGTTTTCAATTAGATGAGAAGACTTTACAGGGAGTCCCATATGCAATATACGGTTACAAGCCAAGACAGACCACAAAACTCTCCTCTGTATTCTGTAAATACAGGCCTCGATTATTTTATCCTGTTTAACGATGAAACATTCAGTAAACAAGTCACTTTAACAGAATTAATGGCCGATAGAGAGGAGGAGGAGCACACTACAGAAGTATCAAAACAATTTGCTGAATCTTTAAACCACAGCAAACCAAACACAGGTCTTGAGCTACAAGTCATGTGTCCTGTTGATCATATTAGCCCCCCGTCTAAAATTTTGTTAAGCAGCCCCTTTAAACCATTCGAAACCCCCTCCTTTAGCCTTGAAAGTCCATGTTTGGGCCTGTCGTTGCCTTTTCTCACCCCCTGAAATACATGAAAAAAGGCCACAAATTCGTATCCGAAAATACAATAGGCCCAACCCCTTTTCTGTCCTAGCCCCCTACAACTTATTATCCACATGACCCGGGCGCTAGACCAAGTGTTAGCTCGAATAGGCACTTATCAAATGAATATCGGGCGCTCTTCGAGCCGTCGATCTATGCAAATCAGATAGCGTTCATTCATCTCTGCCGTGTCCGTAGCCTACCTGCCTGCCGTCCGATCATACTATTAAATCAACAGTTCCTAGCCTATCCGTCCCGGTGGTCCCCACACCCGCTCCCATTGCAAATCCAAGTGGTATCTATCGCATCGCCTTTCGGCGGTAATTCTCGTTCGGCCAGCGATTCCACTCAGCGCTCGCCACGCGTCCCAGCGTACGGCTCCGAAACCGCTCTCCATCGCGCATTATTGTTCGACTGAAGTCACGCATCGATATTTATCACAGCCGGCCGATCTGGGGGTCTTCATCCAACGACCATCGCGCTTCTAAGCTGCACGAGATTTAATCTAAGCAGATCACATCCCTGGCCCACTGTTTATCGCCTCCGACACCCTTTCAACCATCGATCTCCTCCTGAAATTGGACGGTCAGGATTTGTTCACCCCTCACATTGACTGGCCCCCACAGTCAATACTCCACGTCATCCATTCCCGCTGTCTTGGTGTCGTACCACCCGTCCCTCAGTCTTTCCCCACGTGTTCTTCGCCACCCAGGCCTATATTGGTTCATTTCTTCATTTCTTAGGTATTTCCACGATCGTGATCGCATTTCGCCAACCTTCTCCATTGTCACCTTCCTCCGTCACATTGCATTTCCCACCATTGTTCTGCATTTCTCGACCGCTCCACCATGCCGCGCTGTCTCATCATGATCCTCACCGTGTTCACCCTCCCGTGCATGGTTTTCTTTAACAAGTTCGTGGGTTTTGCAGGTTCACAATGATGGAGAATTATCATAATTTACAGCCCCCATAACAGAAGCCGAGTACGCTCCAAAGGACCATTTATCGGAGGCAGAATTATGGAGAAAGGATTTGGGAAGTTGTTACGACACAAATTTCATTAAAGAAGTAGGGGTAAAAGCTGTCAAACCCCCTGGAGTCATTCAAAGCACAGATTGTGGCAGATAGAAACATTAATGTTGCGGCAAAGAGTATCAGTCAAATGATCAATGAATTCAACGTTCAGCATTGAAGATTTCAAATCTTAATTCAAGATTTAGAAGGCAGAGGGTACGATGCACAAAAAACAATACCCTCCAGGTTTCATTTCAGCCGGATTTTCATTCAGGAAAGGACAAAATGTTTATGTGATCTTAGCTCTTTCTAGTGTTCCTGAAGAGACTTTCACCCACAGCATTTACTTCAGGAAGCAGGCTCCAGAGTACATACAGCATTACAGAGCCGTCAAACAGTATGGGCGGGCACTTTTTCACCATTTTGTTTTAATGAGACAATTAAATGATCAACACCTACCCCTTTTATTATGTTTCCTGTTCCTCCTATAAAACTCCAGGAGAACGAAGGATTTAGGGTTCTAGATTTTATCAGAAAATTACGCAGTGAAAGGCTTTTTGCACACATTTTGTAAAATTCTCGTATGAAGGCTCAGAGCCCGTAGGGTCTCAGTGAGGAGGAGTTCTATCTGTTAAAGAGGATTCTGGTCTTTGGTATTTCACAACCTGTAACTCTCTTTATTGTGATATATTAATAGAACACTTCATTTCATCCATTTTTCTTATATCATTTTTTGGAATGCGAGTGGCTCACTGATTTTTGGTATGGATTCATCCTAGTTGATGCCCATGCTTGGATCAGTCAAGAGCTTTAAATATGGCTCATACATGATATACTGTTCCATTTTCAATTCTACCATATTTATGCTATGTTAGTTGCTTTGAGAGGGTGCTTTTAAAATGCTATTATCATGTGTGGATTCTTAGATTGGTAAGCCCACTTATGGTGGTATTGTATATCTGGGTATCAACTCTTTGCTAACTAATATATTCTCAATATTCCTTTCACTACATACACCTTCTGATAATTTATGTCTGTGAAGTATTTCTGAATCGGCCCACTTTGCAGTAAATTGTCTCTGAATTGTCTGCTGCTTCTGTATGAGAGTTCTGCATCTTGCCTCTGCAGTATCTCTTTTCCTGTGTCAGTTTCTGAGAGTATGGTCCCATTCTATTTTATTTCCCTGTTTACAGGAGATAGCATGTGAGCTGAAGCTGACAACTTCATACATTATATTATATGCTCCTTGCTATACTAAGATGTCCTAGGCACTGGTCTATCACAACTCTAGGCTGTCTCTAGGAGCGACAACACGTCCATTGCTTTTAAACCTTGATAGTTGAGAAAGTAACCCTCAACATAGTGAAAAACCTGAGGAGTCAAAACAAATTCAACAGAGTGCTGATACTCAAGAACAATCCGAAAGCACTTCAGTTGAAGAGGATAGTAATCAAGATGAACCCGAAGCTAATCCTCTATGGAGTATGAAATTTGACAGGTCGTGCACTAGAAGCAACGCTGGTGCAGGTGTTTGGATTCGTAACACTGAAAACAACCACACAGAAAGCATTTCCTGTAGATTAAACTTCCAGTGTTCGAATAACATAGCAGAATATGAATCCTTGCTTTTAGGCTTACATCTGTTGAAAAAGTTAGGAGCCAAAAGAATTAAAGTGCATGGGGATTCAGAATTAATTATTAGGCAAGTCAATGGGGAATACAATGACTTAGGGCCTATCGAAACGATGTATTGGATCTTTTGAAAAATTTCGAGGAGTCCCAGTTAATTTTTGTCCCAAGAAAAAGAAATATCGCGGCCCACAGCTTAGCTTTCGCGGCTAGAACATGCTTAATGCCATATGAAACCAAAGAGTGCACAACTCAAATTAAATTCAGACCAGTTGTTCCTGATAACGAAAAGTATTGGCAAGTGTTTGAAGGAGACAAACAAATAGAAGACTTCATGCAATTCAGAAATGAATTTGAACTACACAGTTCGGATTTAGATTATGAAATAGACTGCGATAGTGAAGAAAATTTTCTTGGTGAAGAAGAACAGACTCCTGAGGTTGCTAATATAAATCCGCTGTCTAGCAAACTTAAAAACACAACAGAAGTGATTGCAACATTAGAAACAGAGGAGTTAGAAACCCTGTAGCATAAATATCAGAGTTTGCCCAAGGGTCTGGCCCCTTTAGAAGAGTTTTTTGATTTTAACGATGTGGCCAAGAAGCCAAAACTGGAGCCTGTAGAGACTGAAGTGGAAGAGTGTAATATAGGCAGTGAAATAAAACCTATGATGATTAAATTGTTTAAAACTTTACCAGCTCACATTAAACTCACATATATAGAGCTATTTAAAGAATTTTCTGATGTTTTTGCATGGAGTTACGAAGATCTTAAATCCTATGACATTGAAATAATACAGCACAAAATCCCTCTCAAGGAAAACCAAAAACCATTCAAGTAGAAGCTGCGCAGAATAAACCCTGTTTAGCTGCCTTTGGTTGAGAAGGAAATCAAGAAAATGTATGAAGCTGATATTATTGTCTGTAAAGTTTTGTAGATGTTCTATGCTAGTAGCAATTTCACTTTTCTTTAGCAATCATACAAGTAGTTAAGCAAAATGCAGATAGAACATATAAGTAGATCTTACAGAAGACAAATCAGAAACAGGAAAAATGTGTGTATTCGTTTCGGCGGTCAACATGATGCTTCAACCAGCAAAGTCTCCTTTGGTCAGCCAGCCCAGCATGTGTCACAACAACCCTTCAATCTGTAGATGAGTCAACCCAAGTCAACTCTGCAAAAGTCAACGCTGTCCTGAAAAGTCAACGCAGGGGCAGCAAGCTAAAAGTCAACGCAGCAGCAAAACGGTCAACCCTTTGACCTCGATTTTTGTGCCAGGTAGTACGGCCTTCATAAATCGAACCTTCCATAAGTTTTCAGCTTGTTTGGACCAAGCGTTGACCAAAGTCAACGCTGGTCAAAGTTTCTGCGAAACCCTAGCAGCAGAAAATCCGTACTTCAGCTCAGCCGTACAATTTGTCCTCTTCGTCCTTCACACGTGTGGCTGAAACTTGTCTTTAGGTAGCTCGTACTATTTGATGAGAAGAGAAGATGATGAGATGTGTTGATGATGATAATCTCTCCAACTTTTCCTGTATATATATCCATCATGAGGGTGTGTGACACATCTGTTGGGCATGCGAGCCTACTTCACAAAACTGGCCGACCTTGCACATATAATTTATTAAAAATAATAAATTCAAAATATAAGTTCTGCTCATCGGATTAAGACATATTTTATATGGATTTTACACCTCTCACAAAGAGGAATCCAACAAAAATATTAACCTCTTAATCTGAGCATCTTAATATGGAGTTTGGACCTAGTTGTCCAAATTTAACATTGTCCCTATTAGATATTTTGAGTGGGTGTCTAATTTGGTGTCAGTTAGGAAGAAAACAGTAGAGATCAGACTTTGTATAGACTTTAGAGACTTAAACAAAGCTTCATTGAAAGACAACTACCCTTTACCTAATATGGATCATATTTTATAAAGGGTGGTAGGGTCTAAAATAATTTCTTTTTTTGATGGCTATTCAGGGTATAATCAGATTTTAGTTCACCCTGATGATCAATTAAAGACAGCTTTTACTACACCATGGGGCACTTTCATGTATGTGAAAATTCCCTTTGGTCTTATGAATGCTGGTCCAACATTCCAAAGAGCCATGGACATAGCATTCTCGGAAGAACTGGGCTACTTAATCATTATATACTTTGATGATGTTATTGTTTTTTCAAAGACATATGAAGAGCACTTAGAACATTTAAGAACAATCTTCGAGAGATGCAGGAAGTTTGGGATATCTTTAAACCCTAAGAAAACACTTTTCAGTATCCAAGAAGGTAAACTTCTTGGGCACATTATTTCAAAAGAGGGTATTAAGATAGATCCAAAGAGGATTGAGGCTATATTGCAAATATCTCATCCTCGAAACATCAAGGAACTGCAATCTTTCGTTGGAAATATTAATTTCTTGAGAAGGTTCATCCCCAACTTGGCTGAATTCCTTAGAAATATTACAAACATGCTAAAGAAGGAGCAAGGGGTAAAATGGACCTTGGAAGCAAATAAGTCCTTTGAGCTGGTGAAACAAGCGTTAACCAAAACACCGGTTCTAATCAGTCCTGATTTTTCAAAAGATTTTTATATTTTTTTTCATTCGTATCAAAACATACAATAGCTGCTATCCTTTTATAGAAAAATCCACAAGGACAAGAGCAGCCTATTGCATTCTTTAGCAAGGCTTTGAGGGATGCCCCTTTGAAGTATAATATTATGGAAAAGCAAGCCTTTGCTTTGGTTAAGGCTTTAAAAGACTTCAGAGTATGCATCTTGCACTCACACATCATTGCCTTTGTCCCAAATTTAGTTGTGAAAGACATTATAACACAGGACCTAGATGGTAAGAGAGGTAAGTGGATTGCGGTTATTCTTGAATATGATTTAGAGATAAAGCCCACTAAACTCATCAAAGGCCAAGGTCTAGCTAGATTAATGGATGAATCGAATTTTGAAGTTCTTGATATTAATATGATAAATTCTTTGGACGATCAAGAAGAAATCTCAGCTCCCATTGTTGAAGACCATTTTATGAATTCCTCTTGGTATGCTGATATTCTTTATGCTTTTCTTAATTTGAATACACTTCTTGGTTTGACAAAAAAAAAGGCAAGGTTTTTAAAGTTAAAGGCTGTAAACTACTGCATTATAGATAAATGTATTTATTGGAAAAATGCCAGTGGTATATTGCTTAAATGTTTGCCTGAGTATGATGCAGAGAAGGTTAAGCACGAGTTCCATGAAGGAGAATGTGGGGGCCACTTATACTAGAAGACAACAGCCAAAAAAATCCTAAGCGCTGGTTACTATTGGCCCACTCTCTTTCTTGATGTGCACAAGATGATCATTGCCTGTCATAAATGCCAACTTTTTGAAGGCAAAATGAAGTTGCTACACTTACCTCTGCATGCAATCACCGTTGAAGCCCCTTTTCAACAGTGGGGACTTGACTTCATAGGAGAAATCCATCCGCCATCCTCTGCCCAGCATATATGGATTCTCACTGCCACAGATTACTTCACTAAATGGATAGAAGCCATCCCCTGTAGGAAAGCCAATGATTCTGTCATTATAAAATTCATGGAGACTAATATTCTCTCTAGATTTGGCTGTCCTACCAAGATCATCACTGATAATGCAGCAGCATTTGGATCTAAGAAGATGGTTGAGTTCTGCCACAAATATCAGATAACATTGGGTCATTCCATGGCCTATTACCCTCAAGGTAATGGACTTGCAGAATCTTCAAACAAGAGTTTAGTGAACATAATCAAGAAGTTGTTGGAGGACAACAAGAAGTCTTGGCACACAAATCTTGTTCATGCACTTTGGGCTGACAGATTGACATTGAAGAGATCTATTGGTATGCCACCCTACCAGCTTGTGTATGGTACAGATGCAATTTTTCCTACCAGCCTTGGTGTACCAGTTATGAAGTTGATTCAAGAAGTTCAGTCTGAAGGCAATGACATGATTAGAAGGATAAATGAATAAATTCATCTTCAGCAAACTAGAGAGGAGGTTTATAACAAAGCATTACAAAAGAAGGACAACATAAAAAAGTTTTTTGACAAAAGAACAAAGGCCAGCAATTTCAATGTTGGGGACAAAGTTTTAAAGTGGGACTCAAGGAGAGAAGACAAGGGAAAGCATAGGAAATTTTACAACTTATGGCTTGGCCCTTATCTCATTCATTCTGTTGCTGGTAACAATGCCTTTTTCTTGCAGGAGTTGAATGGAGCTGAACTATTTAGGGGTCCTGTCAATGGCAGGATGCTTAAAAATTACTTCTCTTGAACCATGTCATGTTCAGAAAGCCTTTTTATCTTTTTTCTCATTATAAATATTTCACTGATCATTGCATTTAAAGTTAAAAAACTAAAAAATACAAAAAAAATAGAAGGAAGAAAAGAGGGCAAATTGTAAAAACAATAAAGGTACAGCCCCATACCAAGGAAGATAAAAAAAAAGTCTGAAAGTGTGCAAGATTAAATGCCACTCCTGAAAAACACACTTCTAATTAGTCATACAACCTAATCATGACTAATTAGTTTTAAATTGACTGTTGATAGGTTAGTGAACTCGATTTTCCAAACAGCTTAATCTTGGCTTATCAATAGGTAGATTAGGTTAGAAATTAAAGGTTCAAACATGCTCAAAATATGAACCTAAGTTTTCAGAACAAGAGTGACTCAAATCTGTTTAAATTTTTGAGTCAAAACAGATGTAAAACTGGTTCTAATCAGCTCAAAATCTGAACCAAAGGACAAGCAAAGAACAACTCAAACAGAAGTAAAAACATAGCTGTAAAAAGATGAAGGAAGTGCTTAGAACTTTTAGATCTTAAGCCTTCCATTTTGATTTAAATTTCTGTAAAATAATATCTATGTGTAGCTTGTTTTTTATGCCATAGATCAGCAACAAGTTAGACTGTTCAATCATGACTTGTATGCTTTTAAATTTCTGTTTTAGAAATGAGTGAATAAAAATCTGTTAGACTGTTTAATCCTAACAGATTATTAGCTAGGTAGAGAAGCATTATGGACTCAACAGTTCAATCTGAGTTCATGGAGAAATAAGGAGTAAAATTAGATTAGATTTTTTTATTTCAAAAGAATAAAATGTTGTAAAAAGAGTTTGCCAATCCAAGTGCACTCTAAAGAAGAAACAATGTTAGATCAGTAGGATTGGGTAGGTAGAAAGCTTGTGTTGATGAAAATCCATTATTTTTCATGGCTGCTAACATTTTTCAGAACAAAGAAGATCATCCAAGTAAATAAAAGCATCCCAATGGACAAGGCACTGATCAGCCTCCCAGAGAATGCAAGTCTGAAGTTCTTGATGCCTTCAAGAAGGCACCATCCCCAAGTGGAGCCACTGTTAGCCATCTATAAAATTTGTTATATCAAAAGGTGGCTAAATCATTTTTGGAGTCTTCAAGAAACAAATTTTATTGCTAAAAATGTTATCTCTTGAAGACTCATGAAGAAATCATGCCCTTTGTTTAAATCTTCACTGCTGTTTCCATTTTAAACTTTGAAATTCTGTTGATTTCATAGAGAAAAGACTGTTGCAAAACACCTTTTTTCCCTTCCTTTCACTTCAAACTAACCTTCATTTTTACCCCTTTTTTCCCCCATGGAATTCATCTATTTTCCATTTTCCCCCATTTCTCCTTCATAAGATACATTTTTCAAAGTTTAAAACTCATTTTTGAACTTTGTCGAAACCCCCAAATCCATCAAAAACTATGAAAAATTTCATAAAAATAAGTTTTTTGACTATGTGATTAAGCCCCTTTGGGCTAAGTCTAAACCACTTCCCCACCATATGCCTTGGTGCTGGAACCAAGCACTAAGCCCTTTTGGTGCTTATCGCATCGGAGAAATCGACCCACGCAAGTCTATTTCTTATGGAGAAGCCTGTGATGCGATTAGCCCTTCGTTTATAAAGATCCCGATCCCCTTGTCTCATTCGCTGAACCCTGGGCCCGCAATCGGGCGCTAAACATTGTATAAACCCATCTCTGATGCATATTTCCCTTTGTAAATTCATAAACCCACTTTTTCCTAAGTTTTGGTCTAAACCTGCCATTTCATGTTTTCAGTGAGAAGAACCGTTGATCTTGTCCGATCAAGCGGTCACTATAATCTTGCATTGGGGATTTTACAAATGGGTAGATTGAAAAGCCCATCTCCTACGTTCCGATCCGATTGGCCCTTTGTGTGTTTTAAACCCTGGGCCTATTGTTTTTTCATGTATCCAAGGCCCCGCAGATAGGTGCCAAGCCACATATATATATAACCCGCCCCGAGCCGTTAAACCTTTGTATTTCATTAAAACTTTGGTTTTCATGTGGTATAAAGGGTTCCACCCATTCATTTATTAAAACTTTCCTCCACCGTTGATCTTGAGCCGATCAATGATCAACGCAATATCGCATCGCAAGTTTTATCGAGCGAATTTTATTCCCCCTTCCGATTGACTACCCCCGATGGATCCTCCGTCATTGGATCTATTTGCCACATCTCCGATCCGACGACCCTTATTTGCTCCGATCATAAGCCCTTTTCCTCCGCTTGAACCCCTCCGATTCATCCTCCACCATCGATCTGATCCGCATATCGACGGTCCACGTTTAATCGCATCAACGCTCCCATGTCCATTGCCCCTGCCAATTGTGAAGCCCCGATTGCATCTGGGCCATCCACGCGTCCAGATCGGACGATCCAGATCTTTCCTCCTGACCTTGGTTAAATTCATGCGCCCCCGCTTTGTAATGTTTTCCAAGCAGATCTCAGTCGTTGATCTCTGTAGATCAACGAATCATATTTAATATCTCTCCGCCTTGTATATTATTTCGTTTAAACCCAGTTTCAATCCTGACTGTTGATCCTTTACATTTGACGGCTCATATTAACCCCGACAGACCCAACCCATGTGGGTCCTGCCTCCCTCCAGATCTGATCTCCGTCGTCGATCCCTTGATCGGATGGTCCATAATAAAACCGCCCCACCTCCTTCCGCCCGCGCATCTATCCATTATCGTGCTCGCTCTCCACCGCCAGATCTGAGACCTCAGATCCAACGGTCAACACGCGCTTTCGCGTAACTTCAAGCGCGAATGTTAATTTCCCGAAGGCTACGTGAAATGGGTGGTATTCAAATGCCATGTGTCAACTGATAATGCATATTGCGTTTGAAAATTCAAAACCGCCTACCCACCTTTTCATCACGTGATACTGCCAGTTTTCGCCCCCGATACCACCCTTCCCCATTTGCACTATGTTAGATCGTGTTCCTCCTCGACCGTTGATCTCTACAGATTAACGGTCTCAGATCATTTTCTCTCTGTTTCATCACCCCTCGCCTTTTACAAAGGGTTTTCGACGTACAATCTCTGCCATTGATCTCATGGCCTGATCTCATCCGACAGCCCATGTTATTTCCGATACCCCAATTTCAATTCTTAACAGATTTCCTCCACCCAAAGGAATTTTCGATATTTTCCTTTGTATTTCTTCTATTTTCACATAAAGCGGCCCTTCTCCATTTGTATTGACCTGGTCACTCCCGACCGTTGATCTTTGCAAGATCAACGGCTTTGATATAATTTTCCACCTCTTATTCATCTACCGCTCTCCTTTTGACTTCTACGCACGATCTCCACCGTTGGATGTTGCCATCCAACAGCCATGCTCCTAACCACGACCTCCAAAGCAGTGTTACCCAATAATGCAGGATTTCTTAATTGTTTTTTGTATTTTGTAGGTTTTAATGGTTTTTCAATTATATCAAAGGAAAACCAAAGGCCAGGGATGACGATCCCCCACGCCTCTATGCATAAAGAAAAATCATTATACAAGGTTCAACTTCACGTTTCGTCGATGCTTCATGGGCATTGATGCCAGATGAGCCCTTGTCATACCTGCACATCAACAAGACACATATAATTAAATTAAACAAAGAGTATGAGTGTTGAAGACTAAAACAAGCCAGAAATGAAGAATTAAAGATTAAATCCACTGTTTAATGGATTACGGCTAAAATCGACTGTTAAAAGCCTAATCCATTAAGTTAAAACATAATTAAAGACAAATCAAAAGATTTATCAGTCAGAAAGAGCCTCCACTGCCACATTAGAGGCTAATTGATTCCTCCCAGCTACCCAATGCTGCCTATAGCCTCAAAGCATTCAACAGAGGCCGAGTTATCATCAAGAAGGAAGATATTTGCCTCAACGCAACCGAATAGTTAATTCTGCCAAAGGAACTTAATGCAAAAATATCAGCAGAGTTATTACAACATGAAACAGAGCCTTAAATTCAACAAAAGCTCCCACCGAGCTTCATTCTTAAATGTAAAACAATTAATACAGACAAAACATCTGTAAACTTCTCCATTGAGCCCCTCGACGACCAAGAAGCATTTATTTGTATTAATTGAACCTGGGAGATATTTTATCCCCTCCCACCTCCTCATATCTTCTATAAATACTTCTGTAGGAGATAAAACAATGTTGGTTGCAGAACTTTGAAATATACTTGTGCTCGAATTTTCTACCTGTAAATAGTGTTCAAAGGCTCTTGAAGCTCTGCTTGTGATAGAATAGTTAGGCTGAGAAGTGAAGATGATTGCTGAGCTGAAACATTGGACCTGAAGACTGTAACTGGTTTGACATCAATAACAAGCTGTTTCTTGGGATCCTGGTCTATATCACTGGTGAAGTGCTCCTTTCTATGTAATTTTTTTCCTTTTGTGTACGCCATATTGTCCATTATTCTCTGATACAGAACAATAAGCATAGAGTTAGGATTTACTGTTTACAGTACCCTTCTCTGACTGATAAGCTTTATCTCAATGTTTTCCTCTAATTTGTTTATTTAAGAATGATTCAATACAGTTTAAACGGTTAGGAATGCTAGTGTTCCCTCGTCCTACTGTTTGCTTTAAACATTATTCTTGAATGTTATTTTCATTATTTTATTATTAAAGTTATACTAGAAAGGTGATGGTGAGCCCTTTTTTCTAGCTTCTATTCTCCAAAGGTAAATTCTAAAAGTTTCCCTAAGTGTTGGCTGAAAGAAGACTAGGTTTAAAAGTACCTTATCTGATCTTAAGTTGCACTTTGTTTCTCTTACGTGTTTTCATACTTTCTGAAGGTAATTATGCGGATTACTGGATTGTTTTTCATTTGGGTTACTTTAATACAAGCTTTCCCAAGAAGTCTATGGTTAGCCCTGTCCTTGGTTGGTTTTAAACAATTATTTAAGAGGCTTTTCTTGTTTGGACTGACTATAAATCCTTGTTGAAATTATTATCAGTTTCCACCCCTCCAACACTTTATTGTTTCCATTCCATATTTTTATCTCAAATGATCTTGTGATATAGATGAATTTCCCCTTGGATCACTCTTGATGTTGTTGCTCAATTAAAGCCCTATTATGACTCCATAGCCCAATGGACTAAAAACCAGTGTTATATCTATATTTTTAGCCAAAGCTTTTTCTGATTGTTTGCAACTTCACACCTTTGAAACTCTTTCCATTTAGGACTTTCCACTCAAATAATAAACATGTTCAACCATACAAAAAAAAACAAAAACCCTCGGACTTCATAACTAGCCTAATATCATTACCCAAAATCTTTAAAGATAAATCCATCTTTGCACTTTATTGGAGAGATCCCTCTCCGGATTTAGGAGGGATAGATCCTAGAATCCCAAAGTGGTTGAAATAGTGTTCTCTTTGCAGTTTGACTTTGCCAATCTTGAAAATTACAGGGAGCTAATAGTCTTAAGGAGAAGTTGTTGCATGCAACACATGAGGACTTCTTCTCCATGCATTTTGATGCATATCTTGCCTTGGCAGAGGAGTTCATTTGGGAGGGCATTCAGAAAGACATATTTCAGCATATGGAGAGATGCATAGCCCGGATGATGATGGTGAAGATGTAACAACCACCTTGCTACTCATTGAGAGTAAGGGAGCATTTTCAGTTGAGCCATTTCAGCTCAAGTCTTCGAGTACATAATGGAGAATGTACAATTTCACCTTATGTTTTGTACTTCTTGTCTTTTTATGAGAAACATATTGTACCAAGGAGGATTATTCCTTCTCGCATATTGTATGATTATGTATTTGAAGCCATTTGTAGCATTGAGATTGGCTATCTCATTGGTGGTTTGTGGGAGAGGCCACATGATTCTTGGTGTGCACCATTGGCATCAAATTGTACTTTCATATTTTCATCTTGTAAAATGATTGTGGCAGCAAACAATTGGCTGGAAGAACACTTGTTTTTGTTTGATTTGATGCAGGCAAGGGATGCACTACGCTGGTTCCACGGGTGGAACTATGATTTACTCTCTGGTTGTCATTTGGAAACTTGTTCTTATTGTACTATGCTCCCATGTATTGTTGATATGTTTATGTTCATGGGGAGCTTTTATTGGAGAGTGGGCTTGAGATTGAGGATGCCCATTGGGAGCATGATTCTCCTTACTATACATGTTGTACATCTTAGGAGGAACCATGGGCAAACCATGAGGTCCACATTACATTTCTTTACTTCTTGTGGGAGGAACCACTTGAAGAACGATAGGAGGCACTCCATGGATCATAAGGAGTTGGAGGAGTTAGCACAGTCAACTCTTTTCCCTTGGAGGATGAGGGGAGACTCATCTATGAGCCACTCCAATTATATGAGAAAAAAATATGGTAAAAGTATTGTTGGATTGCATAATGATTTTTCTATATATATGCATCTCTTAACCATATATGTGCAGGGATTTGCTCAAAGGAAGAATATTCTTCCTTCTAGATTTTATGGTCTACATATGACCATTATGGGTGATCACTCCCTAAGTGAATATGGGGAGGAGATTTCTTGTGGAGAACATACTCACATTGCACATGACATCAATCACTTTCTCCAGGATATTGGGGCAGCAAGAAAATGGTGGGGAGGCCACCCATCATTTTATCTTCTATGGCAGTGGAGAGTCAAACTGCGTTGGCTACATTTGAGGGACCATTGTCCTTCTCCTTTACTTCACATGGCAGCCAGCATGATTCTCCTTATGGTTCCCTTGGGTGATATTGCTAGAGATTTTCTTGGGAGCATGATTGTTAGAGAGACACATTGGGTGAATGTGTCCTTTGAGGGAGAGATTCCTCACACTTTTTGCACTACATGTTCTAAGGGGAACATGGGACATGTTATGGTTACCCTAACAACACATTTGTCACTTTATGAGGTGAGCCATATGATGGAGGATATGCCATATGATGATGACTTCCAACTCATCATATATGGAGATACTTGGGCCAGCATGATTTGCAGCGTTGGAGGAGAGATCCTTGGAGATCGAGTCTTCATCTTGCCACTTGAGGGAAATCATTTTACAGCCTAGGATCAACACTCTCTCTACACTTATCATGAGTGGAGATATGGAAAACATGGGGTAGGCTACATTGTCTACCATGGGCAGATTCTCATCCCGCCTACTTTGTCAGAGCCAAAGGTGGAGGGCAGTTTCCAGGAGTTGCCTAGTTGGAAGGTGACTCATTTTGCATGGCTCATAGCTTGGAGATGGAGAATCCACATGAGGAAGATGTTCCTCAACAAATCTTAGACTCCATGCCTTGAGAGGAGGCTTTCCAATTTTGTCCTTGCAGTTTCTTTAGGACAAGAAACATTTGGGAGGGCAAGACTATAATGTTCCCAAATTTTTTGACAATAATTTGGAACATTATTTTTTGTTGATTTCACCTAGGAGGAGAATAAATGGGTAAGGGGGCCCATTCATAATAAAAATCTCAATAAAATCCCTCTAATTATGAAAGGGGATCATCATCAGAGTTGGTTTTCACACCCTCATGTGTGAACATGATTATTTGCAAGTGGACAAGGTCGAGTTTGACCAAGTCAACAGCGCTGGGCGAAGAGGTGGAGAGCGCTTAGAGAAGCAGTGTAGTATGAATGAGGAAAGGGTTATTTGGTGGAGGAAACCCTAAGAGGAGTGGGACCCATGGAGAGGGGATTTCACTTGTTTAAAGGAAGGGCAAGGCAACTATTGTTTCTCATGCTTGTATTATTCATCTCAATTGTCCATTTAGACAATTGTGCATTCTTTGCTGTTTAGCAAGAATTGCCGAGGGAATTCCTGTTTAGGATTCATTCTCCTTCTTGAGAAGAATATTGAGGGATTGCTATGATTTTCCTCACATCCAGGTTTGAGGCCAAGCATCCTCCATCAAGATAGCGTTATTTCTGCAGTAGAGTAATGTTGTGTTGCTGGGTGTTGCAGTGAGGGTTCACTACACCACCTTCATCAGCTATTTTAAGAGGAGTCGTCCCTCTTTCCTTTGAGATATCAGATTGGAGGAATTCTGGAGCATATTGAAGACTTTGGCATCAAGGCCAACTCATTTCCTAGCCCTACAACATAGTTCCATCCAGTGACTGCATTATTCTGAGAGGAGCATTTGTAGTGGGGCTCTTGCAGATTGTTGGAGGGTGAGATCTTTGGTGAAGGGATCAGCCTTTCATCCTAAAGATCCATTGGAGAAGGCACATTCAGTTTGGGCATCATCTAGAGTCATCTCCATCCAGTTCTATTTCTGAGTTGCTGCTGCTACCCAGCAACTCCGGAATTTTGTAGTTTTTTGTATTTTATTGCCAATCCTTCCAGGATTGACATGAGGTAGTCTTTGGGAGCTGATATCTTCACTCCCAATGTTGTATTGGGCCCTATATTGATTTTTCCATGTATTTGACATTGTTAGCATGCAGTTTCTCTATAAAACTGCGCTGTCATAGCTTGGTATACATTGTGTAGCAGTGATTTTGTCATGTATTTTGTACTTGTTTCTTGAGGCTGAGCATTGCCTATTTCGAGTGACCTTTTTCCTCAAGATCTTGTATTCATTTGTTGCTGCTATTATTAATGAGAAGGCTATGGATTTATATCACATTTATATGAGTTGAGTGTTTTTGCTGCACCATTATTGTGATTGCTTATTGCTCGAGCTCCAACTTTAGAATATCTTGAGATATTCTCATTGTTGTAGCATTTTCCTGATTTCAGAACATTACATTTGGGCCAGCATGACTCATGACATGCGAGATAGGATCTTTGGAGGTCTATTCTTCTTCTTTCCACCTGAGGGAAACCTATTTGCAGCCCAAGATCAATATTTACTCTACATTTTCCATGAGTGGAGAGGATGACAACATGGGATAGGCCATCTTTCCTATCATGTTTAGCTATTCAGCCCACCTTCTTTGCAGGAGCCTAAGGTGGAGGAGATCTTTCATGATTTTCCATGTTGGAGGGTGACTCATCTTGTATGGATGATAGCTTGGGGGTGGAGGTTTTACATGGGAATGTTAGTTCCCAAACACATTTCAGACTCCATGCCTTGGGAGGAAGTTTTTTCAGTTCTATCCTTGCAGTTGCTTGAGGACAAGCAACATTTGGGAGGGGAGGAATGTAATATTCCTACTTTAGCAAGCAGCTAAGGCGAATATTAAAATTTTTATTTTTGCACTTAGTAGTTGGATAAATGGGTAAGGAGGCCCATGCTTAATAAAAACATGAATAAAACCCATTATAATGTGAAAGGGGATCATCAAAGTAGCTGGATTTTACACTTATGGGTGTGAACAAGGGAAAATGGATGAGGACATAGTCAAGTTTGACTAAGTCAACATGCATGCATAAAGAAGAGAAGGTCATCAATAAAACCAGTTTAGTGTGAACAAGGATCAACATAGACAGACATATGTGAGCTGGATTGATTGCACTTGAGTGTGAAAAGGGATGAAGCAGATTGAAGAGGTCAACCTTGACCAAATCAAACAACACAGTATGGAGGAGTGGCCTTGATGAAGGTACAACGTAATTTTGGAGGGAGATTGCTCATGTGGAGTTGTAAACCCTAATGGGTGGGACCCAAAGTGAGGAGGCTCACAAAGCTTATAAGGAAGAGGATGTCAACCATTTGGGGTTAGCTTGGATTATTATTGATTTTGTCTGTTTAGACTATTTGGCATCCTCTTGTTGTTTAACAGAGCTGTAGTGCTGTTTAGCACAAGGATCTCTTGTTTAGGAATCCTTCTCCTTTTTTTGAGAAGCCTCAAGAAGGGGTATTTTACTTTAGTTTTGCACACTCAGGCTTGAGGCCAAGCATCCTTCTTTAGCCACAACATTATTTCTGCAGAGAATAATGCTGTGTTGCAGTGGAAAGTCCCCAACACCACTTTCTCAGCTTATCTTTCTGAGGAGGGACCTTCCCTTTATTTGCAAGATATGCTAAGGAGGTTTCTGAGCATTATGTGCATCTTGGCATGTGGCCAAATAATTCTCCATCATTGACTGCGTAGTCCTTGGCAGGATCTGCGTTATTTTCTACAGTGTTGTAGTAGCAGGGTTTGAACCCTTGCTTGTGAGCTTATTCCTTGGAGGAAGGGCCAACCCTTCTCCCGGAAAGCTTTGTACATCATCCTCATTCTATTCATTGTATATTTCATCTATTTTTATTCAAAGCTGCAGTGTAACTACATTTTCCAGATCTAGATCTGTAGATCTGCTATTATGTACTTGTGCTCTAATGAAACCCTTGCCGGGTTATCTCTTTGATGTATAAAAGGAGCTAGATCTCCATTTTCATCCATGTTCTAATATAATAAACTCTAGATCTGTTATTGCATCATAGTATATCTGAAACCCTCAGGAAATCACGCTATATATGCTTCAGTATCTTTCTGTTGAGCTAAGTCATGGGATTTGGGCCTTTTTAAGCCATACCGGGACCGGGAGGACTGTTTAACATAGCTAGAGTGATTTGGTTTTGCTAAAATTTGGTATGTGAGTCCCATATGACATATTATAAGGGTACCCACCATTATTTTCCTCTGTTATTATGCAAATAGCCAGGAATAACGTTTTTGGGGCTTAAAATGCTGCTTTTCCCCAATTTTTGGGTCAGAAAATGATGTATAAGTTACTGCTGTGACACTAGCTGATGTTATTTTGTTTTTTGACACATTCCATGGATGAATAGATTGATGCAACTCCAGCATTGTGTTTACATATTATTGCAGTCCCATTATTGGGCAATTTCCGGCCATTCTAGGTGTGAGAGGATTGTTTATCTCACCTAGTTTGCTTGGTTTCTGATTTCCTCTTGGATTTAGATCTTAGATTATCATATCTAAGAGATCCAAGGGCTAATATTTTTTGCTGTAGAATACAGTCCTGAAAAATACGTTTTTCAAGCATGCCTTGCTAGCAATCCCAATTTGGGGATATTACAAAGACTGACGTGATAATAAATTCGTCGCAAGATCGACGTGATGAAAATGTTGTTGAAAGACTGACGGTAGCGAAACTTTGGAATATTGACGGTAAAAAACACACATATAAAAAAAACGATGCAGACCAATTTCACGTTTTTTGATGTTGCACTGCTCCCAAGCTTTGGTCCTGGTATTCAAATCAAAACACAATCGTCTCAATTCCTACATGGGAAACTTTTCTTAAGATCCGGATCGAGATGTTTCTCAAATAAAACTAATATGAATTCAGACACATTAAAACATATCACAGGATGAATCATGAAACATCAAAACTTATAGAAAATTTCATTAAATCCAAGCCAATCTGTAGCAATATCACATCACCTTTTATTAATTCCAAGCCACATATTTGCCAAATTCACCAAAATATATACAATCGCAATGCATTTCTTGGTTTGAGACACAAACCATCGCACGTCTTCATAAGCTTTGGATCACATTACACAGTCAATTAATGAATGACTCTGCACCCAAACTCTAACCGCTTTGGACAAGCTTTGATGAAACAAGCATAACCTGGGCCGCATCAATAAGCATTCCATACAATCAATAATCACAACCAAGGAGATTTTTATTAATAAATCTCAGACCATGGATCTATTAATGAGTCAATTTGTCTCAAACCAGGGATCTATTAATTTCATAAATTCTCAGACCTGGGATCTATTAATATAAAAAATCTCAGAATCTCAGAACATAGATCTATTAATCTCATAAATCTGTCTCACAACAGGGATCTTTCACAAATCCATCTCAGACTAGGGATCTATTAATCATTAAGAAGATCTTTAAAAAATGAAAGTGAAACCCTAATTTGCTGCACCAGAACACCAGATCTCCCCTATAAAGGTATAGAGCACCTCACTTCACTAAGTAAAATAAAACATTAATAAACTAAAACCCTCCTCACCGTTTCCAGATCATCTACAGGAGTATGAACCTAGTCGTTGGTAGACGGGTTACTACGAATAGGGATCCATTCCATTAATCTAGTCTTCACTTGATAAGCCAAACTGAAATATGATCCACCATTGCAATCCAGCTTTAAAAATGCTTCTCCAAGCTGCAAATATACCAGTAACTTAACTATGAATTCTATAATTTAAAAACTACCCACTTCCCACAAAAGAAAAAAAAATACTCACTGGGCGATGCACCTTGTCGATGGCGTTGAGTGAACAAATAGTTTGTATCCTTATGATTACTTAAATTTTTGAAGAACAGTCCTGGATAGAAAGAATTTGGGACTTCCGTTACATATCATCCATCATAGAGATGCAATATTCTCAATGTCATTTCTATTTTTCACTATGGATTGGTATCGTTATTTACTAATGAATTTAGTTTAAATTAGTTGAACCACCCAATAATTTTTTTTTGCTTGCAGCGGAAGTAGGCTATTGGGCCACTTTGCACAGCATATGACACAATTTCATGCAATATAGTATACTCACTAGAAGGGCATCATCTCACTGATTGGGAATGCTGTTTTTGTTTATTAGACATATCTAATGTTGGTAAGGAGAGAGGCAGCTGTGTTGTTTTCATATCATAAATTAACCCAAAAATGGCTTGGGTGTCGATATATCCTCTGTCCAAATGTGAATTTCTCGTTTTTTTAATTCATATTCACTCACCATTAAGTTTTTTCTTCTTATTTCCTATTGGTTGGTTAAAAATTAAACTAAATAAATATTAAGTTATATCTAAATTATCTATTATCTCAATGGTCTAATAATTTATAAAGTAGGCACTGTTTATTAGACAAAAGCATGTACTCCCACAGTTTCTCGATGTTTTTTCATGCAGACTGCTAGCAAAGATGTCATGGGTCTACAGGATTGTCATAAGGATTTGAATGGCTTGGAATCTTGAGGGATTTGTAGAGTTGGTATGTTAATTAAAAACCTGAAATCTTGAACTATTGTTTCTACAGTAGCCATCTCTTTTTCAACCATTCATGAGAGTTGCCCCAAATAGTGGGTGCTACCCTATCTTTGAGCTTATTCCTTTTCCCCTGTCAACCCATACTTCTATTGGACAGGACGATGAAACTCTAAAATGATATGGTTTTGATAGCTTTGAACTCAAAGTGCACCCACACAAAAAACACAGGAAAAGGCACAATAATTTTGGGTAGATTAAAGGCATCAACATTTCCAAATAAAAGATAAGTTTTATTACTAAAAAAGCCAGCAAAATGATTTAGGTGCTAAATGATAATAATAGAAGTTGTAATCTAGTGGCAATATGTATACGGTATGCCATACATACAAACTTCATCTTTCAGCTAGAAAAGTTGATGTAGCCAGTACAAAGATTTATGGGCTAAATGATAATAACAAAAGCTCTGATCTAGTGGCAGTATGTAAGGTATACGAACAAACAAAAGTCAGAACTCATATGTAGTGAAGTATTAACCCTTGGTTGTAAAAATCCAACTCCAACTTAGGCAACATGCATACCTTTGACATTAACTAGAAGTGCCATTACTGAATCTAGAAAGACACTCTCAGGTGCAATACGTTCGATTGAAATGCTGAAAAATTGATAAAAATGTTGCACTTGGTTATGTTCTACCAACCTATTAACAAATATTAGCATTAAATAAACTGAAAATTCAACATAGACTTTGTGCACAAAAAAAAAAGAAACAAAAAACCCAACTAGTCACGTAAACCAGTAATCAACCCAATTGGGAGATCAGGATTTCTTCTCTTAATTGATTGTGTGAACGATTTCAAATATGCTTAAGAAATCAAAGCGAATGTTTTAGTGATGTTTCATAATTGATTAAAATTCCAATAATTAGATGAGAAGAGCAATGCATATGTTTTCTCTCTAGCAATACAATAGCCAAGGAAGTAGTAAATTGCTGATTTGCAACAATTAAAATAAAGAAATTTAATTTGGAAAGGAAAAAATAGTCAACAATTATGTTCCTTAGACTTTCAATCTCCTCTAGTTCTCAATTGAATGGTTTGAGATAACTAGTTCTTGTGGCCCTCACAATGGCTTGAAAAAAAAGAGTATTTGCAGCATTATGGTTTGTAAATTGAACATGAAGACATAGGCATATGCAAAAACAAAGCAACGAATAGAAAATTAAACAATACAATCATTTAACATACCATAAGACAACACATGGTTACCCTAGAAACCTAAATGCTAAACTGGATATAATGGTTTTTCTCAACATTGTTTTCTCAGCAATAGCATAATTATAATCATTTTTTTTTTTTTAGCTTCTACCGTTTACATTTTTCTTCTTTGTCAAAGAACCCTTGCTCCAACATTGTGGAGAGGTTTATATGCTGAGATAAATTGTCGGGAACATTTGGAAAGAAAAGTAGCCCCAAATATTCAACTTCATAACTCCAGTTCTTTTCTTCCTTTGGATTTTACGGTTAGCATTCTAGTTTATGGCCCCTTTGTCTTTCATCTTTTTCTTCTCTTAATTTTGAAATCTTTAATTGATACCAGATTTCTCTCATCCAAATATAACTTAAGTTGTTTGTTAGTTGTTACATCAATAAGCTAATGTGTGCAAGTTCGGTTGATAATGAAAATACATTGGGTTTCTGAATATAATTTTCAACTTTGAGTGGATATAAAAGAAAAGGACCACTGCAGATTTTAGGAGTGCAATAATCCAAGGATAAAGATGAGAAGCACGCTAGTTATTGAGAGAAATTTTGGACAACCAATGTACAATTGTTGAGAAAATTATTTGGCTTCAAACAGGGAATCATTTCTCTTTTATTCTAGAGCCAGATTGTCAAGGAGGGAAGCCAAATAGGTTTAAGAGAAAAAAAGGGGTACTTGATATTTTCAGGGTTGGAATATGATTGTAGTTTGCATTATACTCCAAGAGTAGGCCATGGCAAATGAGGTAGATGCAAATCCATTTGAGAATTCCCTTGTCACAAATTTGCAGATGTATAGTTCCATTAAAGAACATGATTGGTACGAGCAGAACTCAAATTTACATGTACACTTGATTACATTTCTTGAAAAATATTAATATAAAAATGAAGCTCATTCTCTTCGTTTGGAGGAAAATGAAAATTTCAAACAACTTGTGGAAAAGAATTATAAATTAAGAAGCATATGGATCTTAGTGGATTCCCATTCTCTGTAAAAATTTGTCCCTCATGATGAACTCAAATTTTTTGTTTCACTTGGAAGTTAATAAGGGAGTTAGATTCAAGCCCAAGAGATTTAAATAGCCCAAAAATCCACATATTGGATCATTAGGACAGAAGTATCAGTTTGTGTCAAACAATAGGGATGAAAATAGTAGACTAGAGTCTCAAAATATGTCACATGGTAGTGGGATTGTCTTCATACATGGAGTTTCAGGAATAGGAAAGACTAAATTGGCTATGGAATTTGTGTACATAAACTCACAGCTAGGTACTTTCAGTAGGATTATCTGAAAATCACATTCTAAATAGCTGGCTGAAATTTGAGATGGAAGTGAGACATGAGAGGTGGCACAAGGGAATAAGATGGTGGTGTGACAATTACATTCACACTATCAATCACAAAGGCTATAGATACATCATAAACAACACTAATCCAACAGATATTTTGCAAAAGTAATCTTGTTCACACAAATTACTTCTAGAGAGTTGTGCCTTTGAGAAATACTACAACACATTACAGGAGGTACAATTAGGGTTTTCTACAACACACTTATAGAGGTATAACTAAATATTTTAGCAGATCCCAAAGAAGATTTGGAGGTCCTTTGTATCAATTGACTTAAAAATCATATTAAAAACAACCATGCAAATGCAATACGTTGAGTTATCTCTGCATTCTTAACAAAATTTGCAGACAACAGTCCTATTTTGGCATGAGTCCCATATTCAATAGCTAGGATGAATGCATCACCCGGAGAAGCCATCTTTGGATTAGACCTCATCATTTCCATTTTTAAATTTAGATAATTTTTTAATCCTTCAAGAGCCAACTCTATATAGGAAGGAGAGGAGGGGTGATGCCAAGAAAAGGGGCACTTATTGTTTTCTAGTACTTTTGCTTGAGCCTCTTGCTTTCTCACCATCGCTTGATGGAAAATATGTCTATTGCTGGCCTCACAACCATCATATCATTCATCAAATGAGGCATTCGAAATACAAGGATTATTCTTATCAAACTTAGGAGCTTCACATGCCTCCTTTTTCATCCATAATTTTAGGTGTAATCATTATGTTTAGAAAAACAAGTGGAAAAGATAATACATCTTTATTGTTATTAGCTCACAAATTAGCATTACATACCAAATTTTCAACAATACTTCAAATGTTTACAAAAACTGGAAGATGTTCATTACAATCAACAACTTCAAAGTACTCTTCTTCAAAAGTATGTGCTAGCCGTTGAAAAATTCAACATCATTCCTGTATTTGAGGAGTTGGAAATCCCATGTACTGGGATGAGTGGATGAGTATTTTTATATGACAACATTGGGATTTACTTACAGGGGAAGGTCTATTGTTTCTACTCTATTTTAAGGGGCACATCATCATCAAAATCTTCCTGTTCACCTAAGTTATGATCACTTTCAAGAATTTTAATTCTCTGATTGAAGAGAACTTGGTCCATCATATTATTGAACCCACTTCCAAATCGTCAAGTACTTTAGACATGGGATTCACATCGTATGCCATATTGAAAAGGTCATATCCCTCTTTGTGGAGTCCCTAGTGAGATCTCCTTTCTTTGAAAGTTGTTTCCCGTTATCACCATGAATACATGTAGCAAGTCATTTTGTTCAAGAGGAAAATGGTTTTGTCTCTTGGTGGAGTCAATCGACGAGCAACAAGGTCTTCAACTAGCTCATCCTCATCACAGTGTTGTAGATGAAATAACAATTCTACAGAATTAAACTTGTTAAAATAATAACACTAATATTTTTTTGTCTCCCAAACTTAAAATCCCCAAAACCATTTGGAACAAGCTTGGAGAAACTTAGAAACATTTCCATTGCTTCCTCAACAACATCTCTGAGTTTAGAGTGGGTTCTCTTCAAGCTCAAGAGAGGTATATCAACTTGGTGTTTATAATATTAATTAAGTACAAAGTTGCAACATAAGTTATCATAGAACAATAAATAAGTTAAAATAGATATATTAGTTAATATTCATGTTAGATTCACTATGACTGGTTCCATTGTAATTATGTTATGGGGCCTTAAGTTTGTGAACACGGATATGGAAATGAATGATTAAGAATATTAACATGGCTCTCTGAATTAGTGAATGAATCCTGCTGAGAAATCAACCAAATTGTGAATCAACATTGGATGAAATCATTCTAGTAATGAATGATGCCACATATTAGAAAGGTTCAATGTAGCATGTAAGGAGATTAACCAAATGAATATCCTTTATTGATCAAAATGGTTTACAAAACATTCACATAATTAGATTTGATCAAATTTTGAAAGTCACAAAACTTAGTTTCCATCTTAATTACATGAAACTATTACAACAAAGACACTCTGAATACGCCTCCATTTTTACATAAAAGAATTGGAACTTGATCACTCTACAAATTTGAATTTGAGTTTTCCAGCACATATTTTGTCCATTCCTTTTCTATGGAAGAAATTCCCAAATCTGAAGTAGGTTTTCATAAGTCAAGGTTTATGGCCTTATAAAATTCAATAGATAACAATTGTTTTTCCAAGTCTCCTCAATTTTCTTCCTACAGATACAACTTCACAACTTCCTAGTAATGCTTATTTGCTCAGTGATGTATTGGAAATTGTTGGTTTTTCTTTATCTAGGCCAAATTGTACTTTGCAGATATCCAATAATTTCTGCTGTTTTGTTACTATTTTCCAGTTTTCAATTTTTTTTTTCTTTTAAATTCCATGTTTGGAACATAACACTTGTGATGTGGACTCTACCTTGAGGTGCACCTAGAGGACAACCACTAGCACTAATGTTACATATTTAATTCCAAAATCTAGAACCTAAAATTCTAAATCTGAATTTTACAAATTTTTCAAACCTCATCTTATGCAGCTTATTAATGGAACCAATTTGGATGCCTTTACCCAGTGGCAAAGGATTGCAATGAGAATCCTCAACTAGACAAGTAGCGCTTCTAGGGATGACTTGTGAGCACCACTAGAGTGTGTTTTAGCACATTCACAGAAAGAAAAGAAATCATTTTGAAAAAAAGTTACATGATTTGGTATTCATGAAATATATTTTTCAATTGAATCATGACCAATTGACCAACACATCTGTAACAGACAATGTTATCAAAACCCATTCAACTAGATTGCACTGGCTAGTTCAACCCAGTTATTGAGAGCATCTGGGAAAAAGAAGATATGTTTTTCCCCTTTCCAGAATCTGAGACAGAGGAGTTACAACTTGGACAAAACATTAAAACATTTCCACGCCTTATCCAAGCCTTTTCCAACCATTTCAACATGATCCTGAAATGTTTCTTGATTTTTAGATGTTTCAACTGCTACCAGGAAAGATACCAGCTAGAAAAAGTGATTATTTGACATTAAAGAACAAATAAAAACCCTAAAGGAAAACTATGAAACCCTGACCCTAAATTGAGAATCAAAGGCTGAAAATAAAGCCTCAATCCTATAAATCAAGACCAAAAGCCAAATCCTGAATTTATCTGAATTTTATGTCTCATGGTTTTTTCTCAATGTATTTTTCCTTAAAAAATCACATCCTATTTTTGGTTCAGTAAAACACTGATCTTCAGGAATTTTACTACATCAAATGCTTGTCTACTATAGTGTTGAAGTACAATTATTGTGTTCTATTTCCTTTCTCATATTTTGTGCCAATTCCTCAACCTTGTTGCAATAAAACCCCAGAGACATGCATATCAAAATTGATATGATGGTAGTTTTAGCCCTACAAAACAACAACCTGCATATATGAACAGTTAAATGGACAAGCACTTATTTCCAATAATATTCCAACACGCTTGGATGTTTTTCTTTTCCTTTTTTGAACTAGAACTATATGACCTAAGTTACTCCATTACAAGTACATTCTCGTGTCTCTGTCCTTATGTCATGGAGGAAATCACGATGTTTCCATTTTTAGAATTTTTTTGATATGACATACATGTGATATTTTAATATTATTTCGTGCAAGTTTATCATTACAATCTTTGGAAGTAAACAACATACCCAAAATAAGCCAATGGTTTCTAGAGATAGTGTTATAGCATAGAGTGCAAAATTGCATGCCATCACATTTTCATCATATTGCTCAAAAAGTGAGCTCACTTATTTATACATGAGTGCCTATGATCTGAAATGGATTTGAACCTAAAAATGGGTGTAATACTCAGTACTCGTAAGAGACAGCTTGGTAATTCATGAAGGTTGACTGGACAATGTAAAAGATATTTTAAATGTAAATATGAATAAGACAAAAAAAATCAAATAAAAAAAGAGATGAAAATAGAGCATTAAATGGAAGAAGAAAAATGACTAGGAGAGAAGGTTGAGGAATAGGAAGTGATTTTGGCTAAGGGTGGAATAGGCATAGAAAGCCATGAAAGCAATGTAACTATAGATTGCCATAATGAAGCACTGATCCCCCATTTGAAGATGGATTTCCCATTTGGGTTTCCAGGGAAAAATCTCGGTGTCAGTGATGTGTGTGAGTTTATTATTGTGTGATGGACTTTTATTTACAATTACATATTGATGGTTGTGAATTTCGACAAATCCATATGGCATGATTGATTCACTATTGTGTTGAATTAATCAAGAAATTTGATTTTGGTTTGTGTTGTTACACCATTTTTTGGTCATCTAACCTGTTACTATTAGATGGACCTAAGTACACCATATAAGACCAATTTTACTTAAAGTAAAATTGCTTTCACTATGAAAAATAACCTAGTAAACCACCTTTATTAAGTTGTTTATGGTCTAAATAGGAAACCCCATGAGGAAATATTAAAAAAATCCACATTTGTTTGATTTTCCTCAAGGAATAATTAGTTAAACAACAATTTAATTAATATTCCTAGTCATATTTAACCCAAAACAGGAAAATTAATTAGATAAATTATTATTTATCTTATTATTTTCTAGGAATAATTATTTAAACCTTATTTAAATAATATTCCTTGTTAAATTTGACTAAATGATTCATAAATAATTAAATAAATCATTATTTATTTGATTATCACTCATCCACATCCTTAAAATAATAAATAAATCATTTATTTATTTATTATTTACAAATAAAGGGGTTTGACCCAAGTCAAATTCTTTTTCCCTCCAACAAATATAATAAAATATTCCATAAAAGTTGGATCTTGATTTGGTTAATAATATTTAATTATGCACCAATATCTAGACTAACTCAATATTTTGTTATAAATAGAAGGTTTTTTTCCATTCATTCACTACCTTTTGCTGCCTAAATATCACTCTGGATTTATACTTTTGGTCTAACTTTGATCCACCATCATTGTCGTATTTTTCTATCTTTTTGCTTGTGAACTCCCTTTAAGTTCCATTTTTGTCTGGGTTTTCTACACCATCAAGAGAGAGGAATTTTAGATCTGAAGTGCTAAGGACTTACAAGAACCCATCCCATTGAGGATAACTAGTAACATCCTTCTATGTTTTCCTCCGAGATTCCATTAATACATAATTCATTCAAGATATTCTTGTCTTGTCTATTGGATGCATGGAGCAACTCTTGTTTTTATTTACTGCTTAATGTATTTTAATGCATAGATCTAGATTTTTGCAGCATTTATCTTGGTCACCTAATTGCAGATCTAAATATATTGACAACCATATTTTTTGTTAGGGTTGTTTGTTATGCACATCTAAAGTGGTATTTTTTTGTACACTTACGATTAAGATTCATACTAACAACTAGCGACTCCACACGGGTTTACGATTACGACCTCTGTCGTATTTCAGATCCCTGCATATCCAGCTGCTTCAAACCCTAGGATTTCTCTTCAGATTCTTGTTTTTCTTTTCTTGATGTTTTTTTTAACCTATAAAACCCTAAAACATTGAAAATTCTAACTTCCGTGTGTTTTCGGACCCATTGCATGGGTGACAGAGATCAACCGCAGCTGAGATGACACGTTTTGCTAAAACCTGCTCCCGAGAGTGCCAGAAGTGCAGGTCACACTTTTTGGGGCAAAACCTGTGACCTGAATCTCCAGGGTACAGAAAATAGGCCTAAACATGCAACCTCTGCAGAAATCAGGTCAGAAACTGCGACCTGGACTTTTTGCAGGAGTTTTTCTGAAAGTTTTTGGGTTTTTATGGGCCTCTATTCAGAGTTGGCTAACCTCTGTTTCCACCCATTTTGGACCTATACTTTTCTGTTTTACTCATCTAAGTGGGAACCTAGCCCCCTAGGGCTTCAGTACCCTCCACCTTTTGTGGAAGAGTTTTAGCTACTGCAGGTTGTCTGAAATTTCAGAGTGTTCAGCCATCTTTACAGATCTGATACCTTACCTTCAGATCCACTTCAGATTGGTTATTTATCCATCCAAAACACCTCTTTTCAGTTTCTTTTGGGTTTTCCTCTAAGGTCCCCTCTGCTTCCCTCCAGGATATAGCCTTTCGCCACCTCATTTATAGCAATTTTTCCTCTAATTTTTTGTTTTTTGTCTGCACCTATTTCCAGCAAATCTGACCTTAGATCTGTTTGTGCTCAACCTAGTCTCCTAAATTGAGTTCATTTAATTGTCAACCAGAGTTGGTAAACTGCTGAAGTGAGGTGCACTATATGTGCCTAGGTGTTTGTTTCTTACTGCGTTGTGCTTAGTGTTTTATGATGTTTTTGGTCTTTTTATGGTTTTATGTTCACAAGAGAAAGAACTAAATACTGGTGGAAAGAAGCTACTAGTTAAAAATAGAGTGAAGCCTAAGTTATGGATGACAATTGTCAAATGCAAAGACTGAAACAGAACCAAACCTAAACTATGACTTAGCAAAATACAAAGCTCGATAATGACTTTAAGAAAATGAATCACAACATGAACTTAACTTGTCCAATTCATTCATTAAGGATATTTTGGAAGAGCTTGAGAAATGGGCAGCTAAGTGTAAAAATTCTCCTAACTAACAATTAAACAAT
Source organism: Pinus albicaulis (assembly GCA_034641835.2). NCBI lineage: Eukaryota > Viridiplantae > Streptophyta > Pinopsida > Pinales > Pinaceae > Pinus > Pinus albicaulis. The sequence continues at coordinate 1,181,947,080 of CM076584.1, forward strand.
CAACTCATAATGATACAACATCTCATCCATGATTAAAGGTTTGTTGAGGCATATTTGGAAAAGAACATTTGTAACATCATAAGATTTCTACTCTAAAACTAACTCCTAATTCTATTCTGCAACTTAATTTAACATCACTAAACCTCACTCAAAAGTTATAGATTTCCTTTTTGAATAGTCTTTGAGGAAAGGCTTGTTTTGGAAATGATAAAAAGGTTGTAGAAGTACTCCAGGCCTTAGACTGGTACTATCCTCTGTCCAGATGATTATGAGTTAATTATAGGTTTGGAACAAAAGAAGTTTTGTAAATAATGAAGGCCGTGGTATTTAAGTTTAACAACTAATGTAATTTAATATGCAATGGATGAAAACTAAATGTGGAATGTAAATACAGTGGGCTAAGCTAGAACTGAACTAGAGTGCTACCAGTCTACAATAAACAGTGCTAAACTAACAAGCCATTATCAAACTTAAAACGAAATAGCAGAGCATGAATTGAATGCAATTTGACTCCGGAGTGCCCTAACTAAGTTATCATGCAATTAATCTATGGGATTCTACAGCCTATTTTGTTCATCATGAATGGTATTTTGGAAGAGCTTATTAGAACAATCCTGGCTGTACAATTCAATGCAAATGCAAACATGAAAACTGAAAGAAATTACAATTAAAAACTAAGACATCACAGCTATTTCCTACCCATTGTTATGATATTTTGGAAGAGCTTTTTAAGAGTAAGATCAGCTATGTTACTTAGTGTAAACAAACAACTGAAACCTTTAGTATCACAGTCATGCCTTAGTCATCATAATGAATTTTTGGAAGAGTTTACTAGAATAAGTTCAACTGTAATAATGAACAAAAGAAATTGCAATTAAAATCTATAACACTACAACCATTTCTCATTCATTATAATGATCTTTTGGAAGAGTTTCTTAGAAGAAGTATAGCTATAGTGACTAATGAAATTAACTATGAACTCAAACTTCAAAAACGTGAAAACGAACTAAGATACTTATCTAAATTACAAAAGTAAAGCCGCTCAGGAGGCAGGGGCCCTCTACCACCAGACGGAATCTAACTCAAAATCAACTCAACGCGTTCAAAGCAATGCTGTCTTATTCATTAAAGGAAAATAACTTAAAACAGAGTATTCTCGGTCTTCAGAAATATAACAGTCAATCCATGAAATCTAATCAAAATCTAGAGCTTGTCTCTCGGTTTCCCGAGTACATTTATAACAAATCTTCATAACAGAACTTGCAACAATACGGGGATCATTGTCTTTTCATATCAAAATCGTACTAGAACTCTAAAGATGGCAGCGTAAAGGGACAAAGGACATCTGGACTGTCCTTGTCCTATTAGGAGTCTGCTTCCTTGTATGAGTTCCCACGTACAAAACCACGTCCAGAATTCAGTTCATTCTTCATGGTGAGCAACAAACGTTGAGGACATGATGTGGAATACACCCATGTGTGGCTTTTCCTGAGAGGACACCTGGAACATGCTTGAACGTGAAGACAGCTGCAAAATTGGCAGTTAGCTACGAAATGTCTGCATTCTGTAGCTAGTTTCAGTTCAAAATGCATTACAATGAAAAAATCACAAAACTTAGCAAGTTAGCCATGATATTCATTCTTAAAGTAATTTTAACTAATTTCATTGATCATTTGAGCCTGGGATAACAATGGAAAAAAGAAAATGGGGTGAAGTATGATGGAAGAAAGAACAAACTTGGGGCTCAACATACCCCCATTGCTGACTTCTTGCATGTCCTCATGCAACTTATTCCATAAACTCAGAGACTTCTGCAAGAACATCCAACCCTCTTCTTCTTCTTTGCCTGGAAGTTAAAGGCCTTCTGGGCTTCCTGATGACTAACTTGAACCTTAAATTGGTAAGTGCCCTGATTAACTTCTTGTTCCTCTTTTTCAACTTTTCATTAGCCTTTTCCACTTTGTCCATTTGTAGAGATAAGGTTGAGTTCATACTGGTTTTGAGTTTGACTTGTTCCTTGAGAATATCATTCTCAGTTCTGATATGTCTATTAAGTACTTCCAGCTCATACCTATCTCTTCTTAACACATCTATTTCAGACAGTGGAGGACTAGGGGTTCTATCTCTACTCTCTGAAGCTTTCCTTTCCAATGTTTCAACATAGTTATAAATTTCTTGCTGTGCAGGGTCAATTTCAGGGGCTTCTTCATCAAAATCTTCTTCAACATCTTCTTCAATAGATATTTCCTCATCTTCTATGTTTATCACCCCGGTTTTTTTGATCTGTGTTTTCCTTAGCTTCCCCCTGAGTCTATGGCTTCTTCTCGGCTAAGATGGTCCCTCTCCTTTTTCTGTGGCAAACTTTCTGATTACTCTCTCTTCCTTAAGCTATCTCTTAATCTGGGTCAACTTCTCAGAGATTATTTCTTCACTGCTATCTTGAATTGCTTTATCAGTTTCAATTTTAGAGGCTCTCCATTTTCTGCTTCTCTTTGTAGGCTGATGTTCAGGTGAAGGTTCTTTTGGTTCCTCAAAGTGATTTCTCACCAAGAAATTATCCCAAGTATCTTTTGTTTTGGCTAAATGGTGTTCGATTAGAATCTTAACCAAGCCATGATGGTATAGAGTTGTCTCTAGGAATTGGACTCTCCTTTGAACACTTGAATCCATATTTTTTAAACTTTGAAGCAAGAAATAGGGCAAATTAAGCTCATCTTCTAGGAAATGCATTATCAACCTAATATGGTAAACATAAAAAGTACCATATCTACCTTCACAAGTGATAAATTTTTGTAGAATGAGCAATATGTTTCTCCATTTATTCTTTAATGCAAAGCTTGGAATTCCCTTTTTAAACACAGTGACATCCATACCTGGTGATTTGAGGATTTGCTTCCATGATTCATTATGAAATTCTCTGTTCTTAAACCATCTTTCTCCATGTCTAAGCAATCTTGTTGCTTCTGCAATAAAAACCTCTGTGACAGTGAATTTAACATCTCCAACTTCAACCTCGGCTCCTTTGAATGACCTTGCAAATGTTTTAGTAACTTCTTTGTGGAAGCCATTAAATTTCTCAAGGAATTGTAGCCATCCTGCCTGTTGCAACATTTCCAGGTATTTTGTGCCCACTGGTTCAGTTCTCACGATGAGGCCCATAATTTCTTCTTCAATCTTCGGATTAGTACTCTTTCTACTCACGGAGACAATGACTTCAACCTTCAAACTGATATTCCTCTGCTTCACGGTGATAGTGCTTCAATCTTCAAACTGATATACCTCTGCTTCACAGTGACAGTGGCTTCAACTTTCAAGCTAATATACCTCTGCTCATGGTGATAGAGATACCTCTGTTTTACAGAATGAAATGATGAAGGGTTGGCTACGGGATGGAGTAATAGGGAGTGGTTACGGAACGAGCTAATGAAGTGAGGTGAAGAAAACAAATCAATGAGTGAAAAGACTGTGGAGATTTTTTTTACAACGGATTCAAAAATCATCATTAAATGATTTGGCTGGGTGACGTAAGAAAATCAAACACTTCAGCCTTTTAACCGCTTAAATGATGATCGGGTATAGAATTTGAAATGAAGGATTTTTATCCAAAGTTTTGCGGAGGGTATATTTGGCATGATCAATAAAAATAATCAAAACAACTTTTCGAATGATTCATAACTAGACTATACTAAATTTTTTCATGAAATACCATTATAATTAGAACTTTTCACCTTTTCTTTTCATCTGCTTTTTGTGGTCTTTGTATACTTTGTTCTCCTCTGGACACCATTACTTTGTGAGTCTTTATAATCCTTCTTGATTCTTCTTGTTCATGGATATACTGGATCATCTTGTTGCACTTCAAATGTTTGTTGATCAGTGCCTTCGGGATCTGTAGCTGCGGAATGACTGTCTGGCTGCGGAAAGTCTGATTAGCTGCAGAATGTCTGTTTAGCTGCAGAATGTACCTGTAGAGAATTTTAATCATGGAATGGAATGGTTTGGAATATACATGGAATATTTTATGGAATGGGTGAAGATAGATGATGAAACATGGTATAATGGAATATGTATGAAGTGAATGATGGAATGGGATGGATTACAATTTATGAAATGGAGTGAAAGAATATAAGAAATGGCCTGCAATCCATGACATGTGTTATTCATTTGCAGATAAACATCAAACTTTAAATTTTGATATGGAAATGAGGTGGATGAAGTATGGAATGAGATGAATGAAATATGGAATGAAGTGAAGCATAAATGAATGAAATGGAGTATGGATGGATAAGTAAATGGAATGAAATGAAATGAGATGGATTATAAGTGCAATGGATCTGAACTTATGATTTTGTAACAGCTGCTTGCAGAAACAAAATGGAAAAGTTAGAGTGTCAGAAAGAATTTGATTTTCACCCTATCTATTTTGTATAAACATGCCAATCAGTGATTGGTTTTCATGTTTATACTTTTTTTTTTTTTTTCAAAAATGACTTCAGAAAATTCAATCAAGTTGATGAAGAAGAACGATTCTTCTTCATTAACTTCACATCAATGTTTTCCTGGAACTTCTTGACAAATTCTTCTCTTGAGAGTGGTTTGTGATACAACTTCAATCTATGACCATTCACAAGAAAAGTGACCTCTTCTTCATCTATTTTCCTGATTTTTACTGCTCCATTGTCAAAAATTTCAACAATTTCATATGGCCCAAGCCAATGTGTTTGAAATTTACCTTGAAAATCCTTGAATTTTGAATCAAACAAGAGAGCCCAGTCACCTTCTTTGAACTTATTCTCTTTGATGTACTTGTCATGCCATATAGTCCTTTGCTGTTGGACTAGACTTGTTTTCTGAACTGCATCTTGTCTGATCTCATCCAATTCATTAATCTGCTCCAATCTATGCTTTTGTGCCTCTGTTAAATCAAGTCCTAGCTGAACTGCCATTTTGAAAGTTTGAATTTGGAACTCTATGGGAAACAAAACTTTCTTTCCATAAACAAGTTCATAAGGAGTATGACCTGTTGTGTTTCTCCATGTAGTTCTGTAGGCCCACAAGGCTTCAGGAAGCCTATCTACCCAGTCTCTTCTATGTAAATGAACAGTCTTTATTAGGATTCCTTCAATGACCTTATTAGTAGATTCCACTTGACCATTTGCTTGTGGATGATAAGGAGTATATTTTCTATGCCTGATTTTGTACCTCTCCATCATTTTCTCCACTAGCCTTGATGTAAATTGAGCTCCTTGATCTGTAACAATTTCCCTTGGGACACCAAAACGAGTAAAAATATCCTCAAAAAGAAAAGTAACTACAGATGATTCATTAGCAACAAGTAATGGCTTGGCTTCTACCCATTTAGTAGCATAATCAGTGCAAACTAATATATATCTCTTTTGTCTTGATGGAGGACTAATAGGTCCTACAAAATCCAAAGCCCATTTTTCAAAAGGTTCAATATGTACCTGAGGTTGTAATGGCATCTCACATGAAGGAGAAGGTTTCCCTACCCTTTGGCAACTGTCACACCTTTTGACATACTCTTTAGCATCTTTAAACAAGGATGGCCAATAATATCCTAAATGAAGGATCTTATAAGTTGTCCTCTTATCAGCAAAGTGTCCGCCACAAGGTTCATCATGACATGCTTTGAGAATCTCAGGCATCTCATCTTCCCGAACACATCTCCTAATGATCAAATCTGGACCTGTCCTGTACAACTCATTAGCAACCCATGAATATTTTTCACTGTCATAAATGATTTTTATTTTATCTCTTGCATTCATTATTGAAGGAAATTTTCCTGAAACTAAATAATTAGCAATGTCAGCAAACCAAGGAGTTTGAGTAGAAATTGCAAAAAGATATTCATCAGGAAATTGATCTTCAACTGGAGTGTCATCTTTGATGTTTTGGAGTCTAGATAGGAAATCAGCTATTGTGTTTTGTTTTCCAGGCCTATCTAGAATGGTAATATTGAATTCTTGTAAAAGCAATAACCATCTTATGACTCTGCCATTAGTAATTGATTTGTTCATTAAGTATCTAATTGCAGAATGATTAGTGTGAACAAAAGTTTCATAGCCTGTTATATAGTGTCTGAATTTGTTTATGGCATGAAAAACAGCTAAAAACTCTTTTTCAGTTACAGTATAGTTTAACTCTGCAGGAGTCAAATTTTTACTGGTATAGTATATGGCATAAGGAATCAGGTCTTTTTGTCTCAATATTTCTCCTAGAGCTGTATCTGAGGCATCTGTTGAAATATGAAAAGGTAACTTCCAGTTAGGTCCCCTTAAAATAGGTGCTTCAGAAATTTTTGTTTTCAGGGTCTCAAAGGCTAACTGGCAATCAGAATTCCATTTGAATTCACAATCTTTGGTAAGTAATTTGAAGAGTGGAGGTGCTATCTTGGTGAAGTTTTCTATAAACCTCCGATAATATCTTGTAAATCCTAGAAAACTCCTAACATCTTTTTGACAACTTGGAATAGATAAGTTAGAGATGACTTCAACTTTTGACTCATCAACTCTAATCCCATCCCCTGAAATGTGATGCCCCAAAACAATACCTTCAAAAAACATCATGAAACATTTCTCATGACTAAGTGAAATATTTGCTTCTTGACATCTCTTTAAAACTTTTTCCAAGTTTGCTAAGGCTTCTTCAAATGTGTTTCCATAAACTGTGAAATCATCCATATATACCTCTACACAATCATGTATTAGATCTGAAAAAATTCCTAATACTACCCTTTGGAATGTTGCAGGTGCATTGCATAATCCAAATGGCAATACTCGGTAAGCATAGGTACCCCAAGGACAGGTAAATGTGGTTTTGTCTTGATCTTCAAGTGCTACTTGGATTTGGTTGTAACCACTAAACCCATCTAAGAATGAGAAGTACTTTTTGCTAGCTAATGTATCTAACACTTGATCTATGAAAGGTAAAGGAAAATGGTCTTTAAGAGTAGCTTTGTTTAGTTCTCGGTAGTCAACACATACCCTCCATTTTCCATTTTTCTTTGGCACAATTACCAAAGGAGAAACCCATTGACTATCTGAAATAGGATAGATGAAATTGACATTTAACAATTTTTGCAATTCTTCTTTAACAATTTCCCTAAGATTTGGATTCATCCGTCTTTGAGGTTGTCTGATTGGTTTGCAATTTTCCTCTATATAGATGTGATGAGTGCAAGTCTTGGGGCTTATCCCTTTCATGTCGGTGTACTCCCATGCATATGCAGAAGAATGTCTCTGTAATACCTTGACTAACTCTTCTTGTTGAGATTTTTCTAGGTTCTTGTTTATGTTCAAAGTTTTGCCTGGAAATATCTCACTTGTAGAGTTGCCAAATTTATCCATAGAATGAAGAGACATCTGTCTTGATGACAAAAACTCAATGTTGGATCCCTCTTGAAATGGTTCATGTTTGTATTCTGAAGAGGATTCAAAGTTTTCTAGAGTATTCAAAATTTGATTATCTTCACTAATTTCTGAAATTGTGAAGAGAGGTTGTAAGTCTTCTTCATCCTCTATCCATTGAGTATCATCTAAATCTGTAATTGTCCTTGTTGGAGGATACAAAGTGAATTTCTTAGTTGAACTACCATCAGAGATGTACATATCACCGGATCTACAACTAATGAAAGCATCAGCTGTAGCTAACCAAGGTCTTCCTAATATAATTGGATGCCCTCCTAGATTATTCTTAGGAGTTAGGATCATGAAATCCATAGGGTACTCCCAAGAATCTAGGGACACTGGAATGTCTTCTATTACCCCATCAGGTTTGATCACAGATCTGTCTGCTAATTGTAATAATGTGGGTGTAAAGAGAGGATTAGGAAGTTTCAGTTTATCCATGATTTGTCTACTCATGATATTGATTGCTGCTCCTAAATCAATGAGTGTGTTTTGGATTTCAATTCCATTGATGTGAATTTTAACAACTGGATTTCCTGGGTCAAGATACTTTGGAATAGAAATCTTACCCATCATAATGTCTGCTATTTTTCCTGCCAGTTGAATTTTCTTTGTTTCTCTTATTCTTTTTCTTATTTTCTTCATGCTCAACTCCTTTATTGTTTTGGCTAAAATTGGAATTTCCTTGATGGCTTGTAATAATGGAATTTTAATGCAAACATTTCTCAGCTCATCTAGGAAATCATAATTAGGCACCATAATTTGTTTTTTTACACCTCTATCAATTTGTAATCTTTCTGGAAAGGGAGGTATAGAAGTAGATGTTGATGGCTGCTCTAATACAGGAGTTGAAATTATTGGATCTTTTTGCTTTAATTTTTTAGTGTTTGGGTCTTGAAAAGATGTATCTTCTTCAAGACTTTTATTCACCCGTAGAGAATCTTCCTTAGAGTTATCTTGTTCTTTTATGATCACAGAAGGCTTCCTCTTTTCAAGTATTCTTCCAGACCTAAGTTGAACATCACTAAGGTCTAAAGGAGTAATTAAATAAGTTGGAAACTGTTGGCCTTCTATCATGTATGTGTTCTGAGGATTTTTATTATTGGGGTTTGGTATGGGTTGAGAAGGTAACTGATTTGATTTTTGAGGAAATGGTAATGGAAGTGGTTGATTTTGATGTGGTAGGTTTTGATGATGTTGTTGAGGATTTTGTTGAAAATTTTGTTGAGGATTTTGAGGATAAAAATGTGGGTATGGTGGATAGGATGGTGGATACTGATAGTACTGAGAGTATCTTCCATAGGGATTTTGTGCCCCTTGTGCCCAAGCTTGAGATTGATTTTGAAATTGAGGCCAAGGTTGCTGCCAAGAATTCCAAGGTGGAGGTTGGTTATACATTTGATCATGTAATCCTTGTGTTTGAGGTCCTTGCCAAGGCCTTCTAGAGACAAAATTGAGAGATTCTGTGGAATTTGTAGGAGTTTCCTCTTGAAAGACAGCTTTGAGACCAGGAAGGGAAAGACAATTCTTGGTCTCATGTTTTTCAGAACAAATGACACAGGTCTCTACAACTTTTACATCCAAAGGACACTCTCTCAAGGCATGTTTCTTTCTACATTTGGGACAAAAGATTGCTAAGGCATCAGATTCAGATTTTTGCTTGTTTTGTATCTTAAGAGTGTCTATTTGTTCACTAAGACTCCCTAAGATGTCAGATTTGAAATCATCAAGCATATGTCCTATTTCTGACCTACTTACTATCCCAGAAACAGACTTACTTGCCCTTGCAAGAGCAGGATCTCTTGGACCTTTTACAGTTTTAGATTTCCCTCTTGAAAGGTTGATACATAACTCATATATTTTAGGTAATGTGAGCTGTGATATATCTCCTTTTCCCATCATGTTAAGGATATCCAACCATTCATCCCTAATTGTTTTCAACAAAAGAGCTTTTAAGGTGTCTTGATCTAAGTTTTCCATTTTTTCTCTTTTGATGTTGTAATGAAATCTCTCCAACAAATCTTCCAAGTTTTCATCTTCTTTTTGTAACATCTTAAACACTTCTTCCTTATGATTGAACGGCATACAATAATCCAAATACCTCTCTAGAAATGCTTGTTTCATGTCTTCCCATGTCCTAATAGAACTGTTGATCAAACTCATAAACCACTTCAATGCTGCTCCTTTCAATGTTGAAGGAAATAGTTTAAGTTTTTGAGCATCTGGTAAGTAGTCATAAGTTCTACACAGGATTTCAAATTCAAATAGGAAGGTTTCAGGATCTTCAGTTTTAAGTCAATAGAAGTTTGGAAGGACAGAGGGTGAAATATTTTTCATGATTGTATTGGTTTCTTCATCTATTATAGGAAACCCAAAAGAGCTTCCCATTTCTCTTCTACCTCTTCCTCCTTCTGCACCTCTACCTCCTTCTCATCTACCTCTACCTCTACCCCCTCCAAATAATGTGTGTTCTCCATTAAAGACTCCTCCTCCCCCTTCTTCTGCCATAATTGATTCTCCTGTGGAAGTGGAAAAGTTTGTGTCCCTAACAGGAGTCTTTGGATCTTCTTCTAAGGCAGGTTCAGTGGATGAAGTGGAAGGTTTCTCTAATGGAATATCTGATCTTAGGTCTTCTAGAAGTCCAGGATCAGTAAAGGATGGAATGTGGGTCTGAGTTGAAGGTGTACTAGCTCTTGGTCTAGGTGAAACAAGTGGTGTTCTAGGAATCAAAATTCTGTTTCTGCTGCTTATGAATCTACCCCTTGAGTCTCTCTCTCTACGCATATAATTGTTTTTGGGAGTTAAGAAACAAAGGTTACCTAGTTTTCACTTCCCTGGCAACGGCGCCAAAATGTTTGGGCTCAACTTAGTCTCCTAAATTGAGTTCATTTAATTGTCAACCAGGGTTGGTAAACTGCTGAAGTGAGGTGCATTGTATGTGCCTAGGTGTTTGTTTCTTATTGCGTTGTGTCTAGTGTTTTATGATGTTTTTGGTCTTTTTATGGTTTTATGTTCACAAGAGAAAGAGCTAAATGCTAGTGGAAAGAAGCTACTGGTTAAAAACAGAGTGAAGCCTAAATTGATGATGACAAATGACAAATGCAAATACTAAGACAGAACCAAACCTAAACTATGACTTAGCAAAAATACAAAGCTTGATAATGACTTTCAAGAAAATGAATCACAACATGAACTTAACTTGTCCAATCCATTTATTAAGGATATTTTGGAAGAGCTTGAGGAATGGGCAGCTAAGTGTAAAAATTCTCCTAACTAAACAATTAAACAATCAACTTGTAATGATACAACATCTCATCCATGATTAAAGGTTTGTGAAACATATCTGGAAAAGAACATTTGTAACATCAAAAGATCTCTACTCTAAAACTAGCTCCTAATTCTATTCTGCAACTTAGTTTAACACCACTACACCTTACTCAAAAGTTATAAATTTCCTTTTAGAATAGTCTTTTGAGGAAAGGCTTTGTTTGTGAAATGGTAAAAAGGTTGCAAAAGTAATCCAGGCCTTGGACTGATACTGTCTTCTGTCCAGATGATTATGAGTTAATATAGGTTTGGAACAAAAGAAGTTTTGTAAATAATGAAGGCCGTGGTATTTAAGTTTAACAACTAATGTAATTTAATATGCAATGGATGAAAACTAAATGTGGAATGTAAATACAGTGGGCTAAGCTAGAACTGAACTAGAGTGCTACCAGTCTACAATAAACAGTGCTAAACTAACCAGTCTACAATAAACAGTGCTAAACTAACAAGCCATTATCAAACTTAAAACGAAATAGCAGAGCATGAATTGAATGCAATTTGACTCTGGAGTGCCCTAACTAAGTTATCATGCAATTAATCTATGGGATTCTACAACCTATTTTTTTCATCATGAATGGTATTTTGGAAGAGATTATTAGAACAATCCTGGCTGTACAATTCAATGCAAATGAAAACATGAAAACTGAAAGTAATTACAATTAAAAACTAAGACATCACAGCTATTTCCTACCCATTGTTATGATATTTTGGAAGAGCTTTTTAAGAGTAAGATCAGCTATGTTACTTAGTGTAAACAAGCAACTGAAACCTTCAGTATCACAATCATGCCTTAGTCATCATAATGATTTTTTGGAAGAGTTTACTAGAATAAGTTCAACTGTGATAATGAACAAAAGAAATTGCAATTAAAATCTATAACACTACAGCCATTTCTCATTCATTATAATGATCTTTTGGAAGAGTTTCTTAGAAGAAGTATAGCTATAGTGACTAATGAAATTAACTATGAACTCAATCTTCAAAAACGTGAAAACGAACTAAGATACTTATCTAAATTACGAAAGTAAAGCCGCTCAGGAGGTAGGGGCCCTCTACCACCAGATGGAATCTAAGTCAAAATTAACTCAACGCATTCAGAGCAATGCTGTCTTCTTCATTAAAGGAAAATAACTTAAAACAGAGTATTCTCAGTCTTCAGAAATATAGTAGTCAACCCATGAAATCTAATCAAAATCTAGAGCTTGTCTCTCAGTTTCCCGAGTACATTTATAACAAATCTTCATAACAGAACTTGCAAAAATACGGGGATCATTGTCTTTTCATATCAAAATCGTACTAGAACTCTAAAGATGGCAGTGTAAAGGGACAAAGGACATCTGGACTGTCCTTGTCCTATTAGGAGTCTGCATCCTTGTATGAGTTCCCACGTACAAAACCACGTCCAGAATTCAGTTCATTCTTCATGGTGAGCAACAAACATTGAGGACATGATGTGGAATACACCCATGTGTGGCTTTTCCTGAGAGGACACCTGGAACATGCTTGAACGTGAAGACAACTGCAGAATTGACGGTTAGCTACGGAATGTCTGCATTTTGTAGCTAGTTTCAGTTCAAAATGCATTACAATGACAAAATCACAAAACTTAGCAAGTTAGCCATGATATTCATTCTTAAAGTAATTTTAACCAATTTCATTGATCATTTGAGCCTGGGATAACAATGGAAAAAAGAAAATGGGGTGAAGTATGATGGAAGAAAGAACAAACTTGGGGCTCAGCAAGATCCCTGTCTCTCTCGACCTTAGATCTGTTGGCTATTTTGGTGTGTTTTGACTAAATTTTTTCCCACCTACAAACTACTTGTTGAGAGGCCTGCCTTCTTGGGTTTAGATTATTGCATTATTAGCTGTTTATTTTTTGTTATTTCAGTTTCATATACTGTTATCTGCAGGTTTATTTGCAGTTATACAACACACTTTTTATTTTTCTCTACAAACATCTGGGTTTAAAAATTAAAAGTTACACACTTTACACACACACCCTAAGTGAAGAAGAGCTTGGTTAACACCGCCAAGAAAATACTTTAACATTGAAATCAATTGATCCTGCACCTCTTTGCCCTTGTCTCGACATTGTAATCAGTTGATCCTGCACCTCTTCACCCTTATTGGTCTCTCTTCCCTTTGTGCTGTGTTTGTGCCTTCACCATTGCACCACCAAGGCGTTTATCCCGAAGACTTCTTGGCCTTCATCCTCAGTTTCCGGTAGGAAGACTTAATCGTCCACGTAGGATTCGAGTAGTCCTCCATCGAGTCCGCACTCCGACTCCTCTTCTGGTTCATTGGGTTTCCCTTTTGGTTTTGCCCCCGGTTCTCCTCCTATCACCTTCACCATGTCTGGTTCAGGAGCTAATGTTGGTGGTAGCTCCGGCCCTAATGCTGGGAATACTACTAGTGGGACTGCAACAGGAACTACCCCGGATGCTCCCTTACTCCCATATATGGCAGGCCTCAGTCTTCCCAATTTTAACCAGTTGATCAATGACCCTATACACCATGACGCTAGTCGGCCTACTATGCCGACCGAGCTCCCTTTCGACATCCCCAAGTTTGAAGGCCTTGCTGGAGAAGATCCTACAAATCATGTTCGACCTTTCCACATGTGGTATTCATCTAAATCTATTACCAATGACTCTATCCGTCTTCAGTTGTTCCAACATACTCTTACTGGCGAAGCTTCTAAGTGGTATGTTGATCATGCCTCATTCTCTCATACCACCTTTGCGACTCTTGCCTGAGATTTTCTGTCTTATTCTAGCTTCCCCTTCGTTATGACACTGGTACTGAAATTTTGACTTCTTTCCGTCAATCATCTGCGTCCCGCCTATCTGATCATGTCCAGGAATGGCGGAGAAGAAAAAGCCTATGTCGAGCCCCTACCTTCAAAGACTGTGTCTACATGGACTGGTTCCTTAGATCTCTCTTTCTTTCTATTGACAAGGATGTCACATCGCATTTCCTTCAAACCGAAGAAGCCGCTCTCCAAATTTCATTAAAATATGACCTGATCTACACTCAGTCAGGTTATGTTTATACCGTTCAACCTAATCTTCCTAGACCCGGTGGTGCCAACATATCAGGGGCATCTCAGGCCGCCGATGGTATCATTGAAGCTCTCTCTCATCCATATAATGCTCAACCTCCCATGGGCTGTGGTTTTCCTCAGGGGGGCCAGCACCTCCTGCACTTTTCCCCCTCCCGGTAGCATGTATCTAGGATACAACATGCCTCCTCCTTTTGCCCAACCTCCTGTTTACCACAATGTTATCTGACCTCCTTATTATTCGTATCCACAGCCTGGTGCTCCATCTCCTCCAGCATTAGCACCTCCACCTCCCTTGCCTTCTCAACCCCCGCAACAACAGCCGCCACCCCTTCAGGGGCAGGTATATGCACAACAGGGCGTGACTAATCATCGTCCCTCCAAAAATAAGAGGAAAGACACTCAAAATCAATCTTCTCCCGGTAATCTTGGACCTAATCCTCAAAATAATTCTCCTAACACTGCTAACCAGCAATAGGGCACTCAGCCCAAGCAGGGCAAGCTTATTCACACGAATAAGACTTGTTCTTGTTGTGGTGTTTATGGTAATTACATACATGATTGTCCTCTTTTACCATAGATGAAGCAGATGTGGGACCCTCAAGCAACATTTTGAGGAAAACAAGCCTCCCCTTCCGTCCCTCCTAATGTTGCGCCTAGATAGCCGACTGTGTTTACTAATCCTTTCCCTCTGCAAGGATTCGTGGCTACCCAACCACCTAAAGGTCAGGTGGCCACTCAACCTCCTCCATCTGGTACCTCTGATTACCAGATTCTCATGATGAACTTTGACCAACATATAACCATAGACCTCAACCTTCAGACTTGGTCCCATCAATACAACAAGCCTCCCGCTACGTTTGTCCCCGAGTCCCCTTCTTAAGGCTCTACAGAGCCTCTTTCAACAACTAATGGTCCTTTGCATATCCTTCAGCCTAAGGCAGAGGTTCATACCAAGATCCCTAAGGGATCACTACGCCGAAATGCTGCTTCTGGAAAAGCTGCCCATTCGTATAGCATAGTAGATGATTTGGCACAAGCTCCTGCTGCCATTTCAATGTTGGAAATCCTCCAGTCATGCCCTTCACAATGAAAAGATATACTATCTGCCATGGGCACTGTATATCCTTCCGATGATCGATTGATCATCTTCAATGTTGACTGGTCATAACATCCTCCTCTCCCTGCTTCTGTCGCCTTCCAAATCCAAGTCAAGATATGGAATGCCAACTGTTACACAACAATTTGTCACCGTCCCTGCAATCCCCATCCCGCACATTGGAGGGCTCATTCCGTGACCTGTGAGCAGAGACAAGGCTTGAAAATACTTTCATTGCATCCCTCTGAAGATGAGCTTTCATTTCCATGAAGACATCTCCCTGCAAAAAACCCTAAAAATATCTCTTTTTCCATTGGCGCGGTTCCACAGTTCAGCCCTCGCGCCAAGGGGGAAAATCCTCCAAAGAGGGCGCGCCAATTGGCGCTCTGTCATAGAGCTGCACCCACGCCAACCATATTAAGAGGTGTTATTTAAAAATAAAAGGCGGAAGTTTCGTCCTAACAAATTCCTGGACTGATATCTATCTTGAGTTGGGAGGTTTGGCTACGGATTTCCATAGAGAGGAAGTGGTTTGCCACCTCTCATGGAAGCTTCCTTGATGATAGGGCCAATCCCATGATTATAGGGATCCCAACTCCCCTTCCTCCATCTATAAAAGCTTGCCCATTTCCTTTGCAAGCTAGTTCCCAAGAGCTTTCACATCCTTATGCTGCAAGAGCCTTCTTGATTCCCTTAAGGCCAAATCCAAGCAAGGAGACTATTGTCAAGTATCCGGAGAGAGAGGCTTGTCCCATCCTTGACAGGCTTTATCGAGACATGTTCTGCTGACGACCCGCCAAAGGAGAATTCGGCGTTGAAGCTTTGGTTGTATTCTTCTTTTTGACTCATTAATGTTAAGCGACTATTGGTTATGGTTCCACTCTTGTTCTTGATCATGTTCATGAGTTATGTCCTCTTCGACTGACATATAGTTGTATGTACTGGATTTTATGCTTGCGTTTGCGTTGTTTCTTGCGTGTGCTGGTGTCCGATCACGGAGATCGTGAGGATTGTGATCTGCCAGGGCAAAGGAACGGGAGCACCACCTCTTCTACAAATGACAGCATTGGATTCCAGGTAAGCCTTCCTCGCAAGTCGGTTTATTTACAATTAGGAACCTGCATTGTAGCGTGTTTGATGTTGCTAGACCTGATCTGGGCTAGTAGGGATCGCCTCTGTCCACAGAGGGGATTTACCTCCTCAACAATTTGGCGACTCCGCTGGGGACTCAGCTTGTTGTTTGATTTGTAAACTATAAACAGTGCCTGAAGCACAACCAGATAGCCTTCAAAACGCTTTTGCTCTGCATTAGCGGAGTAGATCAACGCTGCTTCAGTCAATCTCCGGTTTGGTTTACGGACTGAACAACTTGGAGTTTTGTCTTCTCTTTCCGGTCAATTTCTTGGTCTTGCTTGCTTGGTCAGCTCTTTGGGCTGGATTTTCCTGCTTGTGTGGCTTTGTTTTAGCTTTGTCATCACTTGTCTGTGTCTAAGATTGCTTGTTTTTTATTTTTTCCATAGTAAACTCGGCTGGCGCGCTTTTCAGCGTGACAGTCTCGCCCATTGGCACAGGTTTCCTGTGTATCACCCGCACCATTGCATTTCTGGCGCTAATTTCAAGCTCACAGTCGCGCTAATCCTGTGAGCTATCAGGGTTTACTATGTTTCATGCTTTCTGAGGCTGATTTGTGATTTTGAGCTTGTTTTTTCGGCTATTTGAGTGCACTGGAGCCTAGTTTGACTGGTTGGAACCTCCTTCCTTTGGTTGTTTGCCTATTTCTTTCGATTTCGCATATGAGCCCTAGGGCATCTAGGTGCCTTTGTGAGTCGAGCCTCCCTTGGGAGTTTTTGGTTTTTCGTTCGTTCAGTCGACTTCGGGATTGCTTCCTTGCATTCGTTTGACAATTGTCTATCATCTTATTGCGCTTTTTGAGCGACTGATTTCGTTTTCATTCGAATTTCGCTTTGCTTCGTTCTGGGCCTAGATTACACGGCTCATTGGTGTCTTTGGGACTTTTCTTGGTTTTGAGAGACTTTTGGTCGATTTGAGATCTGATTGTTCGTGCCATTGAGTGAAATCTGTTTGTTTTTCTCTCTTAATATCATTTCTCAAATTTCTTCTCATTTGTTTTTGGTTTGTTTAGTGCATCTAGCTATCAAACATTGAAAATAAAAAAAAATCTCTTTTTCTTTTGGTTGATTAATCCAAATTGAAATCTTTTCGATTTTACTAGTAATTAGTGAATTTGAAAGAAAAGTTTTTAGTTTCATTAGTTTCATTAGAGATATTATTGATTGTCTTCTGATCATTTTGTTTGTGTAAAAAGCTCTCAACTCTTCTGTAGCTAGCTTTCATCGAACGAAACGATATACTGTGGCATGTAGTTTGGCATTTAGGAGATTTTTGAGACGGCACATTCGTTAGGGCCTAAAAACCGAAACGTAATTGAAGATCAACTTTAAAATCTACTCAATTTACACTAAGGCATCATTGAAATCTAATGAAACACATTTAGAGGTCTAGGCTAGAGACGTGTTCCGGCGTCTTAAAACCTAGTAGCTGTCGTTCGCCTTTTGGCTTTAGACAGCACTAGTACGGACTTGTGCTCCCCGTACTGTCGCGTATATAAAGGGAGACCCCACTAGGTTTCAATCCTTTATCCATAGGAAGCCGAGTCTGCCGCCCTATACCCATGATACACCGGACACAACATTCGGGGAGATTGCCTGCACGTATGGAAAGTCCTTGGTTGATTTCTCTTTCATTATTGAAACCAAGGTGTATATTGCAGTTCACGGTTATTTGGTACACCCTTTTGCCTAGTATTCCTGAGCAGTCATTTGATCTTTTCTGACTCCCTAAATTTGAAAGGATCACCAAGCGCTTGTCCTTTCACACTTGTGTCAAATCTGAAAGAGATAGAGGCACCTTTTTGAACGTTTCTCGACTCTTAAAACATGAAACGGTGAAGTTTCTTATTTTTCAATGTGGTAAAAATTAATCACCCGCGATCACACGCCCTGTTATATTTTGCTTGTTGGCCGTTTGATTGTGTGTCTTGACTCTTTTTCAGCCCGTGTGTGGTTTTGAGTTTTGATGGCAACTTTTTCAGAGTTTACCAACCAAGGAACCCCCTCAGAAGGGAATCCTGGTCATTTTCCTCCTTTTGGGAATGTTGGTGCTCCTTACATGGCAACGTTGTCCCTTCCTGGGTTAACTGTTGGGTTGCCTGTTTGGTTGTTTTCAACCTCTGTGGTCCCGAATATCTCCGCTACTGTTCAATCAGTTCCTCCACCTGAACAACATCATGTTGATTCCAAGGTGGACCTCTCCCCTTCTTCGCCTGTTTCTGCGTCCTCCTCTTCTACTTCGCCTGGTGAAAGCCTGGATTCGAGTAACCAGGTGGCTAAGAAGAAGAAGAAGAAGACAAAGAAGAAGAAGTCCGATAAAAGAGAGGCTAAAGCTGCCACTACTGTTTCTGAAATATCTCCTCTTGATATACCTCCCAACCCTCCACGGAAAGTCAAGTTCCCCTGCATGTTGTGCACGGGAGACCATCTTCTTCGAGACTGCCCTGGCATTCCCAAGGTGCTTGAAGCATGGTCCAACGACCGTCTGCTGTTGCCTTTGACTTCCGGGAGCCAGGTGGGGGGCACGTCTTCAACTGGTGCTGATAAGGCTCCTAAGAAGCAGGGTAAGATCAGCAATCCCTGTAAGTTGTATGAAGGGCACCATGCCATTCACCTTTGTCCGTATATGGATGAAGCCAAAAGAGTCTTGGACAACTCGGATGTTTCCACACCATGCCTCCCAGCTGGTTATAAACAGCTCTCTTTGAGTCTTCCACCTACTGATGATACGATTGGTCAAAAATCATCTTTGGTCGATCCCACTCCCTCAGAAATTCGGATTCAAGAATCCGTCCCTGACCAACCATTGGTCGTGGGATCGGTTGAGATGGCCCCGCTACGGTGCACCAGGTCTTTTCCGTTGAGATTGGACCTCACACCCCTCATGTTCTTCTGGTTTCTTTAGATTCCTCAGACTTGGAGAAAGATTCTCCTGTCCCCGTACCTCAAGAAGTTGCTCCTCTGCCTCCCACCATGGAGGCTCTGGAGGATACCCCTCCCGACTTCGAGATGGAGGTTATGGAGAATGCTCCTCCTTCCGTAACACCAGGGGAAGACCTTCTCGGTTCGATGGTATCCCCTCCGAGTAGTTTGGTCGCTTCCTTTGATTGGAATCGATTTGCAGGATTTCGCCTTCCATCCTATGTGCCTTTCGAGATCACAGTACAGGCTTTTGGTCTGGTTGTACCCAGTAATATTATAAATGAAGGCGCCTCTGTTAGTATTCTATCCTCAACTACCTAGCAAGCTTTCGTTTCGCCACCGCTTGCGCCTGTTACGCAGAATCTGTTGGCATTTAACAAAAGAACGAGTCAACCGCTAGGGATCCTTCCAAGGTTACCTGTTACTTTGGGAGGTAAAACCGTCCATGTGAACGTGATGGTTGTTCCAGGCCCCTTGGATTTCAATCTGATCTTGGGGCGCGATTACACCTATGCCATGGGAGCTCTTGTCTCCTCCCTTTTTCGTGTGGTCTGTTTTCCGCATGAAGGACGGATCGTGACCATTGATCAGCTTTCGTTCTTTGGTCCTGATGTGGCAACTGGCCCACCATCATCCCTTCTTGGTTTTTATCCACCCATTGTATCTGCCCCACTGCAGGTCAACTATGTGGCTACCTACCCCATGCCTGTACCCAGTGATAGTGCCGTTGTGCATCAGGTGCTGGGGGCATTGGGTCCTGACTTCCAGGATGTTTTCCTTCCATCGGGAGTGGAACTCTTGGAAGCGATGAATTCTTGTTCATTATGATCAGGTTGTCGGAGCATGGTTCTTTTCCTGTGTCAAACTCCTTAAAAAATGAAACCGGGTCTTTCGGAGCACAGTTCATTTTCTTGTGTCAAGCTCGTTAAAAAATGAAACAAGGTCATCGGAGCATAGTTCGTTGTCTTGTGTCAAGCTCCTTAAAAAATGAAACAAGGTTGTCGGAGCATAGTTCTTTTCCTGTGTCAAGCTCCCTAAAAAATGAAACAAGGTGTCGGAGCAGAGTTCGTTTTCTTGTGTCGAGCTCCTTAAACCATGAAACAAGGTGTCCCGAGGGTAGTTCTTTTAATGTGTCAACCTCTTTAAAACAATGAAACACGTTCCTGTTCAATTCGAGTCTTTGATCAGATCTCGTAAAATCCCAGTCGAGTCTTTCTTGGATCTCGTAACTTGAACCTTCACTCCATCTGCCTTTCATATGGATTGAAGCTTGGGGGGCATGTACCTCGAATTGAGTCACCATGCTGGGGGGCATGCTTATTTTTTTTCAAGCATAGTTTGTTTCCATTTCAAGCTTGTGTAAAAATGAAACCGGTTTCAAGCATAGTTTATATTTGTTTCAAGCTTGTGTAAAAATGAAACCATGCCCATTTTACCCCTTGTGATTGCCATTTTATCAGCCTGGTTTGCCAGATGAGCCTTGGTTTTCTCACTCCATCGTCACTATCTGCTTGGCCGATCGTATGCCTTCACTTGGTTGTTTTACCCATTCCTGAGGAACCGCTGCAATGAGTGGTCTTGTTAGCCAGCCTCTTGACCTTCATTTTTTTTGAGCAGTTCCACCATTGCCGGAACCAATTGCTACCCTTTATACCACTCGTTCCTCCAGGAGGAGTCATCTTTCAGCTCTTTTCTGACTCTCTAAACATGAAAAGATTTCGGAGGCCCTTGTCATTTCGATCTCGTTAAAATGGACACGAAACGACATCTACCCAGTATACGTTTACCCCTTTTTCGGGCTGGGATAGATTATTTACGAAAAAGGAATACCCTAGCCTATCGCGACTAGGAGGTTTTCTCAGATATTGTTTTCTACCTTTTCGGGTCTGAGGAACTATTTATGAAAAGGGACTGTTGGAGTTTACTTTTCCGCTGTCTTTTCAAACTCTCTAAATATGAAAAGACGCCGAGTTCTTCCTTTGTCAGACTCGTTAAACCTAAATGACATCGGAAATTGTCAATCATGACGTTATTCGAGTTTCTCCTTCCTAGGGCTCGTTAAATGTACTAGGATGGATTTATATGACAAGCATATGGTATCCTCTTCAAGCTTGTGTAAAAATAAATAGGTACTCACCGAAATGGTGGGGAAAATGGAACCAAAATCGTTGTCGTGTCGGCAGTATGTCACTCTTGAACATGGCACTTGTCTGCATTCGTGTCGGGTTGGGGACATCTCATCTTGTTTTTCACTTGCCTCCGTGGGTTTGGGTAATCCCTTTTGACCTCTCATCTGCTCTTTTCCTCGTCACTATGACCTCTGATATTTTGATGTCAAATACTGCCAAATCCACTTTCGTGCCGTTTATATGTTCAAGAGAAGTTGACCTCTGCAAATATCAACCTCCCTCTGATTCTCATCTGATCGTGATTCACAACAACATTATGTTCCTCTGTCTCGTGTCGATGATATGGGAAACACTATGGCCCACCTTCGATCAAGATCACTTCCTGTCGACTTCAACTCATTATCGAGGAAGTTGGTCTAGAGACTCCTTTATGGTACCTTGGAGCCTGCATGCCTCAATGGCAGGTTCGTCGCATTCGACGTGAGGTTTTCATGATTGGCCTCCGATCGAGTGATTCTACGGGTGTTCGACACCAGCTCATTGATTCGCACGCCGTAGATTGTACCTATAGTACCTTGAGAGCCATTGTCATTATTGGTGGTTCCTCTCGTGTCTGTTAACAGCTTTCATCATTGGCTGGTAATCAGGCGATGTTCTTGCATGTTCGACTTCAGCTCACATATTCGCATTCTTGAACTTGTACTTTGTTCGAGTCGAGATGGAGCGCAAGACCCTGGATTGTGTCTGTTGTAATTCAGGCTGCGATATTGTGGATTATTATGATTATTTACATGACTCACTGATTGGATGGCTGCGACCATACCTGATTCTATTTATCAATCCTCACTGGATGGCTGCGTCCATGCCTTGGATCTAGATTATTGTAAACTCTGTTATGGATGGCTGCTCCCATACCACGTATATATATCATGTATCTGAGACATCAGTTGTACTTCGCTCCGTAGGTTTTCCGATGGCAGTGTTTTCAGTCGTCATGTTCTCGTAAAGCATTTCACCCCTCTCTCTCTCTTTCGGGCCTCATGCTTTAGGGGGCATCTGTTACACAACAATTTTTCACCGTCCCTGCAATCCCCATCCCGCAAATTGGAGGGCTCATTCCGTGACCTGTGAGCAGAGACAAGGCTTGAAAATACTTTCATTGCATCCCTCTGAAGATGAGCTTTCATTGCCCTGAAGACATCTCCCTGCAAAACCCCCTAAAAATAGCTCTTTTTCCATTGGCGCGGTTCCACAGTTCAGCCCTTGCGCCAAGGGGGCAAATCCTCCAAAGAGGGCGCGCCAATTGGCACTCTGTCATAGAGCCGCACCTGCGCCAACCATATTAAGAGGTTTTTTAAAAAAATAAAAGGCGGAAGTTTCGTCCTAACAAATTCCTGGACTGATATCTATCTTGAGTTGGGAGGTTTGGCTACGGATTTCCATAGAGAGGAAGTGGTTTGCCACCTCTCATGGAAGCTTCCTTGATGATAGGGCCAATCCCATAATTATAGGGATCCCAACTTCCCTTCCTCCTTCTATAAAAGCTTGCCCATTTCCCTTGCAAGCTAGTTCCAGAATCTCCAAGTTCCTGAGAGCTTTCACGGTGCAAAAGCCTTCTTGATTCCCTAAGGCCAAATCCAAGCAAGGAGACTATTGCCAAGTATCCAGAGAGAGAGGCTTGTCCCATCCTTGACAGGCTTTATCGAGACATGTTCTGCTGACGACCCGCCAAAGGAGAATTCGGCGTCGAAGCTTTGGTTGTATTCTTCTTTTTGACTCATTAATGTTAAGCGACTATTGGTTATGGTTCCACTCTTGTTCTTGATCATGTTCATGAGTTATGTCCTCTTCGACTGACATATAGTTGTATGTAATAGATTTTATGCTTGCGTTTGCGTTGTTTCTTGCGTGTGCAGGTGTCTGATCACGAAGATCGTGAGGATTGTGATCTGCCAGGGAAAAGGAACGGGAGCACCACCTCTTCTACAAATGATAGCGTTGGATTCCAGGTAAGCCTTCCTCGCAAGTCGGTTTATTTACAATTAGGAACCTGCACTGTAGCATGTTTGATTGTTGCTAGACCCGATCTGGGCTAGTAGGGGTCGCCTCTATCTGCAGAGGGGATTTACCTCCTCAACACCAACGTTTCCCAGTGTATCATTGATGAGGAGGAATGCACCTGTGTGATGTCCGCTTCGGTTTGGAAGCAACTCGGATCACCTGAGTTGGCTCCTTCCACAATCACTCTCTGAGTGTGGGATGGCCATGCCACACCTCCCAACCCATTGGCCTATTCCACAATTGTCCTATTACTCTTGTGAGTAAGACTGTTTGTGTTGACGTAGACGTCATTGACACCCCCTTAGATTACAACATTCTATTGGGTCATAGCTACACCTATGCGATGTCTTCTGTACCATCTGCGGTCCACCACAAGATGTCCTTTCCCCACAATGGAAAGATAGTCACCATTAACCAGTTGACATATTACGAACTGAAGTCTCAGACCTCCCCTGAGTCCATCATATCTTCGATGGCCAATAAGCAAACCGTCGATCCCCTGACTAGTGTCTCACCTGGAGTCTACAAAGACTCCTCTTTGCTTGGTACATTCCCTGGTATTCCTCCTCCTATCTCTGATCCCAACTCATCGAATGTTTGCATGATGCAATCGTCTCGGGCTTCCCTCAAGCGTCCCGCTTCAGCTAGTCAGCAGTCTTGCCCTCCGCAGCCTATTCCTAGCCCTTCGATTCAGCCTTCTGGATGTCCTCCTCCTGGCCCTTCACCTATAGCTAGTATCCATGAGCCTCTCTACCCTCATGACATGGTTCCTCCATGCCTTAACCATCTCGGAGCTGTCCTTCCCGGCCATTACCCCTCCGGTCAGATACCATTCCTAGCTCCCCCTCCTAGAGTGTTCTCTGTACCTGTCATGGCCACCCTATCTCTTCCTAACTTGGCCCTTTGGATTCCCATCTGGTATCTTGATCCCCCAGCTGCTACCCCGCCTGGTCAACCCAAACCTTATCTTGCTTTGACCCCAGTTCAACCAGTCCCCATGACTTCTCCCGCTACTACAGTGCCTCAGCCACCTCAATAGGAACCTTCTCCTATTGCGATTTATTTGCGTAAGAAGGGCAAAGCTCACAAGAAGGCATCTAAAGACAAGGATGGCCTGAAAAACCCTACCCCTCCTTGGCCTCCAAAGTATACCATCCAGTGTGCTTTGTGTGATGTTGTCAGTCATGCCACCCATACTTGTCTAGACTTGCCTCATCTCAAGCCCATGGTTAATGTCGCGTTATGTGAGTCTACGGTCCCGGAAACCTCTGTTCCTCCCTCAACTACAGCTAGGAACCCCAAGAATATTCACACCAACCACCCCTATGATTTGTGTGATCTCCATGGCCATTATACCCACCTCTGTCCTTGCCTCGAGGACTTCCACACCTCTCTAGCGGTAGTTCGCCAATTCAAGGCCAAGCGCAATGAGTCCACCGCTCCATTATTTACGCATTTTGCTTCAGAAGAACCAGAGGACACATTTAATCCCATAGAAATTCCCCCTCGAGATGTCGAAATGACAGAGTCTTCGGCCAATGTCCACTACCTGTTATCATTCATGAGATCCACAGTGGAAGCTCCCTCTGAGACTTCCCCTTCTGTTTCGCTCAACCTCCCTTCAATGATCACCCTGGGCTCAACATCAGTGGATCCATTATCTGCTTGTTCTTCCGTCACCCCCCGTGATGATGCGCATGTGAACCTCTCTTCTCATGATGATAAGTCAGGCAGCTTTGTCGCGTGAGGTGGACTTTCTTCCACCAGTCACCCCGTCTTCTATTGCGATGACGACATTATGGAAGTAGTCACCACCCTTGACTTTATCTATCCCCCCTTACATCGAACCCATGCATTCGAACCACATACATCTTATGGCCATTACATTGACACCCAATGTTTGGGTAAGGGGGCACCCATATTTGAGAGACCAGGAGAAGTAATTCTCCACAACTCTCTTAGTGTATTTGGTCATGTCGACTCTAGTACCATTATTCTTCCCTATTTAAAAGAACCTATAGGGTCCCATATCACTTCAGATCACTCTAGGGATGATACCCATCTTCATTCCTTCTTCTTACATCAGTAACCCAGTCCCCTAGACATTATTGTTTACGAACCTATGGGTTTTCTAGGATAGCACCAGTTCATTATCTCCAAATCCTCTCTTTGGGATAGTAACACCATGTATGCCAACACAGAAAATTAAGTCCATTTGCTTCATATATGCAGTACCAACAGAGATTGGTAATCCTTCATTCCCTTTCTCAAACTGCATAACCATAACGAAAAAAATGGTGCACCACATCATTTAAATGTGTTTAGATTCCCCTTTTCTAAATACATTTTGGCATGACCATAACATGCTTGGGGGAACCTATGCCCCTCAACCATAAAAATCCCAAATCTCCGCCAAAAAACAACATTGAAACCCCCTTTCTCTGGCAGGTCGCACTTTTCAAGTCATTTCCTAGGACATGTCACAGTTTTCTGCCCAATACCTGCTACCCAGGTCGCAGAATAGACCCCAAAAATTGCGACCTGGCCTGTTCATGAGCTTTGGGTGCCTAAAATGAAATTTTGATTCCATCAATTAAAATAGTAGGGTTAGGCCTCTTACCGGCAATTGACGGATCTCGATTTCAACGGTTGGTTTGTTCACTACAATCACTGCAAGATTTAGGGCCTTCTCTTCTCTCTACATTCACCACAACTACACTTGCAAATGAGTGAATTTGGAGGGAAAATGCCTTATTAAAAGAAAAACCCCAGATTTTTCTTTAGCCCGCTGTGGCCAAACCATAGCTTAGTTTGAAAAACCGTATGTACCGTTGGAAAGCTCTCACCGAGCCCTCAAATGGGTATCTGTTAGTTTTTTGTGATTTGATACTTCACCAAGACACATTTTTTCCAAGAAGCATCACTTCACCATTCCTAAAAATCGAATTTCTTCACTTGCAACACTTGTCCTTGGGGCACCACTTTTCCTTCATACATTTCCATGCTCGTGTTGATTTTCGTCGTGAGTAACCATCATGTACTCATGTTTTTATGGTCCCCATTGGACCTTTTCTGTGTGACAACATCATCGAGTCACCCTTGTTTAGAGCATCCGAGTTGAGTCATCATCGCATTCATGGAGTCTATCACGAGTCCTTTTGTATCCCGCTATAGTCCTCCATCCTTCATTGCTTGGTTCCTCTCTCATGTCGCACATTATGGCCTTTAGTCCTACTGTCCCCTATCCCTTATGATATTGTGTCAGTCACTGCTAGGTCATCCATGCCCTTTATGATCTAACAAGGGAAGTCGTCCATCCGCTACTCAGTACCCCCCATTTCATCATCATCCCTGGTGTCAGTCAGTCAGTCACTCTACTATTTTCTCTCATGCCTTAGTTTAGGATCGCTTATTGCCTCACCTATGGTGGACCTCCTTCTGTCGACATCAGATCATTCATTCCAGAAGATAGGTCTAGAGGGAAATGTACCTTGGTTCCAGCTTCCACTCTTGTTCGGTGCCTCAGATCAGGAAAATGGACTCCTTATTGCCCTTTGACTTGATTGTTTCTCAGCTCCAGCTCCTTTCAGCATGATTGAGATCTGTATAATTGATGGTTCAGTGATGCAGCAGATGATACCGGTGATTCTTGGGTGTGTGTGAGATGTTTTCAGACCTCATGAGGGGGTGGCCCTACAGGTAGCCCCCCACATGCCCGGATGACCTCTTCATTACAACCTTTGATGCAACTCCATAGATTTGATGATGTTGGCCTTAGCCGCTTGCAACACCTTTTTGTTTGCATGTATCAGTCATATTTTCATAGCCCTTTCCTGCTTACAGGGGCATTTGGGTTGTATTTTTATCTCATGTACTCAAATATTATTGTATAAGTCCTAGCTATTATCCCAGGCACAATATGTATGTGAGATTCATTATCATATTTTTATCTAGCTCATGTTTATGCCAACATGTACTATATAGTTCAATCCCTTGTTTACTGGATGCATTATTCTTTGTACTTTGTCTTGGTGGGCATAGGTATGCCTCCCCTGCCGCCTATAACACAAGTACTCATTCATAAAAGATACTTGTCACACTTGTAAGTCTCGCCTCCTCAGGGTCTAGTTCTCTAGCACTTTGGTATACCTTATATTTCTCTCTCTCTGACTTCCCCTTTGGTGTCTATTGGTTGAGTTCTTACAACATACTTTGGTCATATGATTGGGCAATCTGTTACACCATTTTTTCATCATCTAACCTGTTACTATTAGATGGACCTAAGTACACCATGTAAGACCAATTTTACCCTAAGTAAAATTTCTTTCACTATGAAAAATAACTTAGTAAACCACCTTTATTAAGTTGTTTATGGTCTAAACAGGAAACCCCATGAGGAAATATTAAATAAATCCACATTTTTTTGATTTTCCTCAAGGAATAATTAGTTAAACAATGATTTAATTAATATTCCTGGTCATATTTAACCCAAAACATGAAAATTAATTAGATAAATTATTATTTATATTATTATTTTCTAGGAATAATTATTTAAACCTTATTTAAATAATATTCCTTGTTAAATTTGACTAAATCATTCATAAATAATTAACTAAGTCATTATTTATTTGATTATCACTCAACCACATCCTTAAAATAATAAATAAATTATTTATTTATTTATTATTTACAAATAAAGGGGTTTGACTCAAGTCAAATTATTTTTCCCTCCAACAAATATAATAAAATATTCCATAAAAGTTGGATCTTGATTTGGTTAATAATATTTTAACTATGCACCAATATCTAGACTAACTCAATATTTTTTTATAAATAGAAGGTGTTTTCCATTGACTCACTACCTTTTGTTGCCTAAATATCACTCAGGATCTATACTTTGGGTCTGACTTTGATCCACCATCATTGTCATATTTTTCTATCTTTTTCCTTGTGAGCTCCCTTTGAGTTCCATTTTTGTCTGGGTTTTCTACACCATCAAGAAAGAGGAATTTTAGATCTAAAGTGCTAAGGACTTACAAGAACCCATCCCATTGAGGAGAACTGGTAACATCCTTCTATGTTTTCCTCCCAGGTGCCATTAATACAAAATTTATTCAACATATTCTTGTCTTGTCTATTGGATACATGGAGCAACTCTTGTTTTTATTTACTGCTTGATGTCTTTTAATGCATAGATCTAGAATTTTGCAGCATTTATCTCAGTCAACTAATTGCAAATCTAAAGATATTGGCGTACATATTTGCTATTAGGGCTATTTGTTATGCACAACTAAAGTGGTATTTTTCGTACATTTGTGACTAAGATTCATACTAACATGTGCGGCTTGATGTTACTGGAAATTGATCGCTGCATTCATCAAGCTAAAGGATTCTATGCTTGACAAAATATATTTCAAATAGATTCTAAGAAAGTATTTGTTGTGTAACCAGCTCCAAAAATATAAGAAAAGAGATATCAACGCCTTAGAAATAAGCCACTTCGAGGGGGCAACCTCCAATACATTACATGAATGAACAATACTTGGATGATACAATTTACAAAACCTCCTTTCTATATATAGGAGTCCATGGGGCCATAATGTAATCCTAGTGGGCCACAATGTAATACTAGCCGAATTAACAATAATAATTTAAGGGCACAATAATAACAAAATGGGGGTTACAAGGGTACAATAATAACAATAAGGGGCTTACACTAACAATAATAAGGGACTATACTAGTGATATAGGGACCTAACATACCCCTCTCCTTCAAAATAAGTGTTGTCCTCAATGCTTGAGTAGCTCCGGGTGCTTCTGTATAAAATTCTCATCCTCCCATGTAGAATCTTCAGTGGGTAAGTTCTTCCACTTGATGAGATACTCTGAAATTGATCGATTCTGTAGCTGTCGAGTTCTTGTTTCCATGACCGCTTCAGGTTCCAATATGATTTTTCCTTCCTCATCAAGTTCTGGCAATATTGTTTGAACTGGAAGATTTTCACCTATAACCTTCTTTAAGCATGAAACATGGAAAATTGGATGTACTCACGAAGAAGCAGGAAGCTCCAATTTGTATGCCATAGTACCAATCTTTTGCAACACCTTGTAAGGACCATAGTACTTTGGCGATAATTTATTATCCTTCCTAGCTTGCTTGAGGGACATTTGTTTGTATGGTTGTAGCCGTAAAAATACCCAATCTCCTACATCAAAACTTCTCTCGCTGCGATGTTGATCTGCCTGTTGTTTCATTCGATTTTGTGCCAAATTCAGGTTATTTTTTAAGAGTTGGAGAACTTCTTGCTGATGCTCGATGTGATCTTCCACTGCTTGAACCTTAGAATTTTCTCTTAAAGATGATGTGATGGATGGTGGATGATATCCATAAAGTGCCATAAATGGGGTCATTTTTGCTGCAGTATGGAGGGAAGTGTTATACCACCATTTAGCAAGAGGTAACCACTTGACCCATTATGTTTGTTTATCAGATACAAAACAACGAAGATATCCTTCCAAACATTTATTTACTATCTCAGTTTGACCATCAGATTGAGGATGATAAGATGAGCTATGAGCTAATTGAGTACCCGAACAAGAAAATAACTCCGTCCAAAAATTTCCAGTAAAAATGGGATCTCTGTCGCTCACAATAACCCTTGGGCTTCCATGTAGCTTTTGAATTCTGTCCATAAATGCAGTAGCAACTGTACTTGCTTTAAATGGATGAGATAATGCACAAAGTGTGCATACTTGGTAAGTCTATCAACTACCACCATGATGACATTCTTTCCTTCGGACTTAGGTAAACCTGTGATAAAATCCATTGAAATCTCCTCCCAACGTTGACTTGGAATGGATAAAGGTTGTAGAAGTCCCGGGGTCTTAATTGTCTCCACTTTATTCTGCTGGAAAACCAAACATTCCGTCACAAACTTTTGAATATCGGATTTAAGGCCATCCCAAAAAAACTCTTTCTTCACCCTGTGGTAAGTTTTTAAAAATCCCGAGTGTCCTCTTAAAGGAGAAGTGTGCAATTCCAAAAGAATCTTTTGTTTTAGTTGGGAATTCTTACAAAGATATAAGCGATATTTGTACCATAAGGAATTATTTTTCCAACTAAATGTATCAGATGTACTAGGATCTTGCTGCAACTTTTGAATGAGTGTCCATACATCTTTTTCCTTCTTCCATTCATCTCTTTCTTCGGTTATCCAATCTGGTTGGATAATAGAAATGGCACAAAGCAATGCTTCCACCTCTTCATTCTTTCTTGAGAGTGCATCTGCAACAACATTAAGCTTTCCTTTTTTTAGATTATTTCAAAGTCATAACCCAACATCTTTGTGACCCATTTTTGCTACTCTTCTGAAGATAGTCTTTGTTCCAAAAAGTGTTTAAGACTATCATGATCATTTTTTACCTTGAAGTGTCTTCCCATTAGATAAGTTCGCCATTTCTTTAGTGCATGCAGTATTGCTAACATTTCCTTCTCATAAATAGGTTTCTGTAAATACTTTCCTTTGATTGGACGACTTTCAAAAGCAATGGGTCTTCCTTCCTGCATTAAAACGGCACCAATTCCATTTCCTGAGGCATCACATTCCACAATAAAGGTTTTTGTGAAGTCTGGTGTAGCTAAGACCGGTGCTAGGCACATTGCCTCTTTAAGACGTTCAAAGGCCTTAGTTGCTTCAGGAGTCCATGAAAATGCATCTTTCTTCAATAATGTTGTTAGAGGTGCTGATATTCTCCCATAATTCTTAACAAACTTGCGATAATACCCTGTTAACCCAAGAAATCCTCGCAACTGCTTTATGGTTGTGGGGACTTTCCATTCCTTAATGGCTTTAATTTTGTTAGGGTCTACTTTAACACCATCGTGAGATACAATATGACCCAGATATTCCACCTCTTGTACTCCAAAGACACATTTGGATGTTTTTTCATATAATTGTTTCTCCTGCAATAGTTTGAGCACCCTGTCAACATGTTGAATATGATCCTTCCAAGACCTGCTGTAGATTATTATATCATCGAAAAATACTAGCACACATTTTCTAAGGAAGGGTTTGAAAAGGGAATTCATCAACCCTTGAAATGTAGAAGGTGCATTGGTAAGGCCAAAAGGCATGACCAAAAATTCATAATGACCCTCATGAGTTCAAAATGTTATTTTTGGAATATCTTCAGTCTTCATTCTAATTTGATGATATCCTGAACGAAGATCCAACTTGGTAAAATAAATTGCTCCATGTAATTCATCCAATAATTCATCAATCACAGGAATGGGAAATTTGTCTTTAATGGTGAGCTTATTGAGCTCCCTATAATCCGGACACATTCGCCATGATCCATCCTTCTTGTGTACCAACACTACAGGAGTAGAGAAAGAACTTTGACTGGGTTGAATTATACCCGCCTCTAACATTTCTGCAATCATACGTTCAATTTCGCTCTTTTGGAAGTAAGGATATCTATAAGGCCTGATGTTTGGAGGAACACTTCCTGGAATCAAATGAATAGCATGATCATGATCACGAATAGGTGGGAGTCCTTTGGGAGTTTCAAACACCTTGGAATGATTGTCCAAGACTTGTTGGAGATTTGCAGGAATAGATGATTTTGATGTTGGAACTTCTAGTGAGCATAATTGTGCAATTACGCCTTGTTGTTCTTTCTTTAGAAGCTTTGTCATGACATTAGAGCTTATTATCCTTCCTGGCTTCCCTGCAATACCTCGTAATTCAACTTCCTTTCCTTCTGAATTTTTTTTCAAGAAAAGTTCTTGAAAATTAAAAGCTACCGTCCCCATAGATTGTAACCGTTGTACTCCTAGTACAACATCAGCACCTCCCATAGGAATGGAAAGCATTGGACTAGTCAATACATATTCCCCCATGGTTAGCTTGATATTATGGCATTTCCTAGAGCAATTTATAGTTCCTCCATTTGCAACCATCACTTGACATTCTGGTGTTGGGTATAGGAAACAATTTAATTCCTTGGCTACCTTATAATGAATAAAATTATGGGTGCTA
This sequence comes from Pinus albicaulis, assembly GCA_034641835.2. Lineage (NCBI taxonomy): Eukaryota > Viridiplantae > Streptophyta > Pinopsida > Pinales > Pinaceae > Pinus > Pinus albicaulis. The sequence goes on from CM076584.1 coordinate 1,181,979,280, forward strand.
CCTGAATCAATCAACACCATTACCTTTTTCTTCTTGATCTGTCCTTTTATCTTGAGAGTTTGAGGAGTGGTAATTCTTGCCAGTGCATTACATGATATGGTCGGATTCATTTCTTCCTCTTCTAGGGCCGGTTCCTGGTGTATATCCTCTTCTTGTTCATTTTCTTCTTCTTCTTCACAATCTATGTAAAATCCTTCTTTTCAACACACTTATGACCTTTAGTGTATTTGTTATCACAACTGTAGCAAAGCCCTTTTTCTCTTTTTTCTTCCAATTGTTGTGGTGTCAACCTTGTAGGTTGTGGAAATATAGGCGTAGCAACACTTCCTTCTTTATAGAATTGAGTGGTAGGCTTCCTTGTTGCCATAATTTTACATTCAACTTTTCTTGCCAACCTGAATGCCTTCTCCAATGAATCAGGTTCCAGAACGCGAACTTCATGTTGAATGTTATCCTTTAAAGTGCCTATGAAGAGATCAATCCTGTGTTCCTCCGGAATATCAGTTACCCTTATATTCAATTTTTGGAAGTCCTCAATGTGCTGCCCCACTAAACCCTTTTGTTTGAGATTTATCAATTGGCTAAAGAAGGTGTTGCTCTTTGTATCCTCATAATGTGCTATCATTTCCTCAGTAAAAATTGACCAAGTGACAATTTTTTTACGGGAGAAAAGCCATCGATACCATACAAATGTATTTTGTTCTAAATGTAAAGTTGCAATGCGTACCTTTTGTGTGCTTTTCACATTATGGAGATCAAAATATTGCTCCATCTGTAGTATCCATGTTACAGGATCCTTTCCATCAAACTTCCTCATATCCATCTTTGGAATATGGTGGTTCTTCCCGCCAACATTAGAGTTTATGAAATCACGATTAACATTTATTTTGTTCTCATCATGAGGTTCTTCTACTATATTTTCACCTTTAGGAAACATTTCATGTATCAACTTTGTCAAACCTTCCATGTCTTCTTTTAGAACATTCTTCATGTTTTCCATTTTCTCATCGATCTTAGCTTCCATGTCATCCATCTTAGATTCCATGCCAGCCTCCATGCCACCAATCTTAGATTCCATGCCATCTATCTTAGATTCCACGCCTTTCTTCAAACCATCCATCTTAGTTTCCACGCGTTTCTTCAAAACTTCCATGTCATTTTTTGTTGCTCTTTGCGAGAGAGAAATTTGTTGCACTTGCTCTTGTAATTTTGATATGTCATGTTGCCATTCTTCGTCTTCATGAGTCATAGTAGAGACTTCCAAAGGCTTAATGGGTGTTGAATTATTTTTAGGGGCCATTTTATAATCCAATACTGATATCTATTCTATAACATTCCCATGCAATCAATTCAACTTGATTCTTCAAACAAGACTTACGCAATTCGGAAAAAAAATACACACCTTTTACTTGCTTTTGAGGAGCTCGATATTGAAATTGTATTATCTCTATGATTGCGGCTCTTCAATATCTGAAATTCAGCACTGATGTAGCTCTCTGAATTCTCTTTTGAATGCCACAGGCCTGACTTGATTTTGATTCTCCAAGACAGAGTTATGTCCAATCTCCCACAATGACCTAATTATGGACTGGTTCAGTATAGCGAACTTGTACGACCTGCCACGTGTCAATGTTTCGTCCTTTGCCTCTGAAATTGATAGCCAAGAAACTGCATTCCATGTAGTTGCGACCACTTTTTACGGCACTCCAATCCGATGCTCAGAGAGAGAGTTATTGAAATTTTTCCACGATCACCTATTTGAGATGAAATTCGTAAGCCTGAAAAAGCACTACCTTCCACAGATCATATCTCCAAAAATATTACGAACCAAACTCTGAAATTTTTTGACGCGATTCCTTAGGATTTCAGCTTCGCATCATAAAATTTTCAGATTCTGAACCTCAGTAGAAAAATATTTATAGCGCAAATGCCACGATGACTTGTTTAGGAGCCTAAACAAATACCTAACTTCCACAGATCATATCTCTGAAAATGTTGCAAACCAAGCTCTGAAATTTTTAGACAATCTTCCTTAGGATTTCGGCTTCACACCCTAAAAATTTTAGCTTCTGAAACTTCGTAGAAAAATAGTTATCGCGAAAATTCCACGATGACCTGTTTGGAGTAGCGAAACCCTAGAATCCAAAGCTCTGATACCAAATGTTGTGTAACCAGCTCCAAAAATAGAAGAAAAGATATATCAACGCCTTATAAATAAGCCACTTCGAGGGGGAAACCTCCAATACATTACATAAATGAACAATTCTTGGATGATACAATTTACAAAACCTCCTTTCTATATATAGGAGTCCATGGGGCCATAATGTAATCCTAGTGGGCCACAACGTAATCCTAGCCGACCTAACAATAATAATTTAAGGGCACAATAATAACAAAATGGGGGTTACAAGGGTACAATAATAACAATAAGGGGTTTACACTAACAATAATAAGGGACTATACTAGTGATATAGGGACCTAACAATATTCTGTGTAATGGGTGAATTCATGGTTGAATTTGATTTCTCTCAATTTTTTGTTAATTTGCAACTGCCAAAGTACTCAGGTTGTCATCTTTTGTTAAGATAGATCAATGGTTGTGGAAACAAAGTTGTTGCAAGAATATCTGGAGTTTCTAATTTAAGATTGTACGACTATTGGAGAATTTTATCTCTCCTGCATACTTCCTTTCTGCTTCATGAGCTAAGATTCAATGCTGGTTGAGATTGTACCCACCCATGGACTACAATTTATCAGTATTTGGGTGAATTTCAGCTACACAAGCATTGTACAGCCTCTCCAAAAAAATATTTGAATGCTGCTAAGTCAAATTCCTTTAACCATGCATTGTACAACCCATTCACACACAGTACAGTCACCTCAATTCAACAATTTCTCTGGTGGCTCACTTTTCCATCTCTCCCTAGTCAATTTTCCAGCCTAGTCGAATTAATTACAACTCTGGTTGGTTTCATTTTTCTTGATCATCTGGGAACTCAACGAGTTGAATTAGACCTCCCTAGCCAAATGTTCAGTAGTCAAGCTAATTCTCAGCCCATCCTTTTTTTTTTCCTCTTTACGGAAGCTAACACCAAATTTATTACCTCTTAGCAATTTGTTGATTGTACTTTGGGTTTTATCTTAAAATATGGGGATCTTTCATATAATTTTTTGATTGTACTATGGGGGTCTTCCATACATATTAACTTGTGGAATCAAGGTGGCCACTCGATCATCTTGTGAGTGCCAGAATATATATATGAATGCTGGAGCTCGAACTAATTCGAAGTATGATAACTGGTTTGATGGTAAAGAGACAAGGCTCAAATCACAAAATTGTTAGACTTCATTTGGTGCATTTATCTATTTTGGTTACTGGTCAAGAAACTGTGCAGGTCACCATTCAAACAGAGGAGCGACATGAATGCTAGAATCAGAGCTACCAAGTTTATTAAGGATTGATTGACCCTCCATGTGCCAAGAAGGTGCTACCAAATTGACACACTTACTAACTACTAATGAGAAGGATGATATTACAAGGGGTTGAGTTCTACACATTCAAAGAATAGGCTCTACGCAAAAATTATATACCTAGATGAGTAATGCCTTGCACTAGAAGTTTCAATAAAATTTTGAGTTAATCTCCATCAGACTTCTTGTGGTTACCTTCCACAATACATCGTGTATGCGAGGTAATTGGTTTGGAAACCAAGAAATGTAACTCATAACTCTCTTTCCATGTCTACTAGAGAACCATAAAGGAGAACTTGGCTCTCAGAACTTCGTCAAGAGCTTGAAGATAACCAGTACTAGCATTCATTTTTCCTATTGAGGCTCAACAACAAAAAAACAACTCAGAATCCTTTGGCTATTTACAACCAATTACGTTTCTAACTAAGCAATAATGGGTTTACTAATTTCCATTTTCCGTTACATGTTGTGTGCAGGCTACACAAGAATAGAGGCCTTGCATCTAAGATGAGAACAAACAAGAGTCGCAATCCTTGTGCAAGGTATAGGGAAATGACCTAGTAGTCTCTTTGAAGGCAGACCTCTCTGTACAAGACCAAGAGTGAGATCATAAACATACTTCAACAAAATATCCATGTTGGTGAAAAAAGTGGATTGTAAGACTGTCATTTACTGATCACCCAAACCAATCCCCTTGAAACATGGCTGATTAAGTCGACATTGATCACCCAAGTCAGCTCCAAACGAGTTGAAAAACCCATGAAATTAGGCCCTTAATGCATTGATCAGTTAGTTGATTGACCCTCATAGCACCCAATTGATTGTCCAATTAGTTAGTGAAACAAGTAAAATATACCTTATTCAATCAAAATTGAGTCTAATCATAGATTCCAATAGTTTTTCTAAAGGTGTAATCAACGTATTCTTTTAATAGATGCTAACAATAGGATTCAGCCTTAGAGTAATTTAGTTGATGTTTGGAAATAACTGACATTTTATTGATTATATATATATATAGTAGATGCTCTATCCTGAGGATTTTTGTAAAATGATGTTCATTCTCTAAAAAAAAATCTCGCTCCATGAAACCTTGATCCTTCATCAACCACTTGATCTCCCTTTCCCCAAAACCCGAGTTTTCATGACTTAGATTGTAAAACACTATATCACCAAATCTTAAATGCCTTCTCTCACAATCTCCCACCATATATGGGTCTTAAAGCATCCTACCATTGTTGCCTCCACCACAAGAAATGTCTCTTCAGCTCACAGAGGAGACATAAACTGTGATTCTATCAAACTTTCTTTGAAACAATTTTCATGCACTGTATCCCTATGTCACTCCTCCCTTCCATCTGATCTTAACCCTACCAACTTGTTTTCTCATACTACCACCCTTTATGATGTCCTCGGGCAACCCTTGATAAGGTTACTTCTCCACTGTTCATGTTTCTTATTCTCATACTGGGATATCCCAGATACTATTTATTATTTAGGCAATGAATATCAGCATATGAGAAAGGTTTTCAGGTAGAATTCTTCAAGCATGGTCTCCACGCTTTGGATAAATACATAGTTTATTAAGGATTGATTGACCCTCCATGTGCCAAGAAGGTGCTACCAAATTTAAACACTTACTAACTACTAATGAGAAGGATGATCTTACAAGGGGTTGAGTTCTACACATTCAAAGAACAGGCTCTACACAGACATTATCTACCTAGATGAGCAATGCCTTGCACTGGAAGTTTCAATCAAATTCTGAGTTAATCTCCATCAGACTTCTTGTGGTTTCCTTCCACAATACATAGTGTCAATATTTTCATTAAACAAGATAACTTTGGTTTCTTACTTCATGATATCAATTGTAGGACCATTCGACAAGCAAGCCTAAATAACTCAGTATATCAAATGTTGAAGTGAGGTTCCAAAAATCTGTCACAATAATTAGTGTGCATTTGTAATTTTTTCACCCTCACATGAATATTTAATCACAGAAAGAGAATGAAAGACAGAGACACACATACATAGAAATAGGGAGCAAGAACAAAAGCACACAAGTTTCTTCCAATAACTTCTTTCGGAGAGTAGCCAGTTGTTTTGAAAAATCCAGGACTAGCATATACAATAGGATAATCTGGTTTGGTTGCATTTGATATAACAAATGTCTATTGTAACTTGGACAATGCTTCCTTTAAGTCTTTGAAACCCGTTGAACAGATGTTTCACTCCCACGATCAGATCCATCAAATTTTCTCTTTGAGCCATGAATATCCGTATCCTTTCGCTATAGGAAACCGTGGATGTGGTCTCCTTGGTTAGATCACATTTGTGGAGAAATCCAATCCATCAATTGCAATTCATAATAGAAGGTACATTGAACTCTGTCCCAAACCTGGCAAGGAGAATAACGGCGGGAAAATAAATTTGAATAGGTCGATTTAGATTATAGAGTAGCAGCCAAATTATATTTTAATAGGTAGTCAAATAATCCGGTCTTTACACTCTGGCTCTTGGTTCTGGTGTATGGACACATGGGAGGTGGCTGGCCCGTGGGGCGAGCACCCTCCGAACCCCCTTTTAATGGTAGAATACAATTTAAATCAAAGCGATCAACCATGTGGTTAAGACCCACCAAATATAGGAGAGTCGGTAGGGCATATTAGTTGCGCATGGGTGGTCGTGGGTTCGACCCCGACCCTCGCTTCAAAGTTTTACTCCACCATCCTATATATAGAGCCCTGTCCACCATTGTAGAAGCTATGTTAGATGTAGATAGGTATAGTAGAAGCTCTGCTAGATGTACATAGGTCTGCCCATTGGAACCTTAGGTTAATAAAATATATGCAACACAATATATGTGTTTGCCCATTGGAACCTTAGGTTAATAAAATATATGCAACGTAATATATGTGTCTGCCCATTGGATCCTTAGGTTAATAAAATATATGCAATGTAATATATGTGTCTTCCCATTGGAACCTTAGGTTAATAAAATATATGCAACGTAATATATGTGCGCTCTCCCCAAACATTTGACCTTGTTAATAAAATTTCATCTTTCCCCAAACGTTCGACCTTGTTAATAAAATTTCATCTCTCAACCTTAATAAAATTTCATCTCTCCCAAAACGTCGGAATTTGGAACCTTAGGTTAATGAAATATACCCCAATAAAATTAATGAAATTTCATCTCTCCCCAAACGTTCGACCTAGTTAATAAAATTTCATATCTCCCCAAACGTCGAAATTTTGACGGTTTATTTCATCTTCCTAGTTAATGAAATTTCATCTCCCCAAATGTCAGAATTCCGACGGTTTATTTCATCTCCCCAAACATTTCTATTCTGACGGTTTCTGACGCTTCATTCATAAATGTCACTATTCCAATGCTTATTTCATAAACATCGCTATTCCAACGCTCGGCTCACAAACGTTGCTATTCCGACGATACCCCTAAACGTCGCTATTCCGAAGATACTCCCTAAACATCTCTAGAGCGACACTTGTTGGCGGGATTAAAAAAATTGAGAAAATTTGGGGAACTTTCTGACAATACGTCAAAACTGTCGGAAATAAAGTGTCAGAAAATTGACCATATGTACTAGTGACATGGGAGAGAGAGAGAGAATTCCCAATGTTGTTAGAACCAATGAGAGAAGGAGAGAGAATGTGTGATTGATGATGATACCAAATGAGGTGAGAGGTCACTTGTATTTATACAATTTGTTGTGGGTGAAGGCTTCATGAGCCTACATGATGATGTGGCCGACTTGAAAAATTTGCACATGTGTGGGCATAAATTCAAAAGAACACTTCTAATAATCCAAATTAGATGATCTTTATATCAATTTTGGTCCTGTCGAAAAGAGGAATTTAATGCAATGATCATCCCCATAAAATGAGTTGCCCCAAGGTGGGATTTGGCCCTAGTTTCCATTTTTAACACTCCCTCTCAACTAGGGATAATTCCACCTACCAATCCATCCATCATCATCGACCATCATGCCATCCTGTTGTCATGAACCATCTCTGTATCTCATCTCATCTCTGCTCTGCTGAACACTCATATGAATAATGAAGAAGAATAGATAGAGAGTGAGTCATAAGACCTTACCACTCTTCAGCAACAAAAGTCAGTCCAGAGGTAGAACCTCAATCAGAATTGATCCCATATCGAGTTGAACACCATGCATCCTAGACATATGGAGTACAACAGTACACGATGAGTCCATCGATTGTGATATGGTCCCTATCCACTTTTCCCAACTCATTGGACAGATGAGAGGTACTTCCCATGAGTACCAAACTGCATGAGTAGGATGTGTGCGAGGCCATTAGTAGGAGAAGGTGAACCACTCATCCTGCTCATATGGCATAAGAGAAGGTGAAACACTCATCCTATGCATATGTCAATAGTAGGGTAAGGTGAACCGCTCACCCTACACACATGTCAACCACCATGGGGTATCATAGGGGAAGATGAACTACTCACCCTGTACACAACGCACCAATACGGAATGGTGAATCACTCACCCTATGGTTGCTCATAGCTCCAAGAAGTACCCCAAGCCACCCAGGAGCTCCCAGATTTCAGTGTCCAACTCAAGCGGGACCCTCATAGGAGAGTCTTTCCACAACTCCAAGTCTCTCTCAGAAGGCTAATAATTTGACCAACCCTAAGTTCTTCGTAAGGATTTCTGTGACTTTCTAATCAGTTTTGATGTGATGGAGCCTTATTTATCCTCACTGTACCATATCATGGATAAAGTGGTACTTGATATCAATGTGCTTGGAGCAGTTTTGGAACAAAATATTCTTTGAAAGGAAAATATCACTTTGGTTTTCGCAGTAGATCACGGTGGTATCTAACACATGCTCAAATAGCTCAGTAAAGAGCTTCCTCAACCAAAAAAATTCACAACAGGTTGTACTAGCAACACTGTATTTGGCCTCGGCGGTGATTAAAGCAACTGATTTATTGCTTCCTACTCATCCAAGATATTGAAGCAAACCCCAATGAGAAGCAACATCCATACGTGCTTTTATGATCGACCACACTGCCAACCCAATCAGCATCAATATATCCATGTAGCCTCAAATTCCTGGTAGTGTATCTCAACCCATAGTTGATTGTGCCATGAAGATATCTCAAGAGATTCTTAGCAACAATCCAATGTATGTGATGAGGATCGACCATAAATTGAATTAATGTATTCATAACGAAGCATATGTCTAGATGAGATTTTACCAAGAACATTAGCCCCCCCACAAGTTGTTGATACTCAGAAGGATTTGCCAATACGGGCCCAACAACAATGCCACATAGCTTCTTGAAGTTGAGTTCCATCAGAGTAAACACAAACTTGCAATCCACCATTCAACCTCTCTCAAGCAACTTCACAATGTATTTTCCTTGAGAAAGGAAAATATCACTTGGCTTTTGCCAGAACTTTAGGCTTACGAAGTAATGCATCAAACGTAGGTACTTCATCTTGAACTTGGAAGCCAACTCCCTCTTGCATTTATAAATGAGAGGGTCTGAACCTATTAGAAATAGATCATCTACATAAAGGACCAGAATGAGAGGCATGTCCTTTTCAACCTTGAAATATAGGTTAGGATCAATTTTTATCCTTGTAAATCCCAACTTCATAAGATAACTATCAATCCTTCCATACAACCAAGCCCTAGGGGCTTGCTTCAACCCATAATGGGATTTCTTCAACCTGCACATGTGTGTCCTTCGATATTGTACATCGAACCCCTCAAGTTGTTCTACATATATTTCCTCCTTAAGAAAGCCATGCAAGAAAGAAATCTTAATGTCCATTTGGTGTAGGATCCATCCTTGAGAGGCAACAAGAGAAATAATAGATTGAATAATGGTATATCGGGAAACTAGTGCAAATATCTTGTCATAGTCCACTCCTTCCTTTTGAGAGAAGCCTCAAACAACTAACTTGGCCTTGTATTTTACAGCACTCCCATCAGCTCCATGTTTGATTTTGTAAAGCCATTTAGAAGCGAACAAAAGCTTGTCATTGGGTCTAGGAACCACATCCTAGACATCATTCTTCATGATTGATTCGTAATCCTCATTCATCTCATCCTTCCATACCTGGTGTTTCAAAACTTCTTCGAATGTACATGGCTTAGATTGAATAATAGTACTCATAACAGATAAGTACCCTTGATGCTTGTTCGATTTCTTACTTTCATGAAATGTCCCTCTTGGAGCAATATGTCTTTCAACATCTTCGAGAGTATCTTTGAGCCAGAAAGGTCTTTTCCTTGAGGTAGAGGGATCACCAGGAGGTGGATCAATGAGATCCATCGGGCCTTCAACATCGAGCATCGATTCATCTTGATTTCCTGCAACAACATCATTGTCATTCCTTGGGATAGGGAGATCTCTAGCTTTCCTAAGGGCACAATATTCATCAAAAGTGACATCATGGCTTATTTCCACTTCTCTTTGACCAGACACATAGATCCTATATGCCTTTTAATTTTCACTGTAGCCCACAAATGTACCTTTCTTTCCAAATGCTTCTAACTTGTTTCTTTTCTCTTTAGACACATGAAAGTACACGGGACATCCAAATATTATAACATGAGAAACATCAGGTTTCTTACTAGATAAATTCTTCGAGTGTCTTAAAATCCAATGCTTGATGCGGGTTCCTATTTTGAACATAGATGACAGTGTTGGCAACTTCTCCCCATAAGAAATTCGGTAGGCCTTGGACATGGAGCATGGCACAGGTAGCTTCTATGATGGTTCGATTCTTCCTTTAAAAAAATCCATTTTTCTCAAGAGTGTATGGAGTGGTGGTCTCCCTCTTAATGTAGACCTCTCTACAAAAGTCATTGAATTCAGTTGATTCATATTCGGTTCCAATATCGGTCCTCAATATTTTGATCTTCTTCCCTGTTTGATTTTCCACCAAGGCTTTGAAAGAACATAACCATTTGAACACTTTGTCTTTCTTATTTAAGAAATATATCCACATTTTGCGAGAGAAGTCATCCACAAAAATTGCATAGTATAAACATCCTCCCAATGATGTTACAAGCAACATAACAGATAGATCTGAATGGACCAATTGAAGGATGTCGGTGGTTTGAATTTCACTTGAGGGGAATGGTCCCCTTTTAAGTTTCCCAGTTGCACAAGCTGCACAACCCTGACAAGCTCCTTCATGATTTATGTTGAACTTGGGCATCCCTATGACCATCTTCCTTACCCCAAGTAAGGTATTGTAATGAAGGTGAGCAAATCTCCAGTGCCATAATTTAGATTGAAGAGAAGTATCGCAAGTCAAAGCTCCCAAAGGAATTCCTCCAACTTGATACAGAACTTCAACCCTAAATCCAAGTGTAAATGCATCTTTAGGGTTTCTTTTTCAAATACATCTCTTTCCATCAATGAATGCTACCTTGAAGCCTTTATCTTCCATCGCTGAAATAGACACTAGGTTCTTCTTCAAATTAGGTAGATATAATACTTCTTGTAGATGAAGGGTTTGACCTTTATTTAAGTGAAGAGTGACAGTCCCTATCCCTTTCATGGGGTAGGTGGCATTGTATCCAAGTATGATCTCCAAATTAGTATTCTTTTCAATCAAATTTGAGAGGGGCTCCTTGTACCTAGTGAATTTCCTTGAGGCACCACTATCAATCAACCAATGATCCAAATTATCCGAAGGAGAGGTAGTAGTGAGGGTGGAAATAAGATCAAATTCTTTTTTCTTTTCTACAACATTAGTTTTCTCATACCTGAAATTTCTTGTCCTTTTGGGAGGTCGACCATTACCATATCGAGCAGTGGGAGCATTCCTCTTTCCTTTATTTTTGAACTTGTTGTTCCTTTGATTTCCATTTTCTTTGAAACTGTTGTGGTTATTTTTTTTGTTGTTATCATTTGGAGTATCTTTCTTGTGGGGACACTCTCTAGCATAGTGGCCAAACTTGTTGCAATTGTAGCACCTTCCTTTTCTTCCTTCTTTAAATCCCGAATTGAATCCTTGACCTTGTCTCTTTGGACCAACATTTTTCTGTAGAAATTTATAAACACAATAATGTATTTCCAGAATCCCCTGATATAACAATTAAATCCATTGTTTAATACATAATCCTTCTACTCAATTCTTTGTGGAAATTAAATCGCCAATTGCAAACATATGAAGAAAAATCAATCGCACATAACAAGATGTTTTACTGGGAAAGCTTAAAGCTAAAAACCCCAAGTATCATATATTATGTATATCATGGAATCATGAAACAATATCATACAAATCTCAGCACATTGATCTCTCAGTACAATATACAATCGTCTCACACTGTCATACAAAAATTGGTTCACACATGCACCAATTTACTGCCTCCTGACAACCTGCCTCCACTGCGCAATCCCTGCTGAAGAAGATCCTTGAATGAATTCGATATTTCCTTGATTTGACTGCAAAATCCTCATTGTCAACTCCAATGTGTGTGTAATTTCATTGAATGCATCACTATAGTCACAACTGGTAGTCAAACACACCCTTTCACCTATCTCTCCATTGGTTCTCCAGTGGATCTCACATGCAAGTAGTTAACTACTGTATTTCTTCAGTTGCAAGTTAGACACTGCTTGTGAATTAATTAAATAATTAATTCACTCATCTATCACTAGCGTATCTTTAGTTACAACTAGCACAACTGAGTTTAACTCACTTAACTGAGTTAAACTAAATAACAACACACATAACTTCTCTTTCAACTCTGCCACAATTAGTTACAACAAAGTCCATCATGCATGAGTCACCAACCAACCTTGGAATGCGTAATTCCTTCAGTTAACTGGTTTGCCACATGAGTTAATTGAAATCAAGTGCTTCAAGAGAATAAGTTATTATTTATTGTCTGATTATCATTAAGGGCTAATAATAATCAACATGCATTCTATTTTTAGATATGTGATCTATAAATAGACTTCGCCCATGATCTAAAAATAGAAACTCATCTAAAGATAGAGTTTGATCAACCATCTACAATTACTCTCCTGCTAATTTTAGAATATGCTCACCATTCTAAAAATAGACATACATCTAAAAAATAGCCTACGGGCCCCACCTAGTGAAGGTGCTTAAATTTCACTAGGATCATCATCTTGTTGAATCTCAACATTTTCTTCCTCTTTGCATGAGCAAAGAAAGAAGTAGGTTCATTTCCATTTGAAGGCTTGTCTCTCTCCATCATCCTGGTCTCTTCTTGAGTGCATCAACCAATAATTCATCGAAACTAGGAATCTTGTCATTGTTAAGAATGGTGGTGTTGAACACATCCCATATTCTTGTGAGACCTCAAAGAGCGATGAGAGTGAGTTCCTTGTTTGCAAAAAATTATCTAATATATAGAAGGCCATTCTTGATTTTTGTAATCCTCATGAAGTAGCGTTGGATAGACTCCCCTGTATCCTTCCTGAAGTTCTTCAACTTGTTCTTGAGGAAGAGTATTTGATTTGCATTGTTTACTTTGAACATCCCAATTAGCTTATCATACATCTCCTTATATGTTCCCAAATCAGAAATATAGGCAACCAAATGCTTTTGAATGGAATCAATGATAATTATTTTAGCTTTGGCCTCACCTTTCTTGTACTTTGTCTTTGCAGTTGTAGGTGCATTTGAAAAAGGCTCCACCACTTTTCCTTGCCATAGTCCATAGCATCATGCTCTTCCAAAGTCAATTCCAAAGTCATCTTCCATGCATGATAGTCAGATTTTTCCTTTATCTTCAGATTTGAAGTAAGATGTAGTATCCATTGAAGCTAGACCAATATTCTTGTCTAACAATAATCTCTTAGTGATTACTTTTCTCTCTCTTTCTTGGGCTTTGTCTTCACCTAGGCTCTGATACCATGTTAATTTTAGTTAACAATGGTATGTTCTATGCTTAGCACAATTACTTCAATGTTCCTTTAGCAGCGGAATTACAATTTCCAATTTATATTTTCGGTAGCAATAACATTAAGCATTAATCACATTGACAATAAAAATAAATAGAATATGAAAAAAAATGCATAAGACAAGCCAAGACAAGAGGACACCAGATTTGGCAGATGCCAGGGAAAAACCCCAATGTGGGAAAATTTGTTTGATCAATTCTTCTTATTATTATATCAAAATGTTCAACAGAGAGAGAGAGTACAAAAGTAAAATTAACTTGCCAAATTCAAAGTAAAAACAACCCTGTCAATTTATGTAGTCAATTGCAGCCAAATTTTAGCCCTAAATAGAAATTCAAAGATGCTCAATGTAGCATAAAAATTCTCCTTTGAAGCTCGATCAAAGGTATTCAAACTCGGCCTCCAGTAGTGGTCAAAGTCAACCTAAAACAGTCACAAAATCTGCAGTCAACTTGGTCAACCTGTGGTTAACGCAAGTCAAATTCCTACTTTTGCCTCAAATTTTATGCACAAAAATGTGGCCTACAGAGACAGAAATACACCCAAAAAATTGAAGTCAGATGATGCCCAAAAATTCAAAGTCAATGCTGGTCAAAATACATAAATTCTTGAGATTTCGGCCCTACAATTATATCTTGTAATTTTGTCCTCCTTGTGCCACATGTGGGAGAGAGATAATGCCCAATGTTGTACGAAAAAATGAGAGATGGAGAGAGAATGTGTGAGTGATGATGATTTCAAATGAGGTGATAGGCCACTTGTATTTATACTATTCATTGTGGGCGAAGAGTCACGTCCATTAGGCTTCATGAGCCTACATGATGATGTGTCCGACTTGAACAATTTGCACATGTGTGGGCATAAATTCAAAAATACACTTTTGCTAGTGCAAATTGGATGATATTTATATCAATTTTGGTCCTCTAGAAAAGAGGAATTTAATGCAATCATCATCTCCAACAAATTAGTTGTCCCAAGGTGGAATTTAGCCCTAGTTTCCATTTTTAACAACCACCCTATCACGCTGAAGTGTTTTCAGGCTCCTACCTGAAGGTGATTTCAACAACCTACCTAGCACCACCCAACCACCCTTAAAATGATAATAAATTTGACAAAAATTGTGGGCTCCCGTAATAGGGATAATGGCTCACCTACAATGATAGACTGCTGCAAATAATTCTAGAATCCCAACAATATATTCTCTGCAAAACCCTAACTCCAGAGTATGATGAAAAGCCTTACTCAATACCCTTACTTGTTTACTGTAGCCAAATGTGCTGATGTTCATGCCTGTAGGTGATGATTGCTCAATAAGTTCCTGACTGCTAGATCATACTATACACATGCTACTTAACTGCATAGACCAATGCTACTCCAATCCTGGAAGAATCTTTGATGCTTGAAAATTTGTGGTGATGTCAATGTCTTCTACTTTTGTAGTTGTGACTGCGAATTGATGGTGATTCCAATACTTTTGTTCCTTTTTAATGACAAAAAAGATTTGTATGCTAAACTGTCCAAGAGTTATATGATCGATGTTACTCAAAGAAAACTTTCATACTTGTGTTATATTGTTGTCTTAGTTTATCCTCCTTTCTAGGACGTAACATCACTTGTAATGCACTGATCTTTCTACCATTTCAAGTCTTCAGGTGACATGTCATAGGTATATCCAAGACTGAACTATTCAAATTATCCACAAAATTCATTTCTTAAGATGCACATGTTGTAACTATATTTGGCTTCGATGCAAACAATAATGAGGATGCTTATGGACTTGGAAGAAAGCTTCAAACATAGCCAATTGACAATTGAGAAGAGTCACATTGAAAAAATATTTGTAGAATATTGGTGATTAGGTAATATTTGAGATTTGACCTTCGAACTATGACTAGGTCAACAATGAATTCCCAAGAATATACCAAGGAACCATAAATCCTTGCTAGATTGAGATGCCACAAAATCAATACATCGCAACAAAGGTATTGCCCTTCTTTATGGTTCCACTACAATGTTTCAGAATAAGTGAGTGTCAATATTGAAGTGATTTGGTTAGATTCACAAAAAAGTTGCCAAATAATACTGTAGGGATAGCTCTTACAAACACATGAGTAAACAATCTCTTATGATCATAATTTATCCCTTCAAGAACCTCACAAAAGCACTCATGTTCATAATTAGCTGCACCGGTTAATACTCTTCACTAATCTAGAGGAGCTGAAGTATTAAAATGGATGAAAAACCTTCCAAAACTTGTCACTATACATGAAAATATCTTATGCTTGTAAGAAATTTGTATTAGCAATAAAATGTTTCTCAAAATTATATCAATGAACCATACATTTTATTTTCCATTCACTTCAGACAAGTCCTTTAACAGTTCCGCACATATGATGAGGGGACAGAATAATCAAAATTATGTCCTTAAGGAAGGCATGATGATGTTTTTAGTGTTGCGGCTAGGCTTAGTATTTAATTCTTACTGTGACACCACAACAAATTCCTGTAATCATAGACAATACTCCTCGCTACTTTTCAGTGTATAAGGATCGAGTCAAGACTGGGCCTTTTGTTTCATTAGATCTTTTTTCTACAGGACAGATACAATTAGAGCACTATACTAGCCATTATTCTTCTTTAAAACGAGATATAGCTTGCAGTAGTTCGGTAACAATCTTCGCTGGCCTTGGAGTCTTCTTCAAGCCACAAAGAGAGACTTCCCAGTTCAGAATTTGATGCCCTAAGAGGGCCAAATAGTTGTTCCTTAAATACAATGAAAACCTTAGAGAATGAAGCCCTAATGAGGGAAAAAAAGGATGTGATACTCAACCAAAGAAACTTTTGATAGCCGTGAATCTTGATCTTCCACTTGCAAGAAACCTTGCTCAAATGAATCCCAAAACCAATCAAAGCCAAACCAAAAACCCTTGTCATCAAACCCTCTCTTCTCATTTTAAAATTTCTCCATAGGGGCCGAAGTAAGTTTCATAGATCAATTAGACAATTAATTTTTATTTGAGTTATTAACTTGAATGATAGATCAAGTTCCTTTTTATATACTTAGGAAGGCCTTCTAAATATGTAGGCCATTTTTCACTTTATTGGAAACAAACAATTTTAATAATACCTTGAAGCCCAAGGAATGTGGCAGTCATCCCTTGGGTTAGATTTTAATTTTTATCCGAGACAAAATTTAATTTATGAGGCCCTCCCTGCAATATTCCAAGCATAAATAGTGGAAATAACCCCTAATTTCATGATCATATTGTGATAGCCAATGATAGGGTGCCAAATCACCACCCTTTGGGTTTTTTACCCATATATTTGGTCCTCCATATTCAATTAGGCGTAACTCAGAAATCATGAGGCCTCTTGAGGTGTGCCACATACCATCGGAAATAGCTTGATGTGGAGAATCCAACAAGGATGACCTTGACTTGAAACATCTTGAATTTCCATGTCATTTTGTTGGCATTACCTGGTGCTGCTTGGATTGACATCAATGACAACCACACATCAACAACCTACAGGTATAAATGATGTATTACTAAGTTCCATAAAGTTAACCACCTTTTAATAGAGGTTTCCCAAATCTTAACCCTCTGAAATTTTAGCTTTAGGGTTGTTATAAAATATAGAACAAAAAAACAATGGGAATTGAGCAACATTTTGAATCCTTAACAACCTAATATTCTAGGAATTTTTCAAATTCATTCAAACAATAATGTGCTAGGCATATTGCTACAGTTAGAGCATACCCTATGTAATTTTTAAGCTATGTTTTTTTTTCTGCAAAAGAAAAATCGAAATTTCTATTAAGTATATAGAAGGTTACATAGTATATGCACTTGGCATTCAATGAACTGCATGTTTTTGTTTTCTCCGTAAGAGAAAAAAAAGAAAAAACATGGAGTTGCAACTGTTTGGAAAAAATGTTATTTATCGTTTCCCCTAGCCTTTTCAAAAATTTCCAGAGAGTATGCGCCTGTTTCGGCCCCCGAGCTTCCCTCTATAGGGAAAAACCGCCCTAAACAGGGGTCAAAAGCAGGCCTGTCGTTGAGCTTTTTACAAAAAAAAACATTTGGGTGGTAGACACCCTTCCAGATGTACAAAGTTTATAAGATAGACAAAAATCCCCCACGTTATCTTCCGGATGTCCTCTTAAGAGGAAAACAATTCGAAACAGAGATAGTTGGGGTTAAAAGTATAATGCAAGACTGTTTTATCAATTACACAAAAAGTTGTATCATGAGTTTGAAAACTAAAAACCAAAAACATAAATAAAGACTGGATAAATATCATTTTAGTGAGCAAAAGGAGGTTGTTCTAGGTTCCGAACCAGATCTCCGTCAAACTCTTTTGCTACCCAGTTCCCCATAGCTTGCTGTAGGCACAGGGGCTTGACTCAATGAACCTCTAACATATCACGTGCGATCATATCATATCAAAAAATACCCTTAATTTGAGTACATATTGAAAGATTCCTCTAAAAATCACATTATTTAACCCCCTACCAATACAAACCCAATACACCTTCCCAATTTAAAAATCCCCTACTTTCACTATATATTGCAGGTATCTATTTTTTCATTAACATTTTTTATACCCCTTTATATTTTTTCATTAACTTTGAGTTCCATTTTTTATACCAGCCAATATAAAAACCCTTTATCTGCTATATATCCCCCAATATATTATGTCATTTTTTCCTCATTATATATCCCCCAATATGAACCCACGCGCTATAGTATTGCTCCCGCAGTGAAGCCCCTGTGGCTGTAGGCCCTCCTTATAAAGGAGGTCTGCACCACTATTACGTTCCCTATAAATGTGACAAGTAGAGATTTGATTGAATGATGATTTTAAGACCAGAACCTTTTCTAATAAAAGAAATATAATAAATTTGAGGCATATTTGTGTTCCATTAAACCATTTAATGATATTCATTGAGTCGCCAAAGATCTAAGCTGCTCTCAGCTCAAGATGAGAGAGCCAACACTGAAGTAAATGAAGAGCTTTGTGTTGTGAAACCAACTCCAAAAATAGAAGAAAGAGATATTAACACCTTAGAAATAAGCCAATTCGAGGGGGAAACCTCCAATACATTACATGAATGAACAATTATTGGATGATACAAATTACAAAACCTCCTTTCTATATATAGGAGTCCATGGGGCCATAATGTAATCCTAGTGGGGCCACAATGTAATCCTAGCCGAACTAACAATAATAATTTAAGGCCACAATAATAACAATATGGGGGTTACAAGGGTACAATAATAACAATAAGGGGGTTACACTAACAACAATAAGGGACTATACTAGTAATATAGGGACCTAACATGCCCCTCTCCTTCAAAAAGTGTTGTCCTCAACGCTTGAGTAGCTCTGGGTGCTTTTGTATAAAATTCTCATCCTCCCATGTAGAATCTTCAGTGGGTAAGTTCTTCCACTTGATGAGATACTCTGAAATTGATCGATTCCGTAGTTGTCGAGTTCTTTTTTCCGTGACCGCTTCAGGTTCCAATATGATTTTTCCTTCCTTATCAAGTTCTGGCAATATTGTTTGAACTGGAAGATTTTCACCTATAACCTTCTTTAAGCATGAAACATGGAAAACTGGATGTACTCGCGAAGAAGCAGGAAGCTCCAATTTGTATGCCATAGTACCAATCTTTTGCAACACCTTGTAAGGACCATAGTACTTTGGTGATAATTTATTATCCTTCTTAGCTTGCTTGAGGTACATTTGTTTGTATGGTTGTAGCCGTAAAAATACCCAATCTCCTACATCAAAACTTCTCTCGCTGCGATGTTGATCTGCCTGTTGTTTCATACGATTTTGTGCCAAATTCAGGTTATCCTTTAAGAGTTGGAGAACTTCTTGCTGATGCTCGATGTGATCTTCCACTGCTTGAACCTTCGAATTTTCCCTTAAAGATGATGTGATTGATGGTGGACGATATCCATAAAGTGCCATAAATGGGGTCATTTTTGCTGCAGTATGGAAGGAAGTGTTATACCACCATTCAGCGAGAGGTAACCACTTGACCCATTGTGTTTGTTTATCAGATACAAAACAATGAAGATATCCTTCCAAATATTTATTTACTATCTCAGTTTGACCATCAGATTGAGGATGATAAGATGAGCTATGAGTTAATTGAGTACCCAAACAAGAAAATAACTCCGTCCAAAAATTTCCAGTAAAAATGGGATCTCTGTCGCTCACAATAACCCTTGGGCTTCCATGTAGCTTTTGAATTATGTCCATAAATGTAGTAGCAACCGTACTTGCTTTAAATGGATGAGATAATGCACAAAAGTGTGCATACTTGGTAAGTCTATCAACTACCACCATGATGACATTCTTTCCTTCGGACTTAGGTAAACCCGTGATAAAATCCATTGAAATCTCCTCCCAACGTTGACTTGGAATGGATAAAGGTTGTAGAAGTCCCGGGGTCTTAATTTTCTCAACTTTATTCTACTGGCAAACCAAACATTCCGTCACAAACTTTTGAATATCAGATTTAAGGCCATCCCAAAAAAATTCTTTCTTCACCCTTTGATAAGTTTTTAAAAATCCCGAGTGTCCTCCTAAAGGAGAAGTGTGCAATTCCAGAAGAATCTTTTGTTTTAGTTGGGAATTCTTACAAAGATATAAGCGATCTTTGTACCATAAGGAATCATTTTTCCAACTAAATGTATCCGATGTACTAGGATCTTGCTGCAACTTTTGAATGAGTGTCCATACATCTTTGTCCTTCTTCCATTCATCTCTTGCTTCGGTTATCCAATCTGGTTGGATAATAGAAATGGCACAAAGCCATGCTTCCACCTCTTCGTTCTTTCTTGAGAGTGCATCTGCAACAACATTTAGCTTCCCTTTTTTGTAGATTATTTCAAAGTCATAACCCAACATCTTTGTGGCCCATTTTCTTGCTCTTCTGAATATAGTCTTTGTTCCAAAAAGTGTTTAAGACTATCATGATAAATTTTTACCTTGAAGTGTCTTCCCATTAGGTAATTTCTCCATTTCTTTAGTGCATGTAGTATTGCTAACGTTTCCTTCTCATAAATAGGTTTCTGTAAATACTTTCCTTTGATTGGATGACTTTCAAAAGCAATGGGTCTTCCTTCTTGCATTAAAACAACACCAATTCTAGTTCCTGAGGCATCACATTCCAAAATAAAGGTTTTTGTGAAGTCTGGCGTAGCTAAGACCGGTGCTAGGCACATTTCCTCTTTAAGATGTTCAAAGCCTTAGTTGCTTCAGGAGTCCATGAAAATACATCTTTCTTCGATAATGTTGTTAGAGGTGCTGCTATTCTCCCATAATTCTTAACAAACTTGCAATAATACCCTGTTAACCCGAGAAATCCTCGCAACTGCTTTATGGTTGTGGAGAATTTCCATTCCTTAATGGCTTTAATTTTTTTAGGGTCTACCTTAACACCCTCGTGAGATACAATATGACCCAGATATTCCACCTCTTGTACTCCAAAGAAACATTTGGATGTTTTTGCATATAATTGTTTCTCCTGCAATAGTTTGAGCACCTTGCCAACATGTTGAACATGATCCTTCCAAGACCTGTTGTAGATTAGTATATCATCAAAAAATACTAGCACAAATTTTCTAAGGAAGGGTTTGAAAATGGAAATCATCAACCCTTGAAATGTAGAAGGTGCATTGGTAAGGCCAAAAGGCATGACCAAAAATTCATAATGACCCTCATGAGTTCGAAATGCTGTTTTTGGAATATCTTCAGTCTTCATTCTAATTTGATGATATCCTGAACGAAGATCCAACTTGGTAAAATAAATTGCTCTATGTAATTCATCCAATAATTCATCAATCACAGGAATGGGAAATTTATCTTTAATGGTTATTGAGCTCCCTATAATCCCGACACATGCGCCATGATCCATCCTTCTTGTGTACCAATACTACAGGAGCAGAGAAAGAACTTTGACTAGGTTGAATTATACCTGCCTTTAACATTTCTGCAATCATACATTCAATTTCGCTCTTTTGGACATAAGGATATCTATAAGGCCTGATGTTTGGAGGAACACTTCCTGGAATCAAATGAATAGCATGATCATGAACACGAATAGGTGGCAGTCCTTTGGGTGTTTCAAAAACCTTGGAATGATTGTCCAAGACTTTTTGGAGATCTGCAGAAATAAATGATTTTGATGGTGGGACTTCTAGTGAGCATAATTGTGCAATTATGCCTCGTTGTTCTTTATTTATAAGCTTTGTCATGACATTAGATCTCATTATCTTTCCCAGCTTCCCTGCAATACCCTGTAATTCGACTTCCTTTCCTTCTGAAAAAAATGTCAAGAAAAGTTCTTGAAAATTAAAAGCTACCATCCCCAAAGATTGTAACCATTGTACTCCTAGTACAACATCAACACCTCCCATAGGAAGGGAAAGCATTGGACTATTCAATACATATTCTCCCATGGTTATGTAGAAAATTCTGTTTCCCACCCCGGTTTTCAGTTTTCGCCTTATTACTCCAAAATAGTTAAATGCCCTTTCCCATAACCATACATTCAACAACTGGAAAAATAAATTTTGCTGAAAACACAAATTCTGGAAATTTTTCAGAATGCTGTAAATGCAGAAATAAAATAACAACAGTAACAAACAGTCATTCAACACATAATAACTCAGTATTTTTGGTCAAGGTGACCCTGGAAAAACCCCCTACAACTCTTGGGGAAAACCAGTCTGGAAGCTTCTCATTTATTTCTGAAAAATGCTTTTACAGTGAGCAGTAATACACAGAAAATTACAGCAAACACAAAAATCACTTATCTTGACTTTCGTGCCACCCTCCACCTCGAAAAACGTGCCAAACAACAAACAGAAATATTTCAGAGAAATTACAGCATTAAATGTTGTCTTAGCTGCCTCGAAAAACGTGCCAGGAATGACCGTACGGACTGTACGGATTCCGTACGGATGGGACAGCAGCCCCCTTTCTCGATTTTCGTGCCCAGAAAAATCTGCCTTGAAAATCGTGCTCCTTGCTGCTGTTCCAGCTCTCGAAAACAGTGCTGCCTCTCTCTCGAAAACCGTGCAAATGCTGTACGGACTTTCTGCCTTGCTGGGATGTGCCAATAAACTCGCCGTACGGATTTTTCACTTTGGGAAGTGTGTTTCGTCGAATGGACTTGTCGTGCCGCCTTTTCTTTTCCTCTGCCTCGAAATCACTCTCTTCGGCCCCTCTCTTCTCTCAATCGCTCATGAAAGAATGAATGACCTTTTCCTCCTTTTCCTCCTTTAACCTAACCCTAAGTGACTTCCCGAATCCCTAAACCAATGGTCGAGATAGATTGAGATCTTTCTAGGGGTTGAGATTAAATCCTCATTTAAATCTCACTTTTTAATTCACCCCACTTTAATAAAGACCCACTTAGTCTTTATTTCAAAGTCACTTTTTTCCTTTCTAATTTTATATTGACTTTATTTAAAGTCACTTTTTAACTTTAGTAACTTTATCACTTAAAGTCACTTTAAAATTAGATTTGACTTTGAGAATCCTTGAGAAGTCACTTTAGTAACTTTATCACTTTAAGTCACTTTTAAATTAGATTTGACTTTATAAAAATTATAAAGTCACTTTAGGAGAAAAATTAAATTCTTTTGGACACTTTTCCCTAGGCCAAAGATCAAAGCCTTAGGAAACCACCTGTCCTCCGGTAACCAAATTTCAACACTCCCTCTTACCGAGGAAGGTGTTCCTCACCACACCCATCTTGTCTCTGAAGTAGACATGCTTGCCCCGTGGTAAGGCTTTGGTAAGAATATCCGCAACCTGCTCATCAGTGGGAATATACTCAAGCTTCACAGCTCCCTTCTGAACATAGTCTCTGATGAAATGATATTTGATCCCGATATGCTTTGACCTGTCATGAAATACTGGATTCTCCGTGAGTTTAATGTAACTCTGATTATCACAGTAAATCACTGAAGGTCTCAACGGCTGACCAAATAAGCCAAACAACATCTTGCGAAGCCAGATGGCCTCACAACTAGCTAGACTGGCTGCCATATACTCTGCTTCCGCTGAACTCAATGCTACTGACTGCTGCTTTCGGTGATACCCCGTGCCCTTTGCCACTCCCTGCTGCCTTGTTCCACACTGCTATCTTCCAGTACCCTTCAAACAAAGGTGTCTTGCACCTTCATGCTCATATGTTTCTATGAGGCAAATTATGTCTCTACCTTCCGCAATAGGTCCTAACCCAGATCCTCGTCTCCATGGGTAACCCTTGCTGTTCCAACAAACTAATCTTAAGGAAACCTAGGTACGACTTGATTGCTATTTGTTCACAGTTGAAAAGAACACATGCGATATGCAATGACCACTCATGACCGAGAGCATGCCAAGGGACCATGAAATATCATAAAGGGTAGTTGAAGATGTTAAGATTTCGCAGTTCACGGATGAATTTGTCCTAGAAGAAATAATATCTTTCAGTTCTGTTTGAACCACCTATAATAAAATTTCATTTCTGACAATTCTAATATGACTTTCCAAAAATAATAAGTCACATCTCAATTTGGAAGTGACTTTCCAAAAATAATAAGCCACATCTCAATTTGAAAGTAACTTTCCAAAAATAGAAAGTCATGTCTAAATGATCAAGGATGATCTTGACATATGGAATCCACTTTAAAATCAAATCAATCATGATTATACAAGTTAAGAATTAATATTTTATCATTATTGGTATTATTATTATTATTATTATTATACCATTATTTATAAAATAGTCTAGAGTTATTCACTTTTAATGGATTAATAATAAAAAAATTTCAATAGTCTCATGGAATAAGTCAATTAAATTGAGAATCTCTTACTTGGCAAATCAAACCTCTCTTGGAATAAAATAGTAACTCCACATTTAAGAGAATGTAACTCTCCCTCACTAATTTGATGTGTTAGTTTTTGTAGCATTAGATGTGTTCTAGTCATGAAACTTGGTGGAGAGGCTAGAATACATGAAATCTCCATAACCCATAAATCATTTCTAGAACTTCCACCTAGAAAAGACTTAATTAGATTATTAACCTATTATTCAATGTTTCCTAAGTCTAAACTTAGGAAAAATGGTTAATTAAACATAATTAACTAAGTCAAGTTGAGAATTCTCTAGAAACTCACTCGAATTGACTAGGAAAATATATTGTGAAGCTTCTGGTTTTCTATGTTTGGCTTGTCAGAATCTTATTTAGAATACTAAAATGTTTTACATCTGTTAACTATTTGGCCATTTGGGATCTTACAGTGGTATCATAGTTGTGCATCCTACCAGCGTAAGGGTTTTTATGCAGGGATCTTCGATGGGAGTTCTTCTCAACCTAACTGACATCCTCCATCTTTGGTGGTACTTGATATCACCCTAGTTGGTTTCGTATTTTCCAGTTTTCCTATAACCAGGAACGGATCTATATCTGTGGAAGATTTATCGAATATAATTTCGGAGTGAGGGTTTATTATTGGAAAGGGGCACCATTTTCAATATCATTTCTGTTGCAAGAACAGATTGAAACTCTTGTGATGAACAACACTATGTGACTCTGCTAAATAGCCAGAGCATCAATTCAATTATCAAATTATCAAAAGGCCCCAAATGTTGTTGCCTCCCTGCGATTTATAATTGTTGTTCATTTTCTCCATGTCGACTCCTCTCTAGGCAATTCAAACTTCTTTCCTTGGCCATACAATTTCTCTCTCCTCAAGGGGTGCGTAGTATTTAGAGGGGTGGCCCCCACATTCCACTAAATTATGCATTTCGACCCTCTAGTCTTATGTTTTTCTCTCAAAAATTGCCTTAGGCCCCAAAATTAACAAAACGGCAAAATTGTGGTACTATTAACAAAATTTATTTAGAAAGAGACATTACAAAGTTGATAGCACTGGATCAAAATCAAGAAGGTGACCAGTGGAGGGTTGCATTCAAAATCATAAAATGGCATTGTCAGGGCTTTATCAAGGAGATCATGATCCCATATGTGGCTTGAGCATTGATAACACCGAACAAATATGAAGAATGGAGGATGTATATAGATTCCGAAGTTTTAAATAAGATTATATTCAGATAAAAATTTCAGTTACCAAGGATGCATCTTTTGATGGAATGTTTGACTGCAGCCAAATACTTCATAAAGATAGATTTGAAAAGTTGATATCAGTGAATCAAGATTAAGGAGGGTGACTAGTTGAAGATTGCATTCAAAATCATAAAATCGCATTGGCATTTGGTTAATGAATAATTTTTGAAATTGTAATTTGTATTGTTCAAATTCGATTTTAACCATTTACAAGTATTCCGTGACGTCGTATGTTTATAGAATGCAATTTGCACATGTTAAAATTGCAGATTTATATCGATCAGAAACTCCTGCCCATATTTAAATGAAATTCTTCTGAGAAATATCGCCGAAATGAGAGACGACATTTAAATCATTTTTTACAATATTATGGAGACAAATATTGACATTTCGTTAATTATTAGGCCAACAAAATATTAGCATTTGTCATGAAACAATACGCCGAATGAAAGGAAAAATGAATGTAATTAACTTTTAAGCTTCTAATTTGTGTTGATTTGTGGGTGATTTCTCTAATCCTCAGAGATTAAAGTTCGTCGTCCTCTTCCGTTTTCCGTACGATTTTTCCTGTTTATTGAGGGCTTTGAAAGTCGAGACAGTTCCCATCGATGCTTCATGACCTTTCCCATGGACGGTCCGTCGTGGGGCCATGAAACGCTTCATAAATAAACCAATGATCACACAAATACTCATTTCCTCGAACAACGAAGATGTTTGCATCGGATTTCAGGATTGCCAGAGAACAAACCAAGCGACATTAACATTTATTTATTTATTTATTTATTTATTTATTTGAATATATATATATATATATATATATATATATATATATGAAAATTGTTCATGTAGATTCGTTGGTATATATATAATTATAATTTTCTTTGCCTTGCATTGCAGCTTTCTTCAACACTGATTGGAAAAAATTCACAACTCTTGATTTTGAGAAATGGCTCAAATCCCTATTTCGAGAACTTATTTTCAAACAAATTTATGAACATGTGCTTTGTCCCTCACTTGTTTAAAATCTAACTCACCCTTCTTTTATGGATATTAGATTGCAAGAAAGAGATCATCGAACTAGTGAAGGAATGTAGAAATATTTACATAGCAGCCCGTTCTCTTTCATGCAGGTTGGTGCAGCTCTCGATTATCATGGAAAATCTATTGCTACCCATTTTCCAGGATTCTTGACCGCAAAATTGTTTGTATAGAAGCCAGTTCTACTTTCACGCACCTTGGTGCGGCTCTCGGATTTCATGGCAATTTTATTGCTATCTATTTTCCAAGATTCTTCCTTATATTTTCTACATTTCTTCCCTTTTTCATCAGGCCCTTTCTGTGTAATTGGTATCTTTCTCCTCACATGAAGATTCCAACCAACACATGGTGTTGACTCACCGGTTCGCTGCAATATTTATTTGCCACTTTTAAATGTAGTCACTATCACATAATAAGTGGTTGAGAGGATGTGTTTTACTGTAGTACTTGTGCCCATGAGGAAATCTATAATTTCCAGCTCTAGAAATAACCAATTTTATGGCATGGCTTAGTTTAATCATTTGAACACTTTCATCTTTATGTTTTTATTTAGTCTAGACTGACCCTATCGCTATAGATACACAAGGTCACACATGTTTATAGTTTATGAAATACAATTTTATTAGAATAAATGCATGAAATTCTAATTGTGTTAAGAGGTGCATCTTACCATTCAGTATGACTCCGATGTGTAAGTATGTGGGAAGCTAAAATAAAAAACTATTATGTTTTTTAAATAAAATATAAATAATGTTGGCTTTAAAAATAACTTACATAATCATATAAATAAACAATTAAAAAAAATTAAAATATGAAAAGTTTTAAAAACACTCAAAAAGAAATATGGTAAATAAATAAAAATATAAATAAATCAAAGGTATGGTAAATAGATATAAATATAAATAAACTAAGTTTTATTTAGGTGAAATCTATGGGCTAAATACTACAGGACAAATTATTATTAATACCATGGGCCAAATACCATGGGACAAATTATTATTAATATCATAGGCCAAATACCATATTTGTAAAAGAGATATAAAATAGTAAGGTAAATAAATAAAAATATATCAAATAGGAGTAGAAATCAACATCTAATTATATTTGAAGTCTATGAACCAAATACCATGGACCAAATTAATAATAATACCATGCAAAAATAAACATTATTAATCCTAATATTAATATTAAATTATTATTATTATTATTGGTGTTGTTGTTATTGTTATTATGATTAAATCTAATATTGATATTAATATATTATAATATTATAATTATTAAATTTAATAATTTTATATTAATACTATATTGAGTTATATATATATATGGGAGGGAAGAACAAAGACATGATAGAGGTGGAGAAATAAAGGGCGTGACAAGGGATAGATTGAGATAAACTGAAGGAAAAGGGAGAGGAGGAATGAAGAGAGAGAGAGAGGGAGAGAAGGGTGAGAGCGGTAGAAAAAGGTAAGAGAGGGAGAGGAGACATAAATATGGAGGTGGGAAAGAGAGAGAAGGAGAGAAAGAGAGACAAGGAGAAAGGATTGGAGGGTAAAGAGAGAGAAAGATCAAATCTCTCAAGGTGAAAACCTTTTCTCAAATTTTTCACTCAAAAAAGAAGTTTGCACCTCTAGAGCTTGATAGATCCATAGTTAAAATAGATCTAGACTGATTTATATTCAAATCTAAAATTTTAATTAAAATATAAGTGTCAATCCCACTTAGCTACCCTTACATAGCTCAAGAAGAAACTGTTTTTCACCCATAGTTTGAAAGAAAAAATTCCATGCATCTATGTAACATCCGGCACACTTGCTTAGCTGCCGTTTGTGAACATCAATATGCGATGAGCTGAGCTGGAGCTAGCAGAGTTAGGAGCTGGACCGAGAGCCAACAAATAGAGGGGGTGGGATAAACTTCTATTCACTTTTGGACTTCAGATAATTGAACCTTCAAAATTAGAAGGGGACATTACCATTCAATGCATCTTATCTGTGTAAATTATTTAATTCGAAGGAAATTTCCAAACCCATGTAACAAAGATTATATATGTTTGATATTTTGAAATTTTAGTAATTAAATAATTAAAATTAAATTAAATAAAATTTCAATTTCAATTTTATATTGAATTAATGTAGATTTATTCTAATTTTTTATTTAATTTTAAATTAAATTTTTTTTATCTAATTTTAAATTTATTATTTTATGTTTTTTGTTTTTTTTTTCTCTTGAAAATGTCAAAAGTGTTCACTTGGTTGTCTGAGTAAAATACACAGTTTTCCATAATTTCTCAACATTATATTCATGACTATGAAAACATTCATGCTTTAATTAGTATTAAATTTTTTGAAATGTAATTTTTATTATTATAAAATTAAAAAAAATATTTACATTTTGAAAATTTTAATTTCTCTCAACATTTAATAAATCTATGATGATAGTTTATAATAGTATTTACATTAAATGTAGATTTAATATTTATATATATATAAATATTTTTTGTTGTTCCTAGTATAAACAGTGAATAAAAATAAAATATTCTCTAAATAAAAAAATAATGTTGGTTATCATGAAAAACAAAAATGAATATGCAATCCATGTTTACTTAGTTGTGTAATATAATTTTATCTAAAGTAATTAAAAGTGAAGAAATGTGTTATGTTTATATGAACTTCATATATATCTATTTATAAAATGTTAAAAGAAATTATTTAACAATGTATATAATAAAATATTCAATGTGGTTATCAATAAAATATCTTAATATGAATTAATATTGATATATACTTAAAAATATATTAATATAAAAAAAAATATTATTTAAGTGCGTTTTTTGGAATTCCCAGTGGAATTCTGACCTGAATCAGCTAAAAAAAGATTGTGGTGAAATCTTGATTTGTGTTGTTTACATTAGTTTTTGACGATTCAACACCCTAAAAAACCCCTAGGGCACTTCAAATGTGAAGAGTTCACCAGTCAAACTTGTGGTTTCAATAAATCCTTTTCAGATTCTAGAAAAAATAGAACAAAAAAATAAACCTAAAAACTTTTCAAAAAAGTCGCACTTAAAGGCTACTCTCTAAATGCTTAGATGTGCATGCTTAGATGTGCATGCTATGTAAAATATTTTAATAAGAGAGTATATTTACACGATTAATCATATTGAGCGAAATTATCACATGAAACTGTGTGGATGTCCAACCTTTCCCTTGTACAGTCCCCATAATCAGGGACTTTGAGGATTGAATAATGGGTCTTTTAATAGGAGGAATAGAGGATTAGTCGTTAAAAATAATATTAAAATAAAAGAATTTGGGATTAGCATTTAAAGAATAACATTAAAATAATGAAAGTAGTTATTAAAGAATAATAATAATAATAATAAAATTATATAATTTGTTGTTAAGAGAAAGGTTTGACTTAATAGATTACATAAAATGAAATAAAATATATAAATAGTCATTAAGAGAAAAAATCAATAGATTGGGTCAAGCCAAAAATTTTAAATAAATAAATGATTAATTAAATTAAATTAAAAGAGAAATAAAATAGAAAAATTAAAAGAGAATTAAAATAGATAAATGGGATCCCCAGATTAAGACAAAATTAAGGAAGAAAAGGATATAAGTACATAATCAATTAGATAATATGAAAAAAGACATTGGATTAGAAAACATTATGTAAATGTTTTTAATTAGAAGAATTTATTATAACATGAGATTATTAAATATAAGGAAGCAAAAAAGGTTAGCTAATGAGTTAAATAGTGGATAATTGTTTGCCAAGAATGGCTTAAATTATAACCATTCTTCCCATTAAAGTTTCCAGGGAGTTTTTTTGAGTTAAAATACTGCTGAACTATGGCCAACCTTGATAGCCTGATATGATTGACATCAGAAATATGCTCTTTAATGTGAGTTTTGAAAGGACATGCAGTCTTGCCAATGTTTGATTTTCCACATGAACAAGGGATTTGGTAAACCACTGAATTCAACATTAGCTTAGATTTATCATTGGTTGACCAAAACATATGCTTCAAAGCTTTGTGGGGTTTGAAAACTGTTTAAATGTTCTTTTTTAACAAGATTTTTGTTATGAGATCAATGGTCCCTTTTGTGTAAGAAAAAGATACTTGGTCTTGAGGAGGAGAGGAAGGAGGGTTAATGGATCTAGGATTAGAGTTGTTCTTGAATGACTTATTGATCTGAGAAGAGGAATAGCCTTTGGCTTTGAAAGCCTGAAATCTCTTTTTAAAAGAATTTGGTAGGCTCTCACAAATTCAATTTCTGGAAATTT
Organism: Pinus albicaulis; assembly: GCA_034641835.2. Taxonomy (NCBI): domain Eukaryota; kingdom Viridiplantae; phylum Streptophyta; class Pinopsida; order Pinales; family Pinaceae; genus Pinus; species Pinus albicaulis. The sequence continues at coordinate 1,182,010,181 of CM076584.1, forward strand.
TGTCTAACAAGAAATAGAACAACCTTCCAGAATCATTTCTCAAAACCCCCAAAAGTTGTGATTATAGTTTCTTCTTTACTGGTTGAATACATAAAAACTAATATTATTCTAACTTCTCAGGCAATAAATGAAATGAAAGAAGCTTGGCTTTGTAAATTCAACCTTAAGGAACAACTTACTAGCAAAATAGGTAAGAAACAAACTTGGCAGCTAAGAATCTCACATGAAGATTTCTTTGATTGGCTCTTTGGTTGGTGTCATACGATTCTCCTTTCTCATGGGACTTTGATATCTAATCCAAGGGTGGCAGAAGGAGCGGGGGAGAGGGTATATATCTTTTTCCTTAGAAGAATTCAAGAAGTTTTATTTTCTTGAGGCCTTGGAATAGTTTCAAATAATCAAGTAGAAGCATACAATTTATATGTAGACCTCCTACAAGCCCTACCCCTCAATGAAAACAAGATAATTCTTGTCAAAGACTTCATTTTTTTTTCTCATTTGAAAAAAAGGTTAAATTGTCTTAGAGATTTAAGATTACATATTCTCATCCAAATGATCAGAGGATTGGTACACAAGTTTGAGCACTTTAAATTTATTCACATCTTAAGATACAACAACTCAAAGGAAAATCAATTAGGAAATCAAGGTGTTAAGCCATGGCGAGCTTAGAGTTAACAAAAGTGAATCCAAATGTTTAATCCTTAACCCAAGTTTCTAATCCCTGTAAGAATCAAAAGCATGCAGCATGGCATGAGTTCCACTTCTCGAACAAATAAAAGGGACCCTTGCGTGTGTTCATTCTCCCTCTTAGAAGTTCATGTGAAGTCATTTTCACTTTCTCTGGCTACAAGGAGTACTTTCCTCAAGCAATCGTTAGGGAAGATAATGTCATCATGTATGAGAGACCAGAGATGTTTTCAAATGGTCATCATGGTTAAGTGCGGTACGTTATGGAAGATGTCTATCCCATGCAATTTGGAGTATGGGTGTTTAAAAATTCCGACGTTAGGGACTCTAAAGAAGAATGCAATTCATTTCATCAATTATTTTTTTCTATAGGATTTGATGGCTTATGATAATTTTTGGAAGCTCCAACTTGTTAGCGAGGAATCAAAGGCCTCTTCCTTGTGGCATTATTTAACTATCAATATGCCACTACATTTGGTAATGGATGTAGTTTTTCGTTTTGCCCCTCTTTTAGCATTAGAAAAGCACTTTCAAAATCATCTCTCCCTTATTTGGATCTTTCTGACTTTGACAATCCATGCAGGCTTGGCCTCTATGTACCCTATTTCAAAGTCACAATCTTGAATTATTACTGAAAGAGTCCATTGTGTGACTTTTTAATTAGGGAAATATTCTTGGCTCTTTGTCTCGGTTTTCGATTCAAGTGTTTTTCTTTCAAGGGTTTGATCTCAATTTTAGGTAATCTAAGGAGCCTTTAGGGATGCAAGACAAAGATGGGGACGAAGCCACAGATATAATGAGGATCAAGATTTTGTATAGCCAGTTGTTTTCCAACCTAACAATGGCCATGGAGCAAATTATAGAACATAAATCTCAAATGAACAAGATTGATGATGAGATAAGGTTTATTGGAACCAAAATGGAAGAAATCAAAATGTAGCTTACCAGGAATAGTAAAGATGTCTCTTGCTCAGAATTCTGTAAATATGAAGAGCTTAAAGCTACTAGATTTCAATGAACCTACAAACCAAGAGATGGACAAGAAGGAGGAGCAAGACCCTTAAGGAAAAGACTCAAAGATAAATTTGGTATTCCATGGAATGTAAATTTTTTTGGTATAGATTTTTACTTATAAAGGCTTGGAAAAATTTGTGCTGTATATAGGAAGAAATTTTAAACAATGATTAGTTTGGTTTGAAACATGTACACTTATAAAGCCAATTTTTTCCTCCCTAACAATGGCCATGGAGCAAATTATAGAGCATAAATCTTAAATGAACAAGATTGATGATGAGATAAGGTTTAATGGAACCAAAATGGAATAAATCAAAATGTAGCTTACCAAGAATAGTCAAGACATCTCTCTCATGAAGAGCTTAAAGCTACTAGATTTCAATAAGCCTACAAACCAAGAGATGGACAAGAAGGAGGAGCAAGCCCCTTAAGGAAAAGACTCAAAGGTAACTCTGGTATTCCATGGAATGTAATTTTTTTTTGTATTTAAAAACATCTTGAAAGATTTTTATTTATAAAGACTTGAAAAAATTTGTGCTGTAGGAAGAAATTTTAAACAATGATTAGTCTAGTTTAAAATTTTAAACAATGATTAGTTTGGTAACATTTACACCTATAAAACCAATTTTTTTTATCTTTAATATACTTTAACATTTCTCATACAAATTCATAATAAAAAATTTATAGCATTTCTCATGCAAATTTATAATACTATTACAATTTAAAAAACAAAATAAAAATTAATACTTTCAAGATAATCCTATTTTATAATTATTCATATACACATTTTTAGTTTTATCTCTAGGATAAACATCCAAAAAAATTATTATCTTAATTATCTAAAAAGTTTATTTGGGTAATTAAACACTTTATCCACCATGAAACACTTTCCCATAAGAAAATTTCAAATGTCATCAAAGCTCTTAAGGCTCATATCGAAAAGAAATGAATTGTACCCCATCCTTATTTTAAATGTATAACCAAATATATGTAAAAAGTGGTAAATATGATATAATCCAAACGCTTATCGAGCGGCCTTTGCATTTTAAATGTATAACCATAATATTATCTAAACCAAATGTTTATTAAATGCCTCAACTATAGTGACTTGTCCTTCAACCACACAGCATTTCTCTATAAATAAACACGTCATAATGTAGTAGCGTTGTCCCTCACAAATATGATATGATATTAAATATTTATTTTTAAGTCATAATAAGCGATGTCCGTCACAAATGTGATTCATGTTAAATATTTCTCCAAGTGATATATTTGTTAGTAATGTCCGTCACAGATGTAATTTGATATAAAATATCTTTTAAGTGATAGATTTGTTTGTGAATTAGTTCTAAGGGTGATATTTATTAAAATAATAAAAATAATGTAGTTTAATATTAAATATTTATTTAAGTGATAAATTTATTCATGAATTAGTTTAAAAGGAAAATATTGATTAAAACAATAGTGTAGATAGGAACATTTACCTCTTTCTTCGTTCACAATATTTGGGGTGATATCTTTTATTTTTGAATATATTATTGTTGATTGATATTTATTTTTATGAGTATGTTATTGCCAAGTTTATTTATTTATCTTATTTAAATATTATTGTTTAATAAAAAAGTTTGAGGGATAGTAGTTAATTATTATAAATTTATTTTAAGTATAGATTTAACATGAGTTTTTAGGGATCAATTTTTTTAAGATGCAAAAAAATAATGTATATTTTTTTATTATTTAAATTACATATTTTGAATACTACATAAAATATATAAATTAATCTAGTAAATCTAAAAATAATAATAAAGAGAACATTTTAAACATTTTAACCATAATTTTTTTTTTTTTTTAATAATACACAATATATAAAATATTTTAGATAGCATGTACATCTAATCGTTTTATCAACACACAAAAAAATAATTTTTTTGTTATTAATATATTTTTAAATATTTTTCCTACGCATCTGATGTAATGTGGCTCATCATCAAGACAAGACGAGAAATCTGATCTACAAATCCGTTTAAATATATAAAGGGACACTCCAACTAGCCATTGTATATAACGGCTAGTTTGACTAACAAAAAGAAATTTATTTATTTAAAATTTAAAATAAAATCATTAAAATACCTATTTTACTTATTTAATAAGCTATTCTAATAACTATAATATATTATTATTATTATAGATATTTAATTAATTAATTAACCACTATATTTATATTATTAATAATAATAATAAATAGAAAAAATAACTAAAAATATAAAAATAAAAATAAAGATAAAATTATAAAATAAAAATGACAATTTAATTTTAATCTAAATAAAAAAATCAAGGGAGAAAGAGAGCATCAGCAAGAAGACGTAAAAAAAAAGGAGGGGGGGATAGGAGGAGGAGCATGAACAAGAGGGAGAAACAGGGAAGGAAGAAGAAACAAAAAACTAAGAGTGAAGGGCAGGAATCCAGCGCCTACTAACACTCCACCCATCATCCATGTTGAGGTGAACTGATCCCTTTTCAATTTCTAAGGCTTCTCTTAACTTACGATGGTGGAAATGGTCAATCCTCCTGATCACCTTAGCATCTTCAATGAAAATGTGATGATTTGTCTTTTCAGCATGCTCTGCTAAGGTAGAGGAGCGTGATTTACAATGCTTAAGGTCAGAAACATGTTCAAGAATTCTTTGGTTAATGGAACAACCAGTTTCACCAATGTAAGACACCCCACAGGAGCAAGGAATCAAGTAAACACCCTTACCATCCTTCGGGCAAACCGGGTCCTTAACCGATCTAAGTGAACTTTGAAATTGTGTGGTATGGCCCCATGGCAAAGAAAAATTGGACCTTTTCTTCCAACATCTTAATAATCAATCTGACATCATTAAATTCACCATGGAATTCGAAGTTGATGGAAGCCTGTCCTTTCTTGATGTTCTTATTTCCAAGAATAAAGAAGGTTTTTTCTCCCATCAAGTCTTTAGAAAGAAGAAGCACATTGAGAAATATTTGCATGTTGGTCCAGATCATTTCCCTGCTCAGAAGTTGAGGGTTCTCAACACCCTAGCTACCAGAGCCTTTAGAATCTCCGATGAACACCACCTTGAAGGAGAAAATTCCCATATCCCAAACGTTTTCTGTAGGAATGGTTATAGCAAAGTTTAATGTCTTAGAGCTTTTCAAAAAGCAGAAAAAGGTCCCTTGAATAAGAAAGATCCTTATGATCAGATATTTAGAGTTCACCTTCTGCTTATTCAAGCTACCACTGAGAAAATTGCTAGGGTCCTTAGGAGACATAATATTTCCTCGACCTTTAAGCCCCTCTGCACCTTTCAGAGTTCGCTTAGATCAGTTAAGGACCAGGTTTGCTCGAAGCATGGTAAGGGTGTTTACTTGATTCCATGCTTCTGTGGGGCACCTTACATCGATGAAACTGGTCGTTCCATTAATCAAAGAATTCTTGAACACGTCGCTGACCTTAATCATTGTAGATCACGCTCCTCTGCTTTAGTAGAGCATGCAGAAAAGACAAATCATCACATTTGCATTGAAGATGCTAAGGTGATCGCGAGGATTGACCATTTCCACCATCATAAGTTGAGGGAAGCCTTAGAAATTGATAAGAGATCAGTTAACCTTAACAAGGATGATGGGTGAAGTGTTAGCAAGAGTTGGATTCCTGCCCTTCACTCTTAGTTTTTTGTTTCTTCTTCCTTCCTTGTTTCTCCCTCTTGTCTGTGCTCCTCCTCCTATCCCTTTTTTTTAATGTCTTCTTGCTAATGCTCTTTTTCTCCATTGATGTTTTTATTTAGATTAAAATTGAATTATGTCATTTTTATTTTATTATTTTATTTTTATTTTTATTTTTATATTTTTAGTTATTTTTTCTATTTACTATTATTATTATTATTATTATTAATTTTTTTTAATATAAATATATTAGTTAATTAATTAATTAAATATTTATAATAATAATAATATATTAAAGTTATTAGAATAGCGTATTAAATAAGTAAAATAGGTATTTTAATGATTTTATTTTAAATTTTAAATAAATAAATGAATAATAATAATATATTAAAATTATACATAGATATCTACTGATTCCTTTTATATTCTTTTTGTTAGTCAAACTAGTCGTTATTTACAACGGCTAGTTGGAGCATCCCTTTATCTATTTAAATAGGTTTGTAGATCAGATTTCTCGTCTTGTCCTAATGATGAACCACACTGGTTGGTTCGAAACACGTCAACAAAATATTCTTACATGTGATTATATGTCAATATTAATATATATTAAAATATTCAATGTTGTTGTTATTATTATTATTATTCAATTTTAAAGTCACGGCCAAGCCAAACACCCAATTGGTGTATGAGACCCCCTTGTTTGTGGGACAAGAGACCCACCTCTTCCACGCAGTGATTTGACTGCTAAGTCTATGAAGGCATACATACTCTACCCCCCTCTGATTTTGAACATGTGACCTCTTAAGAGTAAACACATGCTCTTAACCATTAGGCCCACTCAAACTGTATATTGATAGCCCACATTGAATATTTTATTATATACATTATTAAAATATTTTTTTTAACATTTTTTTCCTATATATAAATATATATGAAGTTGATATCAACATAAATTAGTTAATATAGATTTTCAAATAATTTATTTAAATCAGTTAATATAGATTTTCAAATAATTTATTTAAATCGTGTGTTAAATAGTTTTAACATCTTAATCACATGCTTTACTTCTAAAAACTTTACATGAAATTATATTACACAATTAACTAAACATGCATTGTATATTTATTTTTGTTTTTTATTATATTTGACAATATTTTTCTATTTTGAAAATATTTTATTTTTAATTTAAGAAACACGTGTCAAACACGTGAATGAAATTAACCAATCTATATAAAAATTAAAAAAACAAGTTAGATAAAAAAAAATTCGAAATGTAAAACCTAATCATATTTCTTTAATAAAATTTTCTTAATTTTGATGCCTTTAGAAAATGTACTCATCATAAATTTGATTTGTTATTATTGATCAATATTCACGATGACAAAACTAAAAGCTTCTAGGGATTTTATACTATAGGAACTTAAAATAATATTATAACTTAAAATAGTATATGTCATATATATTTTATGTGTTGGATACGAGTATGGTTTGTACCTGTTTGTAGGACACGAGTTTGATGAGTTTGATTTGTGTCGTACATAAGTTTTACCAACTCACAGGTTTGGCGCTTTTAGAGATTTTAAAGTGCAGCTAATGTAGATTAAGGAGTGTTTGAAGGGAATGGATTTTAAATGTTGGGAAATTGATTTATCCAAGTTCAAGCTTTCACTGGGTGTGAATTTTTTAGAAAAAAGACAAAGATCAAGTTAAGTTAATCTTAGCCCTTGATTATGTTTTAATTTGAGTCATTGATTTTTCAACGAAAAGGTTATAAGAGAAGTATTTATGGGCATTTGGAAATCACACATTGGGCAGGATCTAGAGATCAATTTCTCAAATGACAAGCGTAGAGCAGCCGAAGAGATCATAGAGTTGATTCTTGCAGCGAGGACTAGAGATAATTTTTAGTTGGAGAGATTTTTCCTGCGCTGGGAATACATCGCAGAGAAGGCAGATGAACCAGAATAGGCAGCATAAGGGCTACGTTGGGTAGCGCAGAGGGACGCAAAGGCAACGTTGAAGCCTTGATGAGATCAACTATTTTCCTGAGGGTCAGATTGGTTTCAGTGTCGGGAGCCAGGGTGTGAGAACAGAGGGCTAGAAGATCGAGTATCTAGCCAGCAGAAAGATCAGCCAAAGGGAGTGACGCAGTTCCTAGCTATTGTGATGCAGAGGCTACACTAAGGCAGCATAGAGGCAACGTGGAGTTTTTCAACTCAGGGTTGGGTCAATGTCGGATCTCTGAAAATTTTTGAACCTCAGTTACAGAGACACTACTGCAATTTTCTAATTTACTTCTCCTACTTGTTATATTTAATTAACAATTTATTTTTCTACATTATTCAGCAAAAACATCAAAGTAAATACAACTACAGCCTACACATACATACAGATCATTTACTGAAGCATAATGCACATATGACAAATAACACAATATTTTTTGGACAATGTCCCCAAAAAAACTCAATGTGGGAAAACCGGTGCAGCAACTCTTAGAGCATTTATTTAATAAGAAGAATATCTGAATACAATCAAGGCAACCAGTAGTGATTTTCCCAACAGAGAAATCACGGCAAATGTACCTCTATCACTCAGAGACAAAAAATATGGTTGATTCAGTTGAGGCTTCACACCTTCTGAATCGTTGAATATGAACCCTTTCTGGCCCACAGGAAATCCTAGCGTTGTCTCTCCTAGCACCACGTCATCTCTGCATAGCTGATAGAACTTCCGCGCAACACAAGCTTCTCATGCATCACCCCTCTGGGCTTAGCGCTACCTTTGCGTCACCCTGGAGGGCTTGCGCGAGCCTGGCTAGGCTGCGTCCCCCCTGCTAGGTCTCTGTGTTGAGATTTTGTGTAGTTGGTGTAGCATCGGGTATGCTCTAGCCCTAGAATTTTGTGGATGGGCTAAGACACACTTGAACTCCAAAACCCAGAAAGTGTTTTGTGAAATTTCAGCTCGTGTTCAAGTTATTCAAATAATTAATTAGTTTAACGGATTTCCTAAGTCTAAACTTAGAAAAATTAAATAATTAAAGTGAATTAATTAACACATGTGCTGAAATGTTCTAAAAGACACAGATCAAGCAGTCTTTTAATCTCGGTCGTTGATGAGATCATCGAAAAGGTATAAGAGAAAGTCTTGGGGGTCAGTTGGAGACACACACACAAAGGCAAAGATGGGAGACTGATATCGAATTCTAGGGTAGGGTTTGCTAAGAATTTCCGGAAGAGTTTTCTGCAGAGAGGGGTAGTATTGGCCGAGGGGATGATCTGATCCTGGAGCCAAGAGTCAACAAGAGACAAAGGAGTAGCAAACAAGGACAGCGCAGAGGAGCAGAGAGCAGCAGCAATTGCGCAGCACAGGGGCTTCAGCCGCTACGCAGCTGCTACACAAGCCCAGGTGGGGCAGTGCTGCAGCGTCAGGGAGCTTCAGAAGTTATGCAGAGGCCTTCAGAGGCAGCTTAAGGACTGCCTCACCCACTCTGGAGTTACGCAGTTCCTCTCTGAGCAGCGCAGTGGCACACAGAGCCTAGCAGGGCTGACGCTGGAGCTTCAGGGGCAGCGTTGGCGTTTCTAGGGCCAGATCTGGGCCGAGTCCTGTAAATTCCATTTGAGGGTGTGGATCAGTCAAATATTTGGTCTTGGAACAATAGGTTAGTTGAAGATTTCTTTTATTCTCTGTCAGGTTTTTCAGATCTGGATCCCAGATTTGTTGTACTTAGATTCTACTTAATAAATAAACCCTCATATCTGCTGCACTGATTTTCCCGCTTCGGGTTTTACCGGGGACTTATGTCCAAAAATCAATGTGTCATTTTGTTTGAATGAGCATAGTATTCAGTAAATGATCTGCATGTGTAGGTTGTTAGTTGTGTTTACTTCGGTATTTTCTGAATCTAATTTCTGAAGATAACTTGTATAATTTAAATCAAGTAGGAGAGTAAACCATGAGACTGTAGTAGAATTTTCACATGGTATCAGAGCGATATCAGATCAAGCTGAATCTCCAACAAATCAGTGGAAGAATATTTTTTTTCTGCAGGAGAGCAGCAGAGATCCGGAAGGGGCAGCTTAGCAGCAAGAGGACACAGATCCAGGAAGGGGCAGCGTTGCAGATTCAAAATACCATCAAGCTTATGTAGAGCCTTCCCAGACCAGCATAAGCACTGCGTCACCCAGTCTGGAGTTACGCAGTCCACTTCTGAGCAGTGATGAGGCTGCGCTGGGCCAATTAGTGAGAAGCAGTCCAGTCATTCTTCCTGTTACAGAAAGTCTTGCCAACATCTGGAAGCAGTGCTTCAGATCTTCAGCAGCGCTGGTGTGGTGGAGATTCTGTCGGTGCAGAATTGTGCCTAGCTAAGTCAACAAAGACGGGAGGAAGAAAACTACTCAGCAGATTTGAACCAAACAAATATGAGTTTCGATCAGGAGGGTGATCAGAGAGTTTTGTCTGATTATGTTTGGGTGGAAGATTTCCTGAGGGAAATCAGTTTTCAGAATAAGCATTTACTAGAGGGTTTTCTAGTCACTAAGAAACCCAGATCCAGAGGTTCTGTAGCCATAGAAAGAGGGAGAAGAGTATTGTTTCTATCAAATATGAGCTAGATGGCTTCTCATGAGCTGAGAGACCAGGACAGGTTGGACGGTGTGCCCAACTTTGTTATCTGGAGGGAACAGATCCTATCAATCCTAGATGAATACGAAATTAAGGACCATGCAACAAGTGTTCAAGTTGTGCCTGCAAGTCCTAATATTCTGAAGAAATTTAAGGAGAATCAAGTGCGGATTAAGCGTTTGATCATGGAGGGAGTGAAGGATCACGCAGTACCACATATTGCCGATAAGAACACGGAAAATGACATGTGGGTCGCTCTAGAAGCGATGTATCAAGGAAGCTCTATCCAACAAAAAATTCTCTTAGAGAATTCAATGAGGCTTTTCCAGATGCAAAATGGTGAGGAAATAGACCCTTTCCTTTTTCGACTTCAGACCATCCGAGACCAACTGGTTGGCATGGGTGCAACTCCAGACGAAGGACTCTTAGTTTGGACTACCCTGAATGCAGTCTCCGAGGAATGGGAAACTTTTGTCCAGAGTATACTGGGCAGAGCACTGTTACCTTCCTAGGCAGACATGTGGGCTATCCTCCGCCAAGAGGAGATCAGGAGGATCACCAAGAAGCAGAATATTAGTGGTGGGACAGTCAGAGTGAAGAAAGAAGAGGAAGATGATGCAACCCTTGCATCAAAGGAAAGAAAAAAATAAGGGAAGAAGAAGAGGGACCTTTCCAAGGTCCGGTGCTTTAACTATGGCGAAATTGGACACTTCGCCAGCACTTGTCTTAAGAAGAAGGACAAAGGAGCTTCTAATTCCAAGGCTGCAGCAACAAAGGATGATGCTTCTGATGATGATGCAACCATGAATGCTCATGTGCCTCGAGAGAAGAGGTGGGGTGACATGGATTTGTAGAGCATCTATATACAGTGGCGGGATCCTTGAGTCAACCCTACTCTTGGATCAAATACGACCTAAGGGAGCCTTAAGACAATAGCGGGATGAGTCAAGAGATGGTTGTAGAAGGTCACAGTGAAGCAAAATGCAATGATGGAGAGCTGGAGTTGGAGTAGCGTAATGCAGAGGCAGCTGTAGCATGGAGGTGACAACGCAGAGGGGCTAATGGGACTTCAGCAACACAGAGAGGTTGAGCTCACTCAGTGTAGAGTTGCAGTAGCGCAGTAGCTTCAGGAGGACAGCGTAAATCAACAGCCAGGGAGCTTTAGTGATAGATGCAGCTTGACTTATTTGTCAACGATTGGGCAGGAATCCTTCAGTTGCTTACTTCTCAGAAACTGAGTTGCAGTGCAGCAGTTAGCAATGGCAATGCTATGGGCATCATGATGTAGCAAGTTGAGAGGGAGTTGCTATACAGATGTCGCAGTGGCATGGGTAGCAATACAGAGAGCAACAGTGCAGTGGATGGAGGGTAGCAGGCCAAGCATCAGCAACACATAAACCAACATCAAGATCTTGCAGTGCATGGTGTGGATGTATCGCTAGAGCACACTCCGTGCTAAGAGGGAGTATTGAGGTTTTGTGTAGTTGGTGTATAGCATCGGGTGTGCTCTAGCGCTGAAATTTTGTGGAAGGGCTAAGACACACTTGAACTCCAAAACCCATAAAGTGTTTTGTGAAATTTCAACTGGTGTTCAAGTTATTCAAATAATTAATTATTTTAATGGATTTCCTAAGTCTAAACTTAGGAAAATTAAATAATTGAAGTGAATTAATTAACACATACGTTGAAATGTTATAAAAGACACGAATCAAGCAGTCTTTTAATCTCAGCCATTAATTAATGTTTTAATCTCGTTCGTTGATGAGATCATCGAAAAGGTATAAGAGAAAGGATTGAGGGTCAGTTGGAGACACACACACAGAGGAAGAGCTGAGAGACTGATCTGGAATTCTAGGGCAGGGTTTGCTAAGAATTTCCGGAAGGGTTTTCTGCAGTGAGGGGCAGTATTGGCTGAGGGGATGATCTGATCCTGGAGCCAAGAGTCAACAAGAGACAGAGGAGTAGCAAAAAAAGACAATGCAGGGGAGCAGAGAGCAACAGCAGTAGCTACGCAGCACAGGGGCTTCAGCGGCTATGTAGGTACTACGCAGGCTCAAGAGGGGCAGCGTTGTAGCTTCAGGGAGCTTCAGAAATTATGCAGAGACCTCCAGAGGTAGCATAAGGATTGCGTCGCCCACTCTGGGGTTACGTAGTCCCTCTTTGAGCAGCGCAGTGGCACATAGAGCCTAGCAGGGTTGATGTTGGAGCTTCAGGAGCAGTGTTGGGGTTTCTAGGGCCAGATCTAGGCTGAGTCTTGTAAATCCTGTTTGAGGGTGTGGATCAGGGTTGCAAGGGAGCTTTCCCCCCCTCTCCAACCCGCTCCCAATTCGCGCTCTGAGCGGGAGTGTTTTGGAAGCACATCGGGAGCGCGCTCCCTAAACAGGAAAAACACTCCCTGGTTTTCAGGGAGTGTTTTAGGGAGTGCTTTACGGAGCGTCTTAGGGAGTGCCTTAGGGAGCGTTTTAAGGAGCATTTTTTTAGGGAGGGAGCGTTTTTTTTAAGGGAGGGAGTGTTTTAGGGAGTGTTTTTTTTAGAAAGGGAGCGTTTTCGGGAGCGGTTTTTTAGGGAGGGAGCATTTTTTAGAGCGTTTTTTTTGTTTAAAGACTTGGTTCTAAATTTGTATATCAACTATTTTTTATCATATTATGATACAATTCCATTTGGTAATGGCCATTATTTTATTGTAAACCCAGCAAAGGTATATCCTTTAACAATCTTGAGACAAAATTTCCTACCATAAAATGGAATGGATTTTGTTCAAACTAGTTGAAAAGCATACATCATATTCGTTTTATGCAAGGATCAACTGTCAAGATATGAGTAAAGGCTAGTTTTCATTAAGGAATAAAAACAAAATCTTATCTTTAAGACTCATTGTGTTGTAGTTATTATAAATAGAATATATGACCCTTTGAAAATCAGTATTTAATTCAACAATAATTTCTCTCCATTGTAAAAAGGGCCTAAATATTATGAAATCATTCTTTGTACTATTGTTAATTCCTTGCACCTACTCCTTTCTCACATTGAAACCAAGTTGAAAGTCCTTTACAATCAAGATATGCCATCTTATTGGAGACAGTGGTGGATGACCGAAATATTTGTTGATGTATCATCAATGCCTCTACCCTTTTAGTTCATGGCCATATTGCTTGCATGAGATGGGGGCTTGTGTATTTTCCCATCTACTGTTTCTTAGATATTTTATGACCTTAATGGCAAAGTGGGTAACAAGTTGATGAAAATGAAATTGATTAAACTTTGGATAATTAATGATATGCCTTCTAGGTTGAATTTCCCATTTCCTTAAAAGAAATTAATTTATTCCTTAGCAACACATTCTACGTGTTCTCCACATGTTGGACATGCCAAATTCCAAAGCAGTCAGCTAAAGTGCATATCCCATTCTCCCCTTGGGGACTGACTTACAACTCAGATTTTAACTCTATTATATTTTATTAGGCAAGATCCCATTTTTTTCTTAAGCGGTCATCACATAAAAAATCATGTGGCTCCCTGCACAATAATATCAAAATTAAAGCCCCAGTTTAAGCTACCTAATGTGACCCCAACATTATGTTGGAAATGTTGTCATTGATGGCAAAGAAGGCTTGTCATTGATGGCAAAAGAGGCAGCGGAGGCAGAGACATGCAAAGGCCAGCACCAGAAGCAAAGGAGAAGATAGCATGAAACATTTACAGGGAGCATGAGAAGAAAAGAGGGAGATTTTATTTACAGAGAAAGGAGGTAGAACCAGAAGAGGCAGAGCACACAGAGGTAGAGAAACAGTCGAGCAATGGAGGCAGAGCCAGAGCCGTTATCAAACAGTGAAATGATCAACGTTGAATTAACGTAATAATGAAATAGGCTTCATATATTGAAGCGCTGAAGAAATAAGAGATAAGGCCCTGCGTTAAGGAATCATGAATCGAGTGTAGAGGACTAGTGATAAACCTATGCGTGAATGGAGCTGTGCGTTATGATAGCGGAAGCGCCATGTTGAAGTGTTGACAAAGCAAAGGATAACATATGAGAAGGAGCGACAGAGAATAACTGAAGAATCGTATGAAAACGAAGTTAAGAAGACATATTGGGATCGTGAACAAAAGAAGGAAGGAACGGAACCTCGAGCGCAACTAAACGAAACCACGAGGTATGAATAGTGACAGTGGGTTTGGAACACCAGACGGATTTCTTCGCACCGCTTTTGTACGATAAGCTGTATTCCCAATTCGAACGCAATCAATGCCATAGGCAGACACGTGGCCTTAAGCGGTTTGGAGATACCGCCCTCATCGCATGTCGTCGCGCATTAACCATCGACGATGGAATGAACGCGATATGGCCGTGCGCTATCCAATCTGGAGGCGATTCAATCGAACGGTGATCGCACGTCAATTAGCACGGAAGATAACTCAAGGTACGGGCGATTACAATTCGCTATTGTATGTGTGGGACCCGTGAATCACCCGCGATATGAATTGCCATGTTAATGTTATAAACCATGGTTGGGTGCTATAGGCACTACATGGTAATATCAAGGGCAAAGTGTACATATTATGGGCCCGAGACATTTCGTTCTAATATATGTATTTTAACATTAAAAGGTGAATGCGGTGGTAAAAGTGCAGTGGTCTAGATATGAAGTTTGGGCGTAATATAAAGTATTCATAAAGCAGGGTTCAAAGACGATTCATTGACCATTAGTTTTAAAACCTGTGTTATGGGCGAATATTCAAATATTAATTCGACAAATGATAGGAGGGTTAAAGCCATGGTTGAAGATTGACTTAGGCCTATGCATATAGTGGGTCGAACTTCACCAAGGTGAGAACCTTTCGGTTATTGAACTATTAAAGGTTGACTTCATACATGTGTGCTAAAAATGAGTTGGTATGTGAATATATAAGGTGGATGACTGAAAACCTTATGTAAATGCTTGCATATAATCAAAGTTAATACGCAAGTGGGACCCCACGTAAAATTCCGAGAATCATTACCCAAGCTGGAGGATACTTTAAGGTGGAAGCAGAAGCTTATATATATGCAACACGTTACATATATTGCGCCTTATCCACAAAGGTCAAAAGCATATATATAAATTTATATGGAGCGCTTTATGGACAAGGGACCAAAGGTATATTACAAGGCATATGTATCATATTATTGAGCCCGAGATCAAAAGAACCAAAGGTAACAAAATCTTATATTGTGGGACCCTCATCCAATCGCATCGGAGAAAAGTTGGCAGTGGAACTTGTTATCAAAAGATTTCGATTGCGATTGTGATTGAGTTCCGGACCCGATATGTTCTAAATGAAGATTCATATGTGTTTGAGTTTCGGTAAACAGTGTTACATCGCATCGGCATTTCAAGGTGAATAGTGATTAATTGCATCGGCGAATAGAGCATAAGAGTTTAGAGTTTATAATGCTGTGGGGCCCAAATCATTCAGAGGTTAGTTGGTTTTTCATTAATATAAAACCCAAGGTTTATTAAGAAGGCTATATAACATTTGATTGGGGAGCAGATATTTGTTTTATGAGAATGACAAATCTGGGATGTATATTTAACGAGTATGAGCATTTCTTTTCAATACGAAACCAAAGGTTATATCTTTGATGCATGAGGTCATATTTCATGATACAGATTGTGAGTACAGATATGTTCATTTTTGTTAAAAAGGTTTTATAATAACGCCGAGAGTTATTTGTGTTTGATTAAAAGACAGTTGTACAGGCAACAGTTATACAACTGCAATGAACAGGGAAAATGAAAAAGTGAAACGAAAAATATTGTGGTTGCGGTTGATGAACAAGAGAGGAAAACAGAGAGAGAGCAGTGTTGTTCAAAATATATACTGTAATTGAATGAAAGTTTTTGGCTGTTTACATTGTTTGTGATGTAATTGGCAAGTCTCCGGAGAAAGATAAAATCCCACTGTAAAGTTGAAATGGATACATTTCTCTGAGTAAATTGATAAAAGAGAAGAGAATGCATAATTTAAGAAAAATAAATCAACCAAATATGAAGAATGGCGTACAGTAAAAAAAAAATCAAAGGTACAGAACAGAGCTGATATCCAAGGTAAATCAACAAATGTTTCTTTTATGAAAAAGAGGGAGTTGAAGCTTCCTTGCAAGTTGTAGCTTGCAGAATTTGAGGTTGGAGCCTCTTGTAGGTTGGTGCTTACAGAAAATTAGTGGTGAGAGGGAGTTGGAGCTTGCCTTTACATCACAACAATAATAAGATGTGGTTTTCTCCCTTTATGGGTTTCCACGTATATCTGTTGTCTCTGTGTGTGATGTCTATGTGTTGATATGGTTATTCAGTCTACTTAATATTTACTGCTCTTTTCATAATTCTGATGTTACATTATCTTAACATTTCTACACATATAAGTTTGGTTCCATATAAAATTGATCATGAAAGATAAATTGCAAATAAGTTTAATTGAAAAGTTTTAAAAAATTCTTGAAGGTGTTAAACTGATTCACCCCGCCCTCTCAGTTTAACTAAGGTTTCAACAATTGGTATCAGAGCCGATTCCTTTTTGTAGCAGTTTAACAATTGAAAGGAGATCCTAGGTTCTTGGGATGGCTAGTCAAGAAGGATCCTCAACGAATAAAGCCCCTTTTTTCACTGGTGCAAATTATGCCTTCTGGAAAATCAGAATGAGAACATACATAATGTCCTTAGGAATAGAAGTTTGGGCTGCTGTGGAATTTGGATATGACTCTAAGGCAAATGTCTCAGAGAAAGAAGCCAAACAAGATTTTGTGACTAATGCAAAGGCAATGAACGCAATCTTGAATGGACTGTGTGAGGCAAAATTCATCAAAGTAATGCACAGCGAGACTGCCAAAGAAATGTGGGAAACTCTAGAAAATATTCATGAGGGAGACAAAAAGGTGAAGACAGCTAAACTTCAAGTCTATAGAGCCCAGTTTGAAAATCTAAAGCTGAATGATAATGAAGATATTGCTAGTTTCTTTTTAAGGGTTGCAGAAATTGTCAATAATATGAAAGCACTAGGTGAAACCATGCAAGAATGTGTAATTGTTCAAAAGATCCTAAGATCTTTGCCATCTAGTTTTAATCCCAAGGTCTCTGCCATAAAAGAAACAACAGATTGGGAAACCTTGACCATGAACCAGCTTCTTGGAAAACTAACAGCTTATGAGATGAGACTGCCACAGAGGAAGTCAAATGTAAGGGAGGCAGCTTTTAAGGCAGAGAAGAAGAAAGAAGAAAAAGAAGATATATGCTCTTGTTCTGATGAAGAAGAGGCTAAATTTATCAGGAAGTTGGATAAAGGCTCAGGTAAGTATAAAGGTAAACTTCCATTTAAATGTTTCAATTGTGGAAGAATTGGACACTATGCTTCTAAGTGTCCTTATAAGAAAACAAAGAATCAGGCTCAGGAATCAGAGAAGACCATATCTAAGAACTGGCAGAAAGGGAAGAGATTCAATAGAAAATCTTTCTATGCTCAGCAAGACAGTAGTGCATCAGAAGACTCAGCTGAATTCTCAAGTGAAGAAGGAACATCAGAATTTGTTTTGATGGCTATAGAAGAGCTGGAAGAATGTCTTTTAGAAGATGAGGAAGAAGGTGAAGTGGACCTTGAGGGGGAGCTAAGAAGTGCCTTGGAGGAAATTGACAGAATAAAACTGAAGTGCAGAAAACAGTAAGACATTCTTCTCAAATATGTAAGAGAGGAACAAAATTCAGAAGCCCTCATTCAGTTGAAAGTAGAGCTTGAAGAAGCCAAGAAGGTAGAGGATATTCTACTTAAGCAGATCAAGGATAAAACTCAGGAACAAGAGAAGTTGGAAGAAGAAGTAGTTTGCTTAAGGAAGAAATTAGAAAATGCCCAGAGGAAAATAGATACATCTCAAATAACAAGCTCTGGTAAGTTAAATGAGATTCTAGATGCTCAAATATCTCCTCTAATAAAAACTCGGATAGGCTATGAAGGAGAATTAAGCAAAGGCAAAGAAAAAGAAAACAAAAATATTATTTTTGTAAAAGCAGATGAGAATATCCAAGTAGCTCAGAAGATTTCAAAGGAAGAATAATCCTGCAATAAAGTAGATAAAAACCAGGAGGAAGCTCAAATGACAAAGGATGAAGTAAATAAATTGTCAACTGAAAAAAGCTCGTATACTCCTGAATATGTCAAATTTGGAAGTCATCAAAGGAGATTTTTTCCTCCTATGAAAAATGCCACTTGTTATGCCTGCCACAAATTGGGACACATTGCTGCATATTGTCATACAAGAAGAATAAATACAAACCAGCAAAGGATGCAAACAGTAAAAAGTTTTACTCAAGCAGGAAAATGGAGAAGACAACCTTATATCAGGTATGCAAATTGCTTTTATGGACACTGTTTTTATTGTAATCAATTTGGCCATAAAATCATAGAATGCAGGAAATATGGACAAAGACTGATGTTCAAAACCTCAAGGAGGTTTATGAATCATGGAGAGTTTATTCCTACTTATAATTCTACTAAAGATATATACAAATGCTGTGTATGCAATAAAAGTGGACATATGTCTTCCAAATGTCCTCTAATAGAATATGGTTCATCATCTCAGAAAAGGTACCAAACAAGAAGATGCTTGCAGTGGAAAAAGAAAGTGAATAAATGTGACTTGGCCCTAATAGCTCAAGATCTAAAAAGCCAATGGTATTTGGACAGCGGTTGCTCAAAGCATATGTCAGGAGATAGAAGCAAGTTTATAACCTTTGATGAAAAGAAATCCGGAAATGTTACTTTTGGCAATGATAAAGCAGGAAAGATCAAAGGAAGAGGCTCAGTCAGTCTGGACAATGGCAGAGGGAAAGCCTAGGATGTACTATTTGTGGATGGACTGAAAGCAAATCTGTTGAGTGTTAGTCAAATGTGTGATAAAGGCTGTGAAGTTCTTTTAAGAGCTCAAGACTGTGAAGTAGATCAAGCACCATTAGAAAAACCCTGATCAAAGGTGTTCGAACAGAAAGCAATGTCTATGTAGTAAAAGAAGAAAATGAAGCATGTCACCTTAGAAAATTTTAGGAGTCTTGGTTATTGCATAGGAGATTGGGACACCTAAAATTTGATGATATCATGAGTTTAAGCAAAAATAATGCAGTTAGAGATATGCTAGCCATAAAGAAGCCTTCAAATACAATATGTAAATCCTGTTAGCTAGGTAAGCAGACCCATACATCCTTCAAAACCAAGGAGAAGTTATCTACAAGCAGACCTCTTAAACTTGTTCACATGGATCTGTGTGGGCCTTCGAGAACTAAAACACCAGGCGGAGAATCCTATTTCATGCTAATAATAGATTATTTTTCCATAATGACATGGGTTTCATTTCTCAAGAAAAAATCGGAAGCACTTGAGAAATTTAAAATATTCAAGGCTTTGGCAGAAAATCAAATAGAATGCAAGCTAAAGTGCATCAGATCAGACAGAGGGGGTGAATTTACTGGTTATGATTTTGCAGATCTGTGCAATGAGCATGGGATAAAGCAACAGTTCACAATTGAAGGAACACCTCAGCAAAATGGAGTGGCAGAGAGACAAAACATGTATGTACAACAGATTGCCAGAGCCATGATGTAAGAAAGTAACATTCCTCAAACCTTTTGGGAAGAAGAAGTACACACAACTGTGCATATCCTAAACAAAGCTCATTTAAGACCGAATAATGACAAAACTCCTTATGAATTATGGCATGGTAAACCAGCATCAATCAAGCATTTTAGAGTTTTTGGAAGTAAGTGTTCTATAAAAGATAATGATGAAAATCTGGGAAAGTTTGATGCAAGAGCAGATGAAGGAATATTCTTAGGATATGCATCCAAGAGTAAAGGTTACAGGTGCTACAACAAAATAATTCACAAAATTGTAGAAAGTATTGATGTAAGATTTGATGAAGAACTATCAGATAAGATAAGAAGTACAGATTGCAGCGATCCTCTAGAAGCTCATGAAGAAGAGAATCAAGATGATGATTAAATAAACAAGCCAACCGAAGATACAGACCTGAGATCAAAAAGCTCCTCAAGATACACTCAGAAGAACCATCCAGAAGATCAAATTATTGGGGATAAGAGTGTAGGTGTACAGACATGAAGACAACGAACTGAACAGACTGAAGAGGTATACCTAGCAATGTTGTCACAAATAGAGCCAAAGAAGTTTGAAGAAGCCAGCAAAGATAAACATTGGGTGAATGCCATGAATGAAGAATTGGACCAAATTGAGAAGAACAACACTTGGGAACTAGTTTCGAGACCCAGTGAGAAAAATGTCATTGGCTCAAAATGGGTATTCAAAAATAAGATGAATGAACAAGGATAGGTAATCAGAAATAAAGCTATACTTGTGTGAAAAGGATATTCACAGGTTGAAGGACTTGATTATGATGAAACATTTGCCCCTGTAGCTAGAATGGAAGCTATCAGACTATTTTTAGCTTTTGCTTGCTATCATGACTTCAAGGTATACCAAATGGATGTGAAGTCTCCCTTCCTGAATGGAGATTTAGAGGAAGAAGTCTACATGGAGCAACCAGAAGGGTTCTCTTTAACAGATAATGTAGACTATGTTTGCAGATTAAATAAATCATTATATGGGCTGAAACAAGAGCCTCCTCGAGCATGGTATTCAAGGCTGGACAAATACTTCCAAAAACAAGGGTTCAAGAAAGGAGGAGTAGAAAAAAACTTGTACATAAAAGAAAATGAAGATGAACTTATTATTGTAGTAGTGTATGTAGATGATATCATGTTTGGAAGCACAAAAGATGAGTTAACAAAAGGATTTGTTGAAGAGATGAAATTAGAGTTTGAAATTTCTATGATTGGAGAGCTTACTTTCTATCTAGGACTACAAATTCAACAAAAGAGCACAGACACATTTGTCTCACAACATAAATACCTAAAAGAGATGCTAAAAATATTCAAAATGGAAGACTGCAAACCTATGTCAACTCCCATGACTACTGGATGCAAGCTTTGTGCAGATGATGGAACAACCGATGTAGATCAAAAACTTTATAGATCCATGATTGGAAGTCTGTTATACCTAATAGCTTCTAGACCAGACATTGTGTTGGCTGTAGGACTTATGGCAAGATATCAAGTAGCACCAAAACAAAATCACTTACTAGCAATTAAAATAATATTCAGATATCTACAAGGAACTACACATTATGGGCTATGGTATCCAAGAGGCAAAAAATTCATTTTGACAGCATATACAGATGCAGATTGGGCCAGCTATGCTAATGACAGGAAAAGCACAAGTGGAGGTGCATTCTATTTAGGAGAGAGTCTGGTGGCATGGCTAAGCAAGAAACAAACATCTATTTCTCTATCTACAGCAGAAGCGGAATACATAGCAGCAACAACATGTTGCACACAAGTCATGTGGATGAAACAAACCCTCCAAGACATGAAGGTAAGCATTGATGAACCTATCTCTATCAAATGTGATAATACTAGTGCCATAAGCATATCAAAAAATATTGTGCTTCATTCAAAAACTAAAAATATTCCAATCAAGTATCATTTTCTTAGAGAACAAGTAGCCCAAAAAGTAGTGAAGTTGGAATATGGGCCAAAAAAATAACAAGATACCAGACATATTTACAAACCTCTGCTAGAGAACCATTTTCAATATCCGAGAGAGATTTACTAGGGTAGTGTCTATAGATTCTACACTCGATATAAAGAGAAAGTATCGTTTCAGGGGGAATAGAAGAAAAACATAATTTCATGGGGAGATTCATAAGGAGCATGAAGTGTGTCCTAAAGATCGTGATCAGCCCTTTGCCATCGATGTCAAATGGGGAGGAAAGCTATAAGAAGAGGAGGTTTAGCAGAATAGCTATAAATAGGCAAAGAATGTTATTGCCATCAATGCCAAAGGGGAGACTGTTGGAAATGTTTTCATTGATGGAAAAGAAGATGACAAAGGAGGGAAGCAGCGGGAGGCTTGAAGAGAATAACTATAAACAGAAACAATTCTTATTGCCATCAATGACAAGGGGGAGACAGCTGGAAATGTTGTCATTGATGGCAAAGGAGATGACAAAGGAGGAAGCACCTAAAACAGCAACAAGGCAAAGAGAGCATGAGACATGAAGCAGAGGCAGTTGTAGAAGGGTCATGTGATTGGAGATCTAGAGAGGCAACAAAAGCAGAAAAAAGAGAAGCAAGGAGCAGCATCAGTCAAGGAGCAGCATCCGTCAAGGAGCAGATAAAGTTGAAGAAAATCTATAAACTGTTGAGACAGGGTTGAATTTGAGATTGAGAATGAATAATCAATTGTGTAAATTTTGTATGGGCCATATATGTATCCCTTAGTCAAAACCTATGTGATGGAACCCTATGATTGATTGTGTGAATAGAAATTGCAGTGTTTCAGAGTTCGTTGTTATGTTGACAATCCCCTAAGGGCCCTACCTCATGGTGTATTGATTTGTACATGTTGTGTAGAAAACAACTAAATTGTTTCTGTATAGAAACTCAAGAGGCCAACTCTGTTCATGTGGCATAGCAGAGTAAACCTCTGTCATTTAAAGAGAAAGGAAATTTTAGTAGATTAGATTGAGCAGTAGTGAATTGGTAATGACACATTGAACGGGATGCAACAGTGATTAAAATTGGTGAAGAGTATGTGAAATACTGAAATGCATCAAGTGATGACTTAATTGCAGAAGTGCCATAGCAAAGGCTCGAAGTGAGTATTGTGAAAGGAAGACAGTCTACAACGTTCAAGAAGAACTGGAGGTGTAGAGGCAGAGGCGGAGCCATTATCAAATTGTGAAATGATCAACATTGAATAAGAAGAAATAAGAAATAAACCCTATGTTAAGGAATTATGAAGAGAAATGAGTCGTTGGTAATTGCAGTATGGACCAAGAAATTGTGTTGAGGAATTTCACATGAAAGGTAGAGTTCATATATATATAAGCGCGACGGAACCTTGAGGGAAAAGGAGAGGAACCACAAGTACTGTGAACAATGACAACAGGTTTGCGAAACCAACCCCACCCATATCGCACCGCCTTTGTACGGTAAGCTGTATTTTCAATTTGAACGTGATCAATGCCATAGGCTGACACGTGACCTTAAGTGGTTTGGAGATACCACTCTCATCGTGAGTTAAAAGCCCATGCATCTAAGTCACGTAATATTTTATTGAGGACGTTGGATCATCTGAAGTAGTGTGACGTCGTGTCTGTCATTAGATGAGAAGGGTTGTTTACCCCACTCTTAATTTGTGTTGAGGACTGATGTTTAATGCAAGGTCGAGGCTTATAAAGCTTTCTCATTAATTTCAAGGTTTTTTGATGTTGTAACATTTGATTGGAGAGCTTCATATATTGGGCATTATGTTTATGGAATTGTCGTGGGTAAGTCTAAGGTATGTTATAATGCATTATGGGCCCGAGTGTTAATGGAAATTCGAGGAGTATACATATGGGGGAATATATATATATATGGTGTTATATATACTATGTGACAAGTCGAACCTTACAGGAATTGAATTGATTATGGGGTGCACATTAAAATACCTGGGTCCTTGAACATTAAAATCATATTAAGAGTTTAGCTCTTGAACAATGGCAAGTTTATAAAGTTTTGGGTATATAAAGAAATGACTTCCACACACAGTCAAAGCTGCCAACATTCAATAAAATGTTATTTTATCAAAGGTTAAGCCCAAATTTATTCCGTATGTGTAAATTGAATGGACAGAAGAGTGGGACCCTCATGAATCACATCGAAGAAATGCATACCAGCGGAACTTGTTAATAATAGTAAATCATCGCATCGGGAGTATTCAAGTTGCGATTAATTGCATCATCACATCGGGAGTACTAAAGTTGCGATTAATCGCAATTGGAAAAATGAAGTGAATAGAAGATTATCACACCAGGAGTATTCAAGTTGCGATTAATCGTATCAGCAAATAGAGAAGAAAAGTTTAGAATTTATAAAGCTGTAGGATCCAGATTTTTTAAAGGTTAGCGTTGATTGTTTAGTAATTAAAATCCAAGGTTTATTAAAAAGGTTTTATAATATCGCTAAGAGTTATTTATGTTCGATTAAAAGACAGTTGTATAGGCAGCAGTTATGCAGTTGCAATGAACATGGAAAATGAATATAGTGAAACGAAAAAGAGAGGCATTGTTGTTGATGAACAAGAGAGGAAAACAGAGAGAGAGCAGTGTTGTTCAAAATTTATACTGTAATTGAATGAAAGGTTTTAACTGTTTACATTGTTTGTGATGTAATTGGCAAGTCTCTGGAGAAAGATAAAATCTCACTGTAAAGTTGAAATGGTTACATTTCTCTGAGTAAATTGATAAAAGAGAAGAGAATGCAGAATTGAAGAAAAATAAATAATCAAGAAAATATGAAGATTGGAGTACAGTAAAAAAAAACAATCAAAGGTACAAAACAAAGCTGAAATCCAAGGTAAATCAGCAAATGTTTCTTTTATGAAAAAGAGGGAGTTGAAGCTTCCTTGCAAGTTGTAGCTTGCAGAATTTGAGGTTGGAGCCTCCTATAGGTTGGTGCTTACAGAAAATCAGTGGTGAGAGGGAGTTGGAGCTTGCCTTTACATCACAACAATAATAAGATGTGGTTTTCTCCCTTTATGGGTTTCCACATATATCTATTGTCTCTGTGTGTGATGTCTATGTGTTGATATGGTTATTCAACTTGCTTAATACTTACTTCTCTGTCATAATTCTGATGTTACATTATCTTAACATTTCGACACATATAAGATTGTTTCCATATAAAATTGATCATGAAAGATAAATTGTAAATAATTTTAATTGAAAAAGTTGTTAAATATTCTTGAACGTAATAAACTGATTCACCCCCCCCCCCCTCTCAATTTATCTGAAGTTTCAACAGAAACCACACATTCAACCACTACCTCAAGGGGCTCCCATGGCATGGGAATTGAACCCTACACAATGGCGAAAAAATAGTCACTTTGTACAGTTGGATCCAATCCCTTTTTGTGGGAAATTAATGAAACCAGGGGTATAATTTGATCCACTTATGTGTGCACAGGTCACAAGATCATTTAGTTTAATTTCATTTCTTAGGGTGTAGCCGCACATTTAACCACTACGTCAAGGTACCCCAATTGATTTATGTTAGTCAATCATCGGAATTGAACCTTGCTCAATGATGAAAAACTCCTTCCTTTCCCCCATTCTATCGAAAACCTTCAGATACAAATAACCATTAGATCTGACACCTTCATATGCAAATTTGACCAAGGACATGGAAGCAACATTTGATCCAATTATCTTTGTATGGGTCAAGAAACTATTTTAAATAGATTTTCTCTATGTGCATGGGGAAAGTTTCATTAGTAGCATAGAACAATGTATTTCTAATATTGTAATGAAAATTGATAATTATACATCAATTTATTAATATTTTTTAGTTTTCATTAAAATGTGTTTATATTTTTTTATAAATCATATATTTTATTTAAAAGTTAATGCTTTTCATAATTTAAAATTTTTTGTAATTAATTTATTGAGTAGGTTATGCATGAGAGATAATTAATAAATGATAAAAATCTCAATGGATATATGTGGACTATGAGAATATAAATTTCTGATATCAAATTGGCTTCCAAATAGGGCATTTATAGAAGTATTTCTCATAATAATAATAAAAGAATCAATAAAGAAAAAGATGAAAGCCCTAAAGAAAAGGGGACAATAGTTTCCTAACCATTCATAAGATGAAAAAGAAGGGCCTAGAGAAAATCATCCAAATTAAGAAGTACAAACTCAACCTGGAAGCCAATCAAATGGTGGTCAAGGGGATGGGTCTGGATCAACAAATGCTTCCCAAAAGGTTACTGAATCAATGGAGATCATAGTTAGATATCAACATAAAAGGGAAATTTCCCATGGAAAAAAATTTGGGAGGCATAAAGAGATCTCATCTATCTGAGAGCTCGGATTTAGACAAAGATGTGACCTCGCAAAAAAACAACAATCAACTGTAAATAGTAAAAACTACTCCAAACCAAGGAGTTTGGTGAGAGGTGGAGAAAAAGAAAGGGAATAGGGGGAATCTAAGAGATTTTTATCACACTTAGCCCCATCAAATTGATGTATTTATTATATAATTTCTTATTCATATTATGCATTAGCTAAAATACAGATATGGTTGAACATCTACATAATGTAATTTTGTTCCTTGTTTCTTAGGTTGAATAAAATTACGATTTTTTTTTTTTGAAAAAAATTCATAAATGATATATAATTCCTTAGCATAATATTTTTTTGACAAAGATTAACATTAGGCACAAATCCATTTTTCTTTAGATTGAAATGCTTCATATATACACCGAACACAATATTTGATAAGGATAATTGTATAAGATGTTTGATTCCACGAGATTAAGTATAGTAGGATATAAATTCTCAACTTTGTTAGAACATTGAGTTTGTTTCGGAGCCATTGTTACGTGAGACTAGGAGGTAAACCTCCTTTTATTTTTATTTATAATCATATTTAGGTAGTTAAACTAGATATAGATCATGATTATGTGTCTAATATGCCATCTCTTTTTATCATCAGATGGTACCTTCTTGAGGAAAGTTCATTGGACTCCTAGCACTCATGGTTGCTAGAATTTATTTGGACCTCCTATAAATAGGGGATAAAATAATTTCAAGGGATGGAAATAAATGAACAAATTGGTTAAGGAAGAATAAAAGGAAACTGAGTATATCTAAAGGAATTTTTATAGGAAAAGGTTTGATGAAAGGGATGACCATGAAATATGGAAAAAATGGACACATCATGTTATCTATTCCCCAAGTTGCACTCTTAAAGATTCATCTAATGTGTGAAGATTGTAATCTTACTTCTACTTGCTATATATATATATACATGTTATGCATTTTCATCACTAGAATGTTGAAACAAAAAGTTATATTTATGAATATATTTCTTATACACAACTTTGAGAAGTCTAGCTTTCCTAAATATTTAAGGTACTCAACTTACATCAAATATATTAAATTGGGTTATAAACATAACAATAATATTGACTGTTCAGTGTCCTCAACTAGTTTATAAGGTACAATAATTCATAACTTACATAACCCATCTTCTATAGGTCAATGATATTTGAGATATTGTAACTAGTTTGTGGAAAAATTATCATAAATTTTAACATATATTCTTCCTAGAATACACAATGGAAGTATTCCTAGGCTTATAGTTGAAAATTTTACTCAAGACACCAAAATTTGGGAAGGTAATGTGTCAAAATGTGGAATTATGATGGGTGAACTTAATAAATGAATATATCACATCATAAACATGAATGCTTATAATTTGGCTGGTTTTTTTCATCACCTTTATCAATGACTATGATTGGCTTATGAATGTAGTTTCATCAACTTATAATTGAAGTGTCATGAGACACAGATTTTCTATTGATCAAAGGAAAATAAACTACATGATAGACACAAGAGCTTACAATGATCTCTAAATAATATTGCATGAAGAGAAAAATATAAACATATGTCCAAAACTAAATTGGTCATGGAAAACTTATCACAAATAGAAAGTGTCCATTTACATTAAATGGAATACTAATATTTTTGTTAATTTTAATACTAAGTAATGAATGATTTTCTAAATATACTAATAATATATAAAAACTTTTTTATGCGAAAATATACTTTTAAAGTCAAAATAGTTTTGGATCACAATATCTCACATTCACACCTTTGATTCAAAAATTAATTTGAACAAATACCAAGTTCTTCTCTAAAATTAGTAAATTTGATACTGTCAAGTGCTTTTGTGAATATACCTATGATCTAGTCTTATGAAGGACAATAATTTGGCTTGATGATGCCATTTAAAATGAGAGTCCTAATGTGATGATATTTGGAATTTTGCAATGGTAAATTGGATTTTTGGTAAGCATAATGGCTGAGTCCCAACCAATGAAAATGAAGTGGCTTCCACTTGATGATTTCACAGATCTTGTAAAACTCTGCATTGCCAGACAATCTCACATGCTTCTTTCGATGCTGAAATATATTATGTATGTTCAAGAGTTTTCATTTGTAGTATTTTTCTTACAACTCCAAGAAATTGTTGTTGATTCCAAATTCACCTGATATTCTAAGGTTAATGCCCTATCATCAAAATTTCTAGAAAAATAAGTGTTTGCATATCCCACAAGTACATAATATTTATTCCTTTCATATAGAGGACCATAATATTTCATAACTTGGATATATATATATATATATATTTTTTTTTTCTAAATTCTAGTCGCTTTGCCTTGATTCTTTCATAAATCTTGAAATAGTACTGAGTGAATATGATAAATATTAACATGTGGTTTTCAAAAATATCAAGTTACCAATCAAATTACTGTAACAAGTGATGTTTACCAATTCTCCCACTTCAAATTTTGAATGTTTTAAATTTTTCTACATTGGGGTGAGAACACACTTTCCAATCTTGTCATTCTAAATATTTCCACAATTAAATGCATGTGTTGTATGTTTTTCTTGGCAGAATAGGTGGGGAGGACACAAGATGGGTTGTAGCCCCCTACACAGGGTCCAGGGTAGTGCTCAGAGATTTTTTTGTGTTGAGTTTTGTACCTAGCTAGGTTTTGTCTTACTAGATGCTTTAGTATGACTATGTGACCTACCCTTGGAACCTAAGAAAACATGTTTTGTTTCAATTATTCACCCAAGTTTTTTTCTTTCCAGGTGGTGGGGGGGAGTGTTTCTAGCATCGATACTAAACATAGTCAATTTTATTGCACGTGTAGCATATAATTCACAAGATACAATAGATGAGTTGATAGACCTAGGAGGAGGAACAATACACTAGCTCAATTTCCCTAAGGAGGCATTCTCTTAAATTCTCTTCCACTTGGACCCAAAACCATTTGCAATAATTTATGTCTCCTAGGTAGGCTCTTTTTGGATAAAATGATCAATTTTTCCCTCATAGTTGAAACAATATCCTCATACCACAAGAAAAAGGTGATACCTTTCAAACTGGCCTAGACCTTTTACATTGAAACTAGCCCCCGAAGCAATATCAAAATCAACAATGCAATTTTGAAAAACCAATGCCGATAGTCCCCAGCTCCATAACTAAGATAAGATGTTGACATGATCTTCTTCTGACATAAACTCAAAACATATCCATACTTTTTCTACTGGATGAAAGGTTGGAATATAATGTTGAGTGGGTGCCTTTAGTGGGTTTCCAGGATATCTCTACCGAGGACTTTGTGGAACCATCCTTCATTGGTTTATTGCTGCAAAAGAGATAGACCAAAGTCACACCATGAAATTGCAAGGGAGCCTCTAATTTAATATCCTGGTTGACCACCATCGCAACCCTCCCACTTAGGTTTGAAACACATTTTTCTCCACTCTGTCTCCATAATATGGCTCTATGAATCTACTTCTCAATCACTAGAATTGGACTCGTGAGACTTATCCACATTTTGGATTTTCATACACACCACGGGAGTAATGGTGTGGGACAGCCCATTGGAGTAATGGTTTATTCAAACTCCCTCTAGGCTTGCACCCACCTCTCACTAGGTAGAATACTAATCATTTTCGAATTTCCTTGGTGTTTCGAACTTCTCTTCTCACTTAGTGTTTTCAATGTTTTTTCAACTGAATCTCTGTTATGATTTTTTTCATTTTAAACTAACGAGTTGTGGTTTCATTTCTTATTTTCTTTTCTAAACTTAGAGCATTTACTATTATTATTATTTTATTTTCTTTGCTTCTGAAACTTACTATTATTTATTAAAAAGGGGTATTTTTTATAGAATAATATCCCCTATTCATTTAGAAGCAAGCAACCAGGCTGCGTTTAATGAATAAAGGACTTTGACCATTAGGGACGTTGATAGATAAACATGAGGGCCTTATAACCCTGCAAACACTCTCATTTTTCTGATATATTTTTTATATGGCCTTTGCTTTTTTAAAGCTTTCCTAGTTTTGTGGTAACTGGTTTTTTTTCAATTTTATAATTTTTTTCAGTCAGCGTTATGTTTATTCTTAATTCTGAGTAAATATCAGTTACCCTTATAGATCAGTGCTCTGGTTATTTTTAAACCAGTAAAATTTCAAAAATTTTAATGGTTCAGCAACAACAACAAATATTTGTATCATGTACTGAATGCAAGGGAAGAGAGAGTATATTACAATTATAGTCTGGCTATTCATCACTGAAATGATGCTCTTTTTTAGGAGGAGGATTTATCTTTATTGGCTAATGGTAAGAAAATGACATTTGTATGTTTTTTTTAATTATGGAAAGTGCTAAGTAGTGTTAGTACTAGGACTAGTTACATTACCATTTTTTTTTAGTGTTAGGACTAGTTACATTACAATTTTTTATTATTTCTTTTTTTATTTGTTTTGAATATTATTAAAATAAATTGAGATATTTAGAATTATTTTAGGTAGTCAGATGAAATAGTTGTTATTTTTCTCATCTCATTCAAATTGCTATTAATGAATTATGTTTTTTTTTCATATTTTTTTTAAATATAATTAACTATCTTTTTTCATATTAATTTTAAATATTTTTAGAAAATAGATTTAATTGGAATTATTTTAGGTGGTTGGATCACATCATTGTTATCTTCTTTTCTTTTATTTAAATACTCACTATTAATATAATGTGTTGCAATGCGTAGATGAATATTATTCAAATCTCTTTAAGCCTATGAATATCAATATTGTTGTATTCAAATTTTAAGTAAATATTCCTGTGGGTTGACTTGGTACTATCAACCTAACTTGGTAATATCAACCTCACTTTAGCCTTCTACCTAATAGTATTTTATTATTAAAATTAAAAAATTATAAATAAATTTTTTTGAAAGTTAAATAATCTTTGTTGCATAGTTTGCTAGAACTCTTTTGTATTTTGTTCCATGTGATTTATATCTGACCTAGATTATTTTTAAGTCATCAATTTTTATAAGTTGGGTTTTTGTTTATAAGTTTTTTTTTTTTTTTTTCAATTTTATAGATACAAATTTATGGTAATTAGTATCGAATATTAATATTTATTTGCAATTAATTTAGTTTTATACGTTTCTAAAATTTATTAGGTATTTAAAAGCATCAAATGTTTGCATCTAAGTAAATAGAAAAAACTCAAGTTCATATCAATAATTTCTTACGAAAAATAGTTGTGCCACGAAGGCTTTGGAGCTTTAATAACTATTAACATTTTTCCAAGATTAGGTTAGAATACCGCAGTTCTCAAAATTCTTAAACTTCGTATTTCTTTACATCATTACTTTCCCAATTAAAGGATTGCAAATCTCTCTGAACTAGGGCACATTTAATATATTAAAAGAGTAACGGCTCATGACACTGCTATAGATTAATACATACACCATAAATAAAAGCACTCCTACAATATGATGCAAAGAGAGTAATCAATTAGAAAGTAAAATAGTTTAGAATAAAATAATAATACTTTTTGGATATGAAAATTAAATTATAGAGTTGAGTTGAGTTGAGTTGAGTTGAGTTGAGGTAGTAACTTATAATACATTAAAAATATTTTATTGATTTAGGAAAGTAGTAAATTTAAATAAATTCAATAATTTTAAACTCTATATTAGGTTTTAATTAAGATATAATTTTCTAGAAATTGTAACAGATTTATAAAAAAATTAATGATTATGTAACATGCTTTCAAAATATCAAATAAAATAAAAAAACAATAATTATAGCAAATTCCATGCATACTCTACTGTTTAATGTACATGGTATACCAATTCTAATATCTTATGTTTGATTATATACATAAGTAGCTTCTCATAATAGGAATAATACTGTAACCATACTTTGATATGTTTTATATCTAATTCAGATACACATTATCCATTTAAATTTAGTAGTTGTTTGCAACCATATTTTGATGGGATGGAAGTTTAGATAAGATAGTGAATGTCAAGACATGTATACCAATGAAGACAAAGAGAAATTGACCGCAAGAATTAATTCCTCAACGACGATGACTCCTCCACCTACACAAGCTCAACAAATGAGTCAACATGTGACACCAAAAAAAAAAATTGTGAAACCAAGCAAGTGCTTCTCCAAGCACACCACAAAGATCCGCAACTCCAACTACTTAAAACGCAACACCAATCCCATCTTCAGCAAGCATAAGAAGACTAAAATTCATAAATTTAAATGAAATTTATGAGCAAGATGAAGTTGATAGAAAAACTGGTTTGAATTCTTTATTTGCATTATTTTTTCATATAGATGAGCCAACACACTTTGAAGAGGCAGTGAAAGAAGAGAAATGTGTTGCGGAAATGAATGAAGAAATAGCAGCAATAGTAAAGAACGACACATGGGAGTTAGTGGACCTTCCACAAGGAAAAGAAGTCATTGGAGTGAAGTGGGTCTATACCAGCCTAGATACATCTTAACTCCGGATCTATCAAGCGCTGAGAGAGATCAAATCTCTCGATGTGTAAGGCTCTTTTTTGAGTGCAAATCGTGAGGAAAAGTTTGCACCTCGAGATATTTGATCCCTCTCAATGCTAGATCCGGAGTTAAGATGGATCTAGGCTGGTTACACTCATGTGCGGCTAAGTAAAATATATCGTACATATGATTAGTTCTATCAATAATGTGTAAATAAATCTAATATAAATATAGTCGATTTATATATGCTAAATATGTCTCACATTTATGTGTTCATTTTAATTTTAAAATTTTCTTAGTTACCTCATTTTGTTGAGATGATAAATACCATTAATAACTTTAATGATAGAAAATGATGAAATAAAAATTTGAATGCAAACTGACGATGTAATAGTGTTGAATGATAGAAAATTTGAATAATAGGAATGCTCTCAATTACAAATAGTATTCATTGTGATCAATCTCAAATTATTTCCTTCTACTATTCTTATTGTCACCCTTGTTAGTTTTTTCATCTTTTCATATCGACTGTATGAAAAGGATAGTTGAAATCATAAAACATTTAATTATTTAGTTAATCTACCATCATACATCCAATTACATCAAATCAGAAATCAACGTCTACACTGAAATCAACATATCTAATGCAATAAATCAAGCGTTGATGCCTGTAATAAATTTTATATAATATATAATGAGTAATAACCCTCATTTTATATTATATAAAATTTATTACAGGCATTGAGGGTTAATGAAATCAATACATCTAGTGCAAGAAATCAAACATGACTAGAAATCAACTTCTACAGTGAAATCAATGCATTTAGTGCAATAAATATAATAGGATTAGAAATCATCTACACTGAAATCAATGCATCTAGTGCAAGAAGTCAATTATAATTAGAAATAAACATCTACCCTGAAATCAATGCATCTAGTGCAAGCAATCAAATAGGATAAGAAATCACCATCTACATTGAAATCAATGCATTTACTGCGACCAATCATATAGGATTATAAATCATCTACATTTAAATGAATGATTCTAGTGGAAGAAATTAAATATAACTAGAAATCAATATCTACACTAAAATCAACACATCTAGTGAAAGCAATCAAATATTATTAGAAATCACCATCTACACTAAAATCAATCCATCTAGTGCAAGAAAGCTTCTTCCCTCTTTCCCCCCTCCAACTACATCTCTATTTCCCTGCCTCTCTCCACTCTCTCACATCCTCCCTCTTCCTTCCTCTCTCTCCATTTCTCTCCCACCTCTCTATCACTCTCTCTCTTAACCCTCCAACTCTATTACTATATCCCTACCTCTCTCCTTCTCTCCTCCCTTCTCTCCATCTCTCCTTATTTATCTCTTTATCTCACCCATAAAAATATCTCCATCTCTCCCTTGTCACTCCATCTTTCTCTCCACCTCTCACTCTCTATGTATTTCTTCTTCCCTCCCTCTCCCCCCCTCCAACTCCATCTCTCTATCCCTCCCTCTCTCCTCCTCTCGTCCTCTCTCTCTCTCTCTCTTCCCCCATCGCCTCTTCCTTTATCTAAATTCCTCTCTTGTCCTTCCTCTCCCTCCCTTTCTCCTACCTTCCTCTATATTTTCTCTCTCTCTCTCTCTCTCTCTCTCTCTCTTCCCTCCAATCCTCTTTCTTCCCCCATCGCTCTCTCTCTCTCTCTCTCAACATCTACACTAAAATCAATGCATATATTTCAAGAAATAAAATAGGATTAGATATCACCATCCACACTGAAATCAATGCATCTAGTTCAAGAAATTGTTTTCCCTCTCCCGCTCCTCCAACTCCATCTCTCTCTCCTTCCCTCTCACCACTCTCTCACTCCTCTCTCTCTTCCTTCTCCTCTCTCCCTTTCTCTCCCACCTCTCTGTCCCTCTCTCTCTCTCTCTCTCTCTCTTCACCCTCCAACTCTCTCACTATATCCCTACCTCTATCCTTCTCCCCTCATTCCCTCCATCTCTGCTTATTTTTCTCTTTATCTCACCCCCAACCATACACACACACTCTCTATTTCTCTCTTGTCACTCCCCCTCTCTCTCTCCACTTCTCACTTTGTATGCATTTATTCTTCCCTCCCTCTCTCCTCCTCTCTATCGCTTCCTTCCTCTCTCTCCCTTCCTCTCCTACATCCCTCTCTCTTCCCCCATCTCTGTCTCTCTCCCTCTCTCTTTTCCCTCCAATACTCTCTCTTCCCCCATCACTCTCTTCCTCTCTCTCAATTCCTCTATCTCGTCCTTTGTATATCTCTCTCTCTCTCTCTCTCTTTTCCATCCAATCATCTCTCTCTCTCTCTCTCTCTCTCTCTCTCTCTCTCTCTCTCTCTCTCTCTCTCTCTCTCTCTCCAAACTATGTTACTTTGTCCCTCCCTTTCCCTTCTCTCTCTCTCCTTCTATCCCCCTTCTCTCCATCTCTCCCCTATTAGTCTCTTTATCTCACACATAAATATACAAACTCTTCTCCATATCTTCTTTTTTCACTATCCTGCCTCTCTCTCTCTCTTCACTTCTCACTTTCTATGTTTTTCTTATTCTCCCTCTCTCTCTCTCTCTTCACTCCTCCTCTCCCGTCGCCTTGATTTTATCCTCATCTCTCCCTTGTCACGCCCCCTATCTCTCCATCTCTATCACTCTATGTATTTGTTCTTCCTTCCCATATATATTTAGGGTTAATATATATCTGGATATATTAATGTATATTATAATATAGCAAATGTAATATTGTATTAATCCAAAGATATTAAATTTAATAATATTAATATGAATATTAGATTTAATAATAATATTAATATTAATATTATTAATATTTGAATATTAATATTACTATTATGGCTAATAATGTTTTTTTCTCATGGTATTAGAAAATTTGGCCCACAGACTTTTTATTTATTTGCCATACCTCTTTTATTTACCATGGTATTTGGCCCATAGGCTTGGTATATAATTAGATGTTGATTTATAATGATATTCAATGTGTTTTTATATATTTATCATGTTTCTTTATACCTATTTTGTATTTATTTATTTATTTACCAAACCTCTTTTATAAATATGGTATTTGGCCCATGGTATTAATAATAATTTGTCTCGTGGTATTTTATCTATAGACTTCACCTAAATAAAACCTCTTTTTTGAGTTTTTTGTAAATATAAAGAGGTTTATGGAGTAAATATAAGAAGTGGTTTTATTTATTTACCATACCTAAACCTATTTACATTTTAAATTTATATTAAGTTGATACATAATAATAATTAGGTTTATTTTTAAATAGGATAGAAATTATCAAAAAGCTATATATAATATAAAGAATCACGTTATATATGATTTAAGATTTAAGTTAATGTTTTGGCCTACATCAGTGAAAATCATTTTTATCATTTTTTTAGGAGGTGACATAGTTTTTAAATTTAGGATTTCAGCCGACATTAACCAAAAATATTTTAATTATTGTTTGATGACGTGACTTCATCCTTGTAGATAAGGGTCATACTAGGCTGTAGATTGCACCTCTTAGCAAAAATACCAAGAGAAACATTGAAGGCAAGATTGAAAGACATAAAGAAAGGCTAGTTGTTAGAGGATACAAGCAACAACATGGAACAAACTATGCAGAAACTTTTGCGCCAGTCACAAGAATGGAGACAATGCATACAGTGTTGTCTATTTTAGTGCAACATAAATGGAAAGTGTATCAAATGGATGAAAATTCAATGTTCTTGAATGGAGTGCTGAAAGAGGAGGTGTATGTTGCAGAACCACCTGGTTATGAGGTAGAAGGCTAAGAAGACAAGGTGTGTAGGTTCCAGAAATATCTATATGGGCTGAAGCAAGCACCGTGTGCATGGTATAGCATGATAGATGCTTACACGATGGAAAATGGGTTCGACAAATGTGACGGTGAACCAACTCTCTACATCAAGGAAAGTGACCAGTAATCTTCTTATTGTCATTTTGTATGTAGATTATTTTATTTTTTGTGACAACTCCATTAATGATAACACGTTGTTAAGTAGTTAAAAAGACATTTTTAATTATTTTTTTAGGAAAAGACTGGAATTATTAATGTTTTGCTGAAAATTTATTTCCATTAGTGATTACTTATGAATAATAAAATCGGTTATGGAAAATCACTTCATAAAAAGTAAAAAGCTGATGGTAAATGTTTTCCAAGAATAGGAAGATGGTTGGGCATAGTTGGAAACAATTACCTGCTCCTATGGGGGTAAGGGACTGATCCCAGTAAGGAGTATGGGTTCTGTTCATAGATTAAGGAGACTCTATATTTTCCAGATCTAGTAGAGACCAGTGGAAAAAAACTCAACAATCCTAAAATTATTTCTAGTACTGAATAGACTAGGTGTCCTGATGTCACATCAGAAATATCCACTGTCAAACTGTACCTTTCAGGAATGGAGCACGGGGGCAAGAGGAGGACGTAAGCACCTTTCTTGAAGGCTGGGAGGATCACATCTACGAATTTCATAATACAGATAAGTACATGTGAAAGTTCAGTATTTAGAAATATTTAGTGAAAACATGCTTCAAATTATTTACAGGTGTTTTATCTACTCTGAATAGAAAACTGACTTCTATTAATTAATAGAAGATTACAAGAAACTTAATCCTTTACTGTATGGACAATGATTTGAACTATATGGTTATGTATAAAAGAGGAAGGTTACTGTACATTCATTTTATGGATTAAAACCCATCTTTATATAAGTTTGTGTACTTCAATGACTTAAAACATGTATTTACAGATTTGAAAAATATTCGTGGAATGGTTTTTGAGTTATGGAATTTGATATTGTTATAAGAAGTGAAAACAGATATTGTAGTATAAAGTACAAAAACTGGTTCTATTGTTTTCTAGAATAAACTTATAGGTAATTTATTACAAGAGATTGAAAGGTAATCTTGGGTGAAGAAGATGCACCAAGAATAGAATAGGTTTAATATACTAAAACCGTGAGATTAAACTATCAAATGAAGGTAACTTAAAAGACCGAAAACAATCTTTACTTGCAAAATAATAGTGACTAAGTAAAGAAAAAAATTAGAACATCAAAAGGAGTTAATCAGTTAAACAACTTGATGAATGGGTGGGAGGAAACTGTTTGCATCTGGAACCAAGGGTTCCAATCCACATTGTTTTCTCCTCAATAATTCTATACGCGGACACACACAAGGTGGCACGGTCGCCCATGGCTAACAAATAGTGTTTTTTTATTGCTAAGATATTAGAATTAAAACTCTTTACAGTGCAGAAAACCAAAATCTGTAAATGTACCTCTTTAATAATAGTGAAATACCCTTGACGATAAACACAATATTCAAGAGAAATATTCTTCATATAAATATAATAAGAAGAAAAAAGTAAAAGCTAGTTCTCAATTCCTGAATAACTATGGTTAAAGTAAAAACCATAAATTTTGAACATGGAAACCATAAACGAGAACGCTGAGAACTCCAAAGGAACGATAGTCGGTGAGTAACTTCTAAATAAGTAAAGTGAATAAAAATAGACAGCATTCGGCAACACATCGAAAAAAATCTACTGGGTGAAACACCAAATGTAGAACTGGCAATGTAATTACCAAGGAAAAATCGCTCAGTCTAGTGAATGTAGAATAAAAAAAAAGAACTTCTGAGAATAAAAATATCTTGTAAACTTAAACGTAAAAACTATTGTAATTTCCGGTTTTTATGGCTAATAGATATTACATATTACATCGCTATGCATTTGTGAGTCATCCAAAATTTATACATTGAAAACCCTAACTAAAACCCTAGACTAAATACGCCGGAGAAGCTTGCGAGCAAGCGTAATTTCATTAGATGGGTACCTGTACCTCGACAACAGGAAGAAAAATCTTTTAGCCATGGCCCTTGAACAAATTGAATGTACATTTTTCATTTGAAAGAAGGTAGAGTTACCTGCAATACAACAAGTTTATAATCATAAGCCTGGAAAGACCAAAACCAGAAACAACATATAACTATGTATAAAGAAGGAGGAGAGAAAATTAAAACATAATATTACCTGATAGAAATAAATAACCTCTAGGACTGGGACTGTCTTCCTTCCTGGAGAGAAAAATGCAAAAAGAGACAGAGAAAATCTAGTTAAAAAATCCGGAAACTAAGAGCTTAAAGAGTCTTGAAATTTGAAAGGCGGAAATTGCTTATAGTGCAGCAATTAGAAATCATATTACCTGGACTAGAGTAGGAAATGACTGGCATAGAAGTGAGTGTATGGAGGCACAAAAAATCCTTTGACGGCTTTGAGTTTCTTCACCTCAATAGCATACCTGAAAACCGCATAGAGAAGACCTTCGGGATCTTTGTAAAGGGAAAAGCAAGGATACATCTCCAAGGTGGCTAGAATGAGCCAGGAATGGTATGCTGCAAAGAAAACTTACAAGAGTAGAAGCTTAACCCTATACAGTGACACAACTTTGGTGACACAACAGAGCAGGGTTTCGAGCGGCTGGAATGACAAAAATGGTGAAGTGTTGTTAAGGACATGGGTTATACCCATCCTCTTACCGCCAAGCCTCTCTACCATTGATTTGAAAATGTAGATCGGATGGTGAGGAGTTGGCCATATGGCCTCGAAATACTTAAACCCCAATCCACTTTAAAATCATCGTGTCAGTGATAATAAATCCCAATAGGTACGAGCATTATTATGGGCGGAAATATCGTGCTAGCCAGCAAGTATTTTAAACACAAAATTTTAACAAGTGTCAACCGATGGCGTTGTGTTGTCTGCATTATAAATGAGCAGTACGTTGAGTTAATAAGTGGTGGTAACACCATTCTCTTTCAACCGACATTTTTTTAATAGGGTTTAAGTTCTAAATTTCTAATTGAATTATTGTATATGGAGTGATATACTTTAGCTTATATATTGATAATAGTAAAAAAATTGTTATCCTATAGTAAATATGGATGGTAAGTGTTACATTTTTACAGGGAGTGATAATTTTCTCATCGCTGATTTCAAATTATTCATGAAAAGTAAGTTTGAAATGACTGACTTGGGGTTGCTGAGATATTTTTGGGCATAGAAGGGAAGCAAACAGAAAATGAAATTTTTGTCTCTCAAGCAATGTATGTATCAGAAATTTTCGACAAGTTTAATATGCAAGACAACTATTCGTCACCAACTCCAATAGCCATGGGGTTGAAGTTGAGCAAGGAAGATTGCAGTAGCGATGTCAATCTGACATTATACAAAAATATGGTAGGTAGTCTAATGTATTTGACCACAACTAGGCCTAATATAATGTATGTAGCGAGTTTGATTTCCAAGTTCATGGAGACACCCAAAGAGACACATTGGGAAGCGCAAAAAATAATTTTAAAGTATGTCAATGGAACAAAGGAATATGATGTATTGTACTGCGCAACTGATTATTTTAGGATGCTTGGTTACACTCACAGTGATTGGGCAGGAAGTGTTGATGACAAAAATAACACGTCAGAATATGATTTTCATTTGGGTTCGGGAACCATCTCATGGGCCTCCAAGAAGCAGTCGATAGTATCACTGTCAACAGTAGAAGCTGAGTATGTCGCCACAAGAGCAACAACGTGTCAAGCAGTTTGGATGAGAGGGATGTTGCAGGATTTATGTCATGAACAAGATGGAGCAACCACTATTTTCTGTGATAACAGTTCAACAATTGCACTATCAAATAATTTTTTTTTCACAAGAGGAAAAATCACATTGATGCTAAATATCATTTCATAAGAGAATTAGTTAAAATGGTGTGATTATGTTGTAGCGTTATAGGTCAGAGGAACAATATGCAGAATTTTCACAAAGGCATTGACACGTGAAAATTTTGTTTATCTAAGAGAGTGTTTGGGAATGGTCAATAGCGACACTTGAGATTAAGGAAAATTAATCACAACCACCGCATTTAATTCACTGATAGGAAACCATACCTCAGTAAATTTTTTGTAGGTTGAGGACTACGTTTGCAGAGAAGGATAAGTTAGGAGAGTACATAACTCATTCCTCAACAGAGTTAAATAATTAAAGTCAAATAGGATTTAATGCATGGTTATATGGGAAAATATTTAATCCGCGTGTGTTGTTTACTTCACGCAACTTCTGCAATGTTTAGAAAATGAGAAAATGATGTCCACCCATACTATGCATTAAATTATGTATCTCATGAATTAAATGTATTAGATATATATGTTTAGATTTTACATGTAATTTCAAGAGTGTTGTGTGATGTGGTGGATGTAAGTCTAGAAAGACAAGTGGAGAAAATAGTGAAACAAATTTTGGTGGGGCTTCAAAACACAAGTTACAGGTTTTATTGTGTGTTACTCCGCAACCCCTGGTGAACTCTTAGGACTGTCATAATTTGATTTCTACAACTATAGAGGAGCAAATATAATCAAATAAATATGTTGTCTTGGTTAAAGTCATTTCTGTAACTCTGTGTGAACTTCTTGAGGGAAAATAATTTCCTCTATCTTTTAGAAATTTTAACAATACCATCGCTTACTCCAGAAATCACCCTTTACCAAATTCTTTGTTTAGGGAAAATAATTTCTTCCGTCTTTTAAAAAAATTAACAATACCATCTCTTACTCCAGAAATCGCCATCATACCGAAAATCACCCTTTACCAAATTCTTTATCTCATCATACCAGAAATCACCATTTACCAAATTCTTTATCAATTCTTTACCAGCTATTGTTTCCATGCAAACATGTAAACTTTTTTCAGTTCCTAGGCAATGCTCATTTTTGCCATTTTCATTTCCTCAGAGCGCTCATATTTTTGCCAACAACTCTTAATTCTCTTTACTATATTAGCCTTTGTTTTTGAAATTTCTAATCCTTCGTGCTTGGGTTGCAATATTTGTTATTTTTTATGCTAGTTTCTATTTTTTTTCGCCTTCCTACCTTTGGGTTAACCTTCGTTTACTTTAATTTTTATTTTATTTTTTCTTCATATATTAGCTTTTGGTTTTTTTTAGGTTTTTTCGGTAATTGTGGTTTAGTTTAGTGTAAGTTTTTTTTATTTTTTATTTTTAGTTATTTTTTTTTAATGTTGTTTTGGTTATGTTTAACTCAGCTAGCTATTTCTGTGAGATTGCACTTCTCTTCTGACGGAATGTTTTAGTTATTTTTTAGTGGAGTAAAATTTCAAATTTTTTAAATGGCTCTCTCGAATGAATGTTTTTCTTCTTAGGCGAACAAGTGCTGTTTCATTTCTTGATTATTTTCTTTGTTTCTGGGGCTTTTTATAAAATAAAAGTCCGTTTAATGAAAAAGTACTTTTAATGATATCTGGATTTTTTTTAATTCTATAATTTTTTTTTAACAATTTTATAATTTTTCTCTTTTCACCAAGTGTTTTGTTTTTCACTTAGCACTTTGTTTATTCTAAACCCTAGAGTAAATACAAACTCCCGTTTTCACTCAGTGCTCTGGTCTGAATTTCAAAAATTTTAATCCTTCCGGTGGTTCCCAATGAAGGTTTTTTAAACCTAATATTCATGCTCTCTAACATCTGCTAATATAAGAACTCGGCCATTTCAATCAGCAACACCAACAACTGGAAAGTATTACAGCAACAGAAACAACAGTTAATACATAATATGTCCTTATCCTTTAAAAATCGGCCATTTCATTCAGCGTCACCAACAGGAACAACTCGGCCATTTCAATCAGCAACAACAACAACTGCAAAATATTACAGCAACAGAAACAACAGTTAGTACAGAATATGTCCTTATCCTTTAGAAGTAGGCCATTTCATTCAGCATCACCAACAGCAACAACGGGAAAATATTTAGTTTAGTCCTCATACTGAATGCAAGGGCAGATAGATTACAAGTACACTTCTAGTCTCGCCGTTAATCACTGAAATGATGCGCAGTGTTCGGAGGAGGAATTTTGTCAATCGGCAAGGAAGTGAGTGACGACATTTGTATGTATTTTTATTTTCTTACCATGGAAACTGTTTTTTCTTTTTAAATTAAATGGACCAAGCAGTTACGAGTCACAACTACTTACACTGCAACCCTTTTATTTATTTTATATATATATATTTGTTTTCAATATTACTAAAAAAACTGACTTATACTGCAAACATGTTTTTTTAATATTTGTTTTGAATATTACTTGAAAAAAAAATCAACTATTATAGATAGTTATTTATTTCATCTCGATTCGAATCCTTACTAATGATACAATGGGTTATTTTTTTTTCATATTGCTTATTAGCTATTTATTTTTCATATTTGTTTTATATATATATATATATATATATATATATATATATATATATATATTTATATTTGACAGTAACAACGATGATTTTATTTATGGTTCGGCAAGGAAGCTGCCGAGAGCTTTTACATAGCAGAGCTTCATTTCGCTCTTACAGCTATTGATATCCTTCTCACAAGTATTATCCAGATAGCATCTTTCATATGCGCTGATGAGTTTTCAATATGATCGCAGGATGTGGCCGAAACAGGAAGATAAACTTGAACCGAATTTGAGTTGGTTTGAGTGGGGCTAGTCACCTCTTGAT
This sequence comes from Pinus albicaulis, assembly GCA_034641835.2. Taxonomy (NCBI): domain Eukaryota; kingdom Viridiplantae; phylum Streptophyta; class Pinopsida; order Pinales; family Pinaceae; genus Pinus; species Pinus albicaulis. Next base: position 1,182,053,329 of record CM076584.1, read on the forward strand.
TCTTCTCTTTGTTTGCCTGCAGAATCCTATCTTTGTTTCCCAGATTGCAGAGAAGATTCTCAATATTGCAAGGATTGGTTGCAACTTCATTAAAATTCACGTCGGAAGCCTCCTTGAAATCGTCACTTGCTTCCTTGGCATCAGAGATTTCCTCCCAGAGACTACGAAGCGCTTCGATGTGCAGGTCCCATCTATTATCTTCGTGGCTCCAGGTAATACCATGCGGATTGGATTCATTGAGATTTGTTGCTTTGACGGAGGGATCACAATTTAGATAGTGTTCATGGCGTGAAGTTTTGTCACGGGTGTTTTGAAGTCTCTGACATAAGGAGCTAAAGGATAGCCCTGCTTTCGTTTCTGAAGGAGATTCATAGAGCCTTTTCATCTGATAGTCCATAATGGACCAAACCAGTAGATCCGGCTAGGGATTTGATTCCTGAATTGCAGAGTTGGTCGCAGAGACATGGGACAGTCAGGCTCCTCCAACATTAGGGAATGTTGCATATTGATTCAGATCCATTAACTGGCAGGGATCTCCTACTCCGGAGTGTGTCGTTGTTGGCTTCCAGATCAGCCATTGAGTTTAATTTTCTTAGGATATGAAAGAAATCTATTTTTTGAAATTTGGAGAGCACGAGCCTGACTTTCTTGAGAATGGAAGATCGCTGCAGTTGAGAGGGATTCCTCTGTGAATTCATTGCTTGAATAATGAACCAGGAGCCCCCAAAGACTGAAAGGGAGAGGATATTCTTACTAAGAGCTATTTTAAGACCGTGCTAAAGAGTGAGCGCCTCTGCTCTATTATTAGTATCTTGGCCCAGATCCCAGGCGTAGCGCACCTCAATAGAGCCTCCAAGACTCAGGATCACTCCACCACCAGCTGCTCCCGGGTTTCCTTTTGAGGTATCGTCAAAGAACAGGCAGTGATCATACAGAGCCGACCGCCATTCAATGAATTTATGCTCTTCTAATCGAATTTCCCAATCGCTAATAGAATTTGTGGAGGGGGTGATTCTAACCTGATGGTTTCAGACCAGATATTTTAGCCATTGATATTCCTCATTGTCCAAAGTCATAGCATTTTTATTTTGGATTTAACATTTAAGGCCTCTCCCAGAAGAGCTCTAATTTTAGTAACTATTTTTTTCGGGTTACAACTCTCCTCCCTGAAGATTCTGTTATTTTTCTCAAGCCACAGTTTCCAGCAAGTGAATTGGGGATCCACATCCATCCGGTATTGAGGAGATCTTTTTTGGTGAGGCAAAACGGAGGTAGGGTGGCCCAATTTTTTAGCAGTTCTAGAATATTTTCAGGGAGATTGAATCTGTCAGATCCTATCTTCAGGACTTCCCTCCAAACTTCTCAAGCAATTGGGCAATTTAGCAATAGATGGTCTACAGTCTCTTCATCTGAAACACACAGAGGACACCTGGAGGGTCCTTCCATCCCTCGCCTTCTTAGGATGTCTCTAGTGAGGATGCTTTTGTGAGCAGAGTCCAGCAAAAGAAATCGATTTTGGGAATAGAGGGAGAGGACCAAATAAATTTCCGTTACGATGGATCTGAAGGAGAGTTGGGAATTTCCTTGATACTTTTATATCCTTTTGCTATTGAATACGAGCCAGATCCCATATTTTCTCTGCATCATCTGTCCATTTGAAAATGTCATAGAGGGTTAGCAGGTTGCTGATGTGAAGCCAATTTCTGATATTTTCCAGTTCTGCCTTCTGTCCAAAGGGTTGATCCGCAAGGATTGAGTCATCCCACATTCTAATTTTTTTCCCATTATTGGGGATCCAATAAAGCTTGGATTTGAAGTGCTCCATTGTTGTGAGAGAGAGCATGAATACTGGCGGTCCTTTTAGAGTTCTTGGAGGCTGGTCAAAACATCTTGTGCGCTACCCTTGAAAGTATTTTTTCCACAGAACTCTCTTTCTCCAGCTAGAGTTTCTGGAGACAAGATTCCAAAGAAGCTTGGAGCCCAGAGCAAGCTTTCGAGCCGCAAGGTCTCAAATTTGGAGTCCTCCTTCCGAGAAAGGCTTCTTTATTTTGTCCCAGCTTACTAAATGAAGCCTTCTTTCGTTATTTTTCCCACTCTCCCATAGAAATCTTCTCAACACACCGTCCACTTTTCTAATGATGGTTTTAGGGGCAAGAATAATTGAGTTCTGATATAAGGGGAGACTTATGAGGACATATTTTAGGAGAATCACCTTTCTTGCAATGTTCAGCCATGATGCTCCCCAAGCTTGTATTATGAGTTTCAGCTTATCTAGCAGAGGCATCTAGTGAGCAACTTTGGAGTTTGATTTGAAGATAGGAATCCCTAGATATTTGAAAGACTCCTAGGGTAGAGATCCTTCCATTTCTAATAGCCTTTCTATGTCTACCATATCCCTTATCGAACAGTTCCAACCATAAATCGTACTTTTCAAATAGTTGATCTTGTTTCCCGAAACCTCCTTGTAAATTTCGACCTCCCTTTTGAAGGACCTTGCTGAGTTAATGATTTCTCCTCCAAGTAGCAAGGTATCATAGGCAAATTGGGCATGGTTGATATCTTTAACATTTTGAACCATCCTGAGGCCTAAAATTGTTTGGAGGTGCTGGCAGTGATCTAGTTGGAAGTTGAGCACCGAAGCTTGAATGGTGTAGAGAATAGGGGACATTGGACAGCCTTGTCTTAGCCCCCTCGAGGCTTGGAAAAACTTCGTTGATCGACCATTAACTAGAGATGCTATCCAGGGAGAGGCTATATAGGCTTTCACCAAACTTGTGAAAGCTTTTGAAAAGCTGAGCTTCTCCATAACTATAAAAAAAAGATCATGTCTCACCCTGTCAAAATCATTAGCCAAATCAAGCTTAATAACCATACCATTTTCTTTCCATTGATAGCTTGAATGAATTGCTTCTTGCACCAGCACTATATTGTCAAGAATCTTTCTCCCTTTGATGAAACCTCCTTCGTTCTCTGGAATGACGACCGACAGGATTTTCTTAAAACAGTTGGCTATGATTTTAGTGACTAGATTATAGCATGTATTACACAAGGAAATGGGTCGGAATGTGCTGAAGTTGTTGGCTCCTTTTTCTTTCGGAATCAAGGCAAGGAAGGCTGAATTGGTGCTACCTCTTAGTTTAGAGCAATTTTGAGATTTCTTTACCATTATCAGAAGATATTTTTTAATGGTAGACCATCAAGTCATGAAGAACCTTGTAGTGAAACCATCAAAGCCAGAAGCCTTATTAGGTTCCATGTGATCCAAATATTTTTTAATTTCTGTCATACTGATCGGAGCAGACAACATAATATTATCTACATCTTGAACATGCTGAGGAATTAGATCGATCAGATAGGAGTGAGTATCAATAGGGGTATCTTCAGGGGCCGAGAAAATATTTTGAAGAAGGAATGGGCTGCTCTCTTAATGCTTTCAAAGTCTTTAAGCAAGTTGTTTTGATAGTAAATTTCATTTACTGCTTTGAAATTCATACGAGCCTCTGCTTGTTTATGGAAGTAGCTTGTATTTTTGTCTCCGGCTTGCAACCATAGACTTCTGGACTTCTGCCTCCAGTACTCTTCTTCTTCCCTGCTTGCTCTATGGTAGTTTTTTTGCAAATCTACTTCTTTGTGTAATTGTTCTTGAGTTACTTCGAAGTCCTCCAAGATCATTTGATGGATCTATAAACTATCATGTGCCTCTTTTCTTTTGGAGGAAGGAGATTTCAACAATTTAGCCCAGTGTTTAAGCTCTTTTTTAAGACCCCTCAGCTTTTATTCCCAGAAAAAGAAGGGGGAGCCTTGGATTTGTCGATTCTAGGCTGCGAAGACCACCTTCTGGAACCCTTCTTGCTCGATCCACAAGGGGCTGAATCTGATAGGGATGGGGCCAAGGTTTTTATCCAGGGAAAACTCTAGAAGAATGGGTTTATGATCAGAGGTATAATTGGGTAGAATTTTAGATGAGGCCAAGGTCAAGAAAGAAGATTGGACAAGAAATCTATCCAAGCAGGCAGCAATATGACCAGGACCTATCCTTTTATTGGTCCAGGTGAATTTTCCAAGGGAGGGCTTGATATCCTCTAGGTCCCACCCTAACATGAGATCTTCAACCCATTCTATAGCTAGATCAATGACATGTGAGCCATCGTTTTTCTCTTTAGTAGCGAGGGTCACATTAAGTTCCCCTACAATAATAAAATTTTTCTGGGTTGTGCATAATAAGATAAGACTGTAACGAGTCCCAACGGTTTTTTTTTCAGCTGGTAAGACCGGAGCATATAAGTTGAACATACTTACTTGATGACCAGAGTCTTTGTGGAGTAGCTTGGTGAAAATCCAGTGAAGGTTGCTTTCTTCATTTATCAGGTCATATTTGGAGTTGTCCCAGAAGGTAGTTATCCCTCCAGATGCGCCTCTTGCACTGACAGCTTTCCCCTAACCCTTTTTCTAGAATGCTTTGCTTGCATGGAGAAGGACATGATCCTCCAACTTTTTCTTCTGGATGAGAAGGATTTCAGGCGAGTATAATCTCATAATGTCTTTCAGGGCTTCTTCTTTCAGATTGCTGCCTAGCCCTCTACAATTCCTGGAGACATATTTCATTATTCACTGGCTTGGGCGGTTTTGGCTCCCTTTGGACCCTCGCCATGCATGAATTTGGATCTGGTATTTATCATTCCTTTAAGGGTCTTCTGGGAGCCTTGGAGCACATCCAGATATGTTTTCTCCTCTCTCTATTTTTTCTTAGACTTCCATCCCCTTACCGTCTTGATAGAAGTGACTTGAGAGCTGCTTGATTCAGAATCTCTATCTTCAGATTCCCCCTGTGTGTTGGAACCGAGGCTGATGTGCTTTTCATTTTCTTCTTTTTCCCGTTGATCATCCTCTAAGGGAGGCAGATCTGTCTTTGCCCCGATTTCTTTCGCTTTCTATGCAGGACCCTCTGGCACCTCTTGGATCTCAATGGCATTAGACCTTTTCCCAGAAGTTGAGCATTCTTTTGATGTTTCCTTGGCTTTTGGATTGGGCTGGGTTTTCTCCATTGGCCCTGAGCTTTTCTTCTCCTTTGGTTTTGGAACTACCTTACCCTTTTTTATCTCTTTCCATCCTTCTCCATCCTCTTTTTCCACTGCTTGGGACTTTGGGAAATTTCATTGGAAGTGTCCATGTTTGTCTAAACTTCCGCATTTTAAAGGAAATTTCTCATAGTCCAGTTTTTGATAGTGATGCAAAGCACCTGCGGTGATTTTTACCGCTTCCGGAAGGCCAACATCCAAATCAACTTCTACACATATTCTTGCGCAGGTGTATTGGCCTTTCTTATTCGATTTTTCAATGAAACGACCTATGTTACACCATTTTTTCGTCATCTAACCTATTATCATTAGATGGACCCAAGTACACCATGTAAGACCAATTTTAGCCTAAGTAAAATTGCTTTCGCCATGTAAAATAACTTAATAAAACATATTTATTAAGTTATTTATGGTCCAAATAGGAAACCCCAAAAGGAAATATTAAGAAAATCTTTATTTGTTTGATTTTCCTCATGGAATAATCAATTAAGCAATAATTTAATTATTATTCCAAGTTATATTTAACCCAAAACAAGGAAATTAATTAGATAAATCCTTATTTATCTTATTATTTTCTAGGAATAATTATTTAAATAATATTCCTTGTTAAATATGACTAAATCATTTATAAATAATTAAATAAATCATTATTTATTTAATTATCATTCAACCACTTCTTTAAAATAATAAATAAATCATTTATTTATTTATTATTTACAAATAAAGGGATTTGACCCAAGTCAAATACCTTTTCCCTCCAACAAATATAATAAAATATTCCATAAAAAGGTGGATCTAGATTTGGTTAATGTTATTTTAATCATGCACCAAGATCTAGAATGACCCAATATTTTGTTATAAATAGGAGGGTTTCTCCTACCATTCTTCACCTTTTGTTGCCTATTAGATCACTCTAGATCTAAACTCTTGGTCTGACTTTGAGCCTTTATCATTGTCATATTTTCCATTATTTGCTGTGTGAGCTCCCTTTGAGTTCTATCTTTGTCTGGGTTTTCTACACCAACAGGAGAGAGAAATGCTAGATCTGAAGTGCTGAGGACTTCCAAGAACCCATCCCATCGAGGAGAATTGGAAACACCTTCTTGTTTTCCTCCCAGGTGCCCTTAATACAAAAATTCTTTCAAAAAATATTGTTCTTGTCTTGTCTAATGGATGTATGGAGCAAAACCTTATTTTTACTGCTTAATGTCTTTCTATGCATAGATCTGGTTTTTTGCAGCGCTTGACTTGATCAACTAACTGCAGATCTGAAGATATTGGCAACCATATTTGATGTTAGGGCTATAAGTTATGCGTAGCTAAAGTGGTCTTTTTCCGACAAAAGATTCATACTAACAATTGGCGACTCCACACAGGTTTTCTTTTGCGACCACTGTCGTTTTATATATTCCTGCATATCCAACTATTTCAGAACCTAGGTTTTCTCTTCAGTTTTTTTTTCCTATTTTTATGGTGTTTTTCACCTCAAAAACCCTCAAACATTAAAATTTTTAACTTCCGTGTGTTTCTAGCCCTATTGTGCAGGTGACAGACATTAGTCGCAGCTGAGACGACAACTATTTTTTGAAATCTACCTCCGAGAGACCCGGATCTGCAGGTCACACTTATCGGCCCAAAACCTATGACCTGGCATGGAGGACGCACTTTTCTGCCCAAAAATTGCGACCTGGACTGAAAACAGGTCAGAACCTGTGACCTGCACTTTTTTTTGCACTTTTCTAGCAATTTTTCTAGGTTTTTCTGAAGCTTTTGTCAGGGCTTTCTAGCCTCTGTCTCCACCCGTTTAGACCTGTTTCTGATTTTTTTTACTCAACTAAGTGACAATCTCGCCCCTTAGGGCTTTAGTACCCTCCAATTTTTGTGGAAGAGTTTTAGCTGTTTCAAACGTCTGAATTTTCAGAGTTTCAGCCTTGTTCTTTTCAGATCTGATACCTCATTTTCAGATCCCTTTTAGATCAGGTCTTCTCCCTTTCAAATCACCTCATATAGTTTTGTTTAGGTTTTCCTCTAGGGTCACCTCCTTGTCCCTTCTACCTTTAGTTGATTTCCTCCTTTGTTGCAGCAACCTTGTCTCTGCCTTTTTGTTGTTTTCTGCACCTCTTTTCAGTAGATTTCTCCTTTAGATCCCTGTCCCTCCCGACCTTAGATATATTGGCCTCTTTTTAGTGTGTTTTGATTAGATCTTTTCCTCTTTTAGACTAGTTTTGAGAGACCCGCCTCCTTGGGTTGAATCGATGCATTGTTAGCTATTACTTTTCTATTATTTCAGCCTTATTTACTGTTCTGTGCAGATTTATTTTCATTTACGCAACACACTTTTTATTTTACTCTCAAAATGACTGGGTTTAAAAATTTAAATTAACACATGCCACACACTGACCCTAAGAGAAGACGAGCCTGGTTAACACCGCTAGGCAAAGACTTTAAAATCAATTGACACTGCACCTCTCTGCCCTTGTTTTGACATTGACATCACTTGATTCTGCACCTCCATGCCTTTGTCAGTTATTCTTCTTCCCCTTTTTGCTGTCATCATTGCGCCCCCAAGGTGTATATCCCAGAGACTTCTTGGCGTTCACCCTCAGTTTATGGTTGGTTGACCTACTCCTTCCCGCCATCGTCAAGTTAGTCCTCCCCCGAGTCTGCACTCCAAATCTTCTTCTGATTCTTTGGGTTCTCCCCCTACTTCTGGTTCTCCCCCTGTTACCTTCACCATGTATAGTTCAGGGCCTAACACTAGCAGCAACCCTGATCCTACTGTTGGGTCTGTTACTAGCGGAACCACCACGGGAACTACCTCGACTATCCCTTTGCTCCCTTATATGGCAGGTCTCAGTCTCCCCGATTTCAATCAATTGATCAACGATCCTATCCACCACGATGTTAGTTGCTCTACTATGCCAACCAAGCTCCCCTCCGACATTCCCAAGTTTGAAGGCCTTGCTAGTGAAGATCCCTCCAACCATATCCTATCTTTCCACATGTGGTGTTCATCCAATTCCATCACTGATGATTCCATCCATCCTAGATTGTTCCAATGCACACTTACAGACAAAGCTTCTAAATGGTATGTTGATTAGACCTTCTCTTCCCATACCACCTTTGAGACCATTTCCCAAGCCTTCTTATCTTATTTCTAGCTCCCTCTCTGATACAACACTGGTACTTAACTCTTGAATTCTTTCCGTCAATCATCTTTGACCCGCCTTTCTGCTCATGTCTAGGAATGGTAGAGAAGAAGGAGCTAATGTCGAGCTCCCACCTTTGAAGATCGGGTCTACATGGACTGGTTCCTTAGTTCTCTCTTACCTGCCATCGACAAAGATGTCGCATCTCAGTTCCCTCAAACCGAAGAAGCCACCCTCCAAATAGCCTTGAAATATGACCTCATCTATGCTCAATCTGGTTATGTTTATATCATCCTTCCTGATCTCCCCAGACCTGGTGGCACTAATGCCTCGGGGGAATCTCACTCTACCAACGGTATCGTTGGATCTCTTTCGCATACCTACGCTCAACCTCCTATGGGCTATGGTTTCCCTCCGGGAGGGGCCAACACCTCCAGCACTTTTCCCCCTCCAGGTAGCATGTATCCAGGATACGACATGCCTCCTCCTTTTGCCCACCCTCTTGCTTACCTCAATGTTTCCCATCCTAACCATTATCCTTACCCACAGCTTGGTGTCCCAACTCCTCCAGCATTTGGACCTCCACCTCCCTTGCCTTCTCAACCCCCGCAACAGCAACTACTACGCCCTCGAGGGCAAGTATTTTCACAGCAAGACATGACTAATCCTCCTTCTTCTCAAAGAAAGAGGAAAGGCAATCAAAATAAATCTACCCCTCTTAATCATGGATCCAATCCTTCAAGTATTGATTCTAACACTGCTAACCATCCATAGGGCTCTCAGCCCAAGCTAGACGGGCCTCTTCACACCAATAAGCCTTGTTCGTGTTTCGGTGTGTATGGTCATTACACTCACGATTGTCACCTACTATCACAGATGTGGCAGATGTGGGAGTCTCAGGCTCCATTGTGTGGACAGCATGCTTCCCCTACTACTCCCCCAACTGCAGCTACTTCTCAACCAGCCATGTTTACCGATCCTTTCCATCAGCAAGCATTCATGGCTACTCAACCACCTCATGCCCTGGTAACCACTCAACATTCCCCTTCTGGTTCCTTCAATTACCAAATTCTCATGATAACTTCTAACCAACCTCTCACCGTCGACCTTAACCTTCAAATTCGGTCTCGTTAGTACCCCAAGACTCCCGCTCCGTCTATCCCCGAGTCACCTTCTTCAAGTCCTATAAAGCCTCTTTCAACATCTAATGGTCCCTTGCATATCCCTCAACCCAAAGTTGAGGTTCATACCAAGATTCATAAGGGCCCATTATGCCGAAATGCTGCTTCTAGTCGAGCTGCTCATTCGTATAACAAAGTAGATGATTTGGCGCAGTCTCCTGCTGCCATTTCAATAGTGGAACTCCTCCATTCATGTCATTCTCAAAACAAGGCTCTACTATCTACCATGGGCACTTTAGATCTTGCTGATGACCAATTGATTGTTTTTGACACCCGTCAATCAGAACATCCTCCCCTTCCTGCTTCCGTAGCTTTCCAAATCCCATTCAAAATCCGGAACGCTCACATTTCTCGGTGTATTATTGATGAGGGGGCATCCACCTGTGTGATGTCTGCTTCGATTTGGAAACAACTCAGATCTTCTGAGCTGGCCCCTTCCACAATCACCCTTCGTGCATGGGACGGCCATGCCTCCCAGACCATTGGCTTATTCCATAATTGTCCTATCACTCTTGCGGGCAAGACTGTTTCCATTAACGTTGAAGTCATCGACGCCCCTCTTGATTATAACATTCTTTTGGGGCGTAGCTACACTTATGCTATGTCTGTTATCCCATCTGCGGTCCACCGCAAGATGTTTTTCCCTCATAATGGCAAGATAGTCACCATTGACCAGTTGACATATCATGAGCCAAAATCTCAGACCTCCCCTAAGTCGACCATCTCTTCTATAGCCAATAAGCAAACTGTCGATTCTTTGACCAATGTCTCCCCTGGCATCTACAAATACTCTTCCTTTCTTGGAACTTTCCCTGGTATTCCTCCTTCTCCTGTCTCTAATCCCAGCTTAGCGAATGTTTTCATGATGCAATATCTCGAGCTGACCTTAAACGGCCCACTACGGCTAGTCAGAAACCTCAACCTTAACCTCGCCCACCTCAACCTGCTCCTAGCCCTTTGCCTCAGCCAGCCGGACCTCTTCCTTCTGGCCCTTCTCTTATAGCTGGTACCCATGAGCTTCTCTATCCTCCTGGGTCGGTTCCACCAGGTCTCAACCATCTTGGTGCCATCCCTCCTAGTCATTACCCTGCTGGTCAGATACCATTCCTTTCTCCCCCTCCCAGAGTCTATTCGGTTCCCATCATGGCCACCCTTTCTCTCCCCAACCTGACCCCGGGTCTTCTCGTCTGGTACCTTGATCCTCCAGCTACTACCCCACCTAGTCACCCCAAACCCTACCTTACTTTGACATTGGTTCAACCAGTTCCCCTCGCTTCTTCCGCTGCTATAGTGCCACCAGCACCTCAACAAGACCCTTCTCCTGTTGTGACATCTACGAGAAAGAAAGGCAAAGCTCACAAGGGGGCATCCAAAGACAAGCCCACCCGACTGACCCTGCCCCTCCTCTGCCTGTAAATCCTTGCGCCTTGTGTGATGTCATCGGTCATGCCACCCATACTTGACTCAAATTGCCCCGTATTAAACCCATGGTTAAAGTCGCGTTCCCTGAGTCTATGGTCCCTGGACCCTTTGTTCCTTCTTCATCTGTAGCCAAGAACCCAAAGACTATTAACACCAACAAACCCTGTGCTTTGTGTGGTGTCCATGGCCATTATTCCCCACGGGGCCTTCACTGCGGGAGCAATACCATACCACGTGGGTTCATATTGGGAGATATATAATGAGGAAAAAATGACATTATATATTGGGGGATATATAGAGAGTAAAGGGTTTTTATATTGGAAAGTATAAAAAATGGAGCTCAAAGTTAATGAAAAAATATAAAGTGGTATAAAAAATGTTAATGAAAAAATGGATACCTACAATATATAGTGAAAGTAGGGGCTTTTTAAATTGGGAAGGTGTATTGGGTTTATATTAGGAGGGGGTTAAATAATGTGATTTTTAATGATATTTTCCAATATGTACTCAAATTAAGGGTATTGTTTAATATGCTATGATCGCACGTGATATGTTAGAGGTTCATTGAGTGAATCCCTGTGGTTATTCCCACCATTGTCCCCACCTGACGCATTACCGTGCATCTCTAGAGGTTGTTCGAGAGTATGAGATTGAAAAAAATCAATCTGCCTCTCCCATACTTTCACGGTATGCTTTAGGTCAACTAGAGGATTTACCTGCTCCCATTGACATTCCCCCTCCCGATGTCGAGATGACAGAGCCTGCTACCACCATTTTCTACCTATCATCATCCATGAGACCCTTGGTGGAAGTCCCCTTGGATACTTCCCCTGATGTTTCGCTTGAATCACCCTGGGCTCAACATCGGTACATCCTTTATCTACTTACTCTTCTGTCACCCCTTATGATGATGCGCATGTGACCCTTTCTTCTCGTGATGATGAGTCAGGTAGCTTTGCCGCGTCAGGTGATCTTGCTTCCACCAGTCACCCCATCTTATATTACGATGATGAAATTATGGAATAAATCACCACCCCTAACTTTATCTATTCCCCCTTACATCGAACCCATGTGTTCAGACCACATACACCTTGTGGCCATTACATTGAAACCCAATGTTTGGGTAAGGGGGCACCCATATTTGAGAGACCAAGAGAAGCAACTCTCCAAAACTCTCCTAGTGTATCTGGTCGTGCCGACTTTAGTACCATTTTTCTTCCACATTTAGAAGAACCTATAGAGTCCCATATGACTTCAGATCACTCTAGGGATGGTACCCCTTATCGTTCCTTCATCTTACATCAGTGACCCAGTATTTTAGACATTGTTGTTGACCAACCTATAGGTTTTCTAAGAGAGCATTAGTTCATTATCTCCAAATCCTCTTTTTGGGATAGTGACACTAGGTATGCCAACCCAGAAACTTAAAGTCCATTCGATTCATATATGCAGTACTAAAATATATTGGTAATCCTCCATTTCCTTTCTCAAACTGCATAACCATAACGAAAACAAATGGCACACCATATCATTAAAATGTGTTTAGATTCCCCTTTTTCTAAATACATTTTGGCATGACCACAACATGCTTGGGGGCATCTATGCCCCTCAACCATACAAATCCCAGATCTCAGCTAAAAACAGCACTGAAACCCCCTTTCTCTGATAGGTCGCACTTTTCAGGTCATTTCCTAGGACAAGTTGCAGTTTTATGCCCAGTGCCTGCTACCCAGGTCATAGAATAGACCCTAAAATGTGCGACCTTGCCTGTTCATGAGCTCTGGGTACCTGTTATTTTTTAGTACCTTGATACTTCAACACGACACATTTTTCCGAAGAAGGGCCTCTTCACCTCTCCTCAAAATCAGATTTCCTCACTTACAACACTTGTACTTGAGGCAGCACTTTGCCTCCATACTTGTCCTTGTTTGTGTTGATTTTCGTCATGAGTTATCATCTTGTACTCATGTTTTCATGGTCCCCCATTGGACCTTTACTGTGTGGCAGCACCATCGAGTCACCCTTGTTTAGAGCATCCGATTTGAGTCATCATCGCATTCATGGAGTCTATCCTGAGTCCCTTTGTACCTCGCTATAGTCCTCCATCCTTCATTGCTTGGTCCCTCTCTCGTGTCGCACATTATGGCCTTCAGTCCCATTGTCCCATATCCCTCATGATATTGTGTCAGTCACTGCCAGGTCATCCATGCCCTTTATGCTCTAACAAGGGAAGTCATCCATTCGCTACTTAGTACCCCCCAATTCATCATCATCATTAGTGTCAGTCTTTCAGCCGCTCTACTATTTTCTCTCATGCCTTAGTTGAGGATTCCTTATTTCCTCATAGATGGCGGACCTCCTTTTGTCGACATCAGCTCATTCATTCTAGAAGACAGGTCTAGAGGGCGATGTACCTTGGTTCCAACTTCCACTCTTGTTCGACGCCCCAGATCAGGAAAAGGGACTACTTATCGCCCTTTGAATTGGTTGTTTCTCACCTTAAACTCCTTTCAGCATGATTGAGATCCGTATACTTGATGGTCTAGTGATGCAGTAGCAGATATTTGTGATTCTTGGGTGTGCTTGAGATGTCTCAACCCTCATGAGGGGGTGGCCCTGCAAGTAGCCTCCCACATGCCTGGATGACCTCTTCATTGCAGCCTTTGATGCAGCTCCATATATTTGATGATGTCAGCCTTAACCGCTTGCAATGCCGCTTTGATTTGCATGTATGAGTCAGATTTTGTGAGCCCTTTCCCATGTATAGGGGGCATTTGGGTTGTATTTGTATCTCATGTACTCAGATATTATTGTATAGGTCCTGGCTGTTATCCCAGGCACAGCATGTATGTGGGATTCCTCATTATATATTTTATCTGGCTTCTGTTTATGCCAGCATGTACTTTACAATTCAGTTCCTTGTTTATTGGACGCACTATTCTTTTGTACTCTGTCTCAGCAGGCATAAGTATGCCTCCCCTGCCGCCTCTAGCACAGGTACCCTCTCATAAAAAGAGACTTGTTGCACCTCTAAGTCTCATCTCCTTAGGGTCTGGTTCTTCAGCACATTAGGCTACCTTACATTTCTCTCTTTAACTTCCCTTTTGATGTTTGGTGATTGAGTTCTTACAACGTACTTCGGTCATACAATTTTTTCCTAATGCTCGCACGCTGGGGGGGAATCTGTTTCACCATTTTTTGGTAATCTAACCTATTATCATTAGATGGACCCAAGTACACCATGTAAGACCAATTTTACCCTAAGTAAAATTGCTTTCGCTATGTAAAATAACTTAATAAAACACATTTATTAGGTTGTTTATGGTCCAAATAGGAAACCCCAAAAGGAAATATTAAACAAATCTTTATTTGTTTGATTTTCCTCATGGAATAATCAATTAAACAATAATTTAATTATTATTCCAAGTTATATTTAACCCAAAACAAGGAAATTAATTAGATAAGTCCTTATTTATCTTATTATTTTCTAGGAATAATTATTTAAATCTTATTTAAATAATATTCCTTGTTAAATATGATTAAATCATTTATAAATAATTAAATAAATCATTATTTATCTAATTATCATTCAACCACTTCCTTAAAATAATAAATAAATCATTTATTTATTTATTATTTACAAATAAAGGGATTTGACCCAAGTCAAATACCTTTTCCTTCCAACAAATATAATAAAATATTCCATAAAAGGTGGATCTAGATTTGGTTAATATTATTTTAATCATGCACCAAGATCTAGAATGACCCAATATTTTGTTATAAATAGAAGGGTTTTTTCATTCATTTGTCACCTTTTGTTGCCCATTAGATCACTACGGTTCCCCATGAAGTGCGGAACCCTCCTGAAGACAAGATCGCAATCTTCCTTGGTGGTGAACTTGAAAATGAAAAATCCTGTTTTGACGGCGTAGCATATCACATTGTTATTAAGTTGAGGTCTCCAATTGAACTGGATCCAATCATCTATTATTTTTTTTGAGGGCCAGCTCCCCATAAACTGTCATGCCAATCCTTTTTCAGCGAGAGAAAGGGAAATTTTTATTGGTTGTTCTTCTGGTAAGGCTATTTCCGGGATTTCATCCAACTTTTTGATGAATTTTGGGACTGAGGGGGTCGATGGTTTTTTCCCTCTTGGCACAATAAGCCTTCTAAAGGATTCTTCTATGGTGATTGGAGGGGTGGGAGGAGGCTCCCCATCCCCTAGCGCACTCATGGCAGCTGGCTTCTTGCTCCCCTGTGGCTGCGATCTAACCTAAAACCTTCGCTTTAGGCTGCAGCGTAGAGCTTACATTAATATAGAAATGTGAATTATTGAACGAATGGAGGAGTGGGAAATTCAAATTTTTTTTATTGAAAGAATCTATTAGAAAACTTCCTGTGTTGAGCCTGAGTGTTGCCAGGACTGTAAGGAAAATCTAGCTCAACCCTAAATTTGTTTTAAATATTATTAGAAAAGAGAGTTAATTGAAATTATTCTGAGTGGTTGGATAGGATAGTTGTCACTTTCCTAACTAGGATTCAAATACCCACTAATAATATAATAAGTTGTAGGGCCTATAAATAGGAATATTGTTGTAGTATTTTTGAGCCTATGAATATGAATATTGTTGTATTCAAATCTTAAGTAAATATTCATGTGGGCTGGGTTGGTACTAGCAATCTAATTTTAGTCTTCTAGCTAATGGAGTTTTATACAAAAACTTGTAAAAAAACTTGTAAAAAGTTATATAATAGTGGTTACATAGCTTTCTAGAGATTAGTATTTCGTTCGATGTGATTTATATTTGAACTAGATTATTAGTTTTATTTCTTTATGCAACTTATATGAATTCAAGATTCTGAATGTCAAGTTGGGTTTTGTTTCTAATGGTAGTCTGTTGACAATTTTGAATTTACTTATACCTCGGATAAAAATGTAGTCCTGTTTTCGATCCCCTAGTACTGTTTCTCCTTTCCGTTTTAGTCAAAGGTATTTAGCTTATATTCTGCTGAGGATTTTTAATCTACTTATCCCTCAGATAAAAATTCAACCATGTTTTTGATTCCCTAGTAATGTTTCTCCTTTGCATCCCAATCAAAGGTCTTTGACTTATATTCTGGTGCTCAGTCAAGCAACAGAGTCTCAAAGTTATGAAATCATTTATATGCATCGTCAAGATGTCTTATGTATGCAAGGTCAAGAAAAGCCAATAGGTCTTTGTCCCAGTTTTAAATCCTTCTTTAACATTTGGGTCATGTATCATCTCAACTTTGTCTCTTGGGTGATTGTTGTCGTGAAAAAATTGGGTAGGCAGCTTTTAATTTTTCAAGAGCACAAGGGTCATATAAGTTTTTCTAGCCATCTTCGATATGAATCTTCTTCGCTGTCATATGGTCTATATCTTGGTATTTGTTATTGTAAATGTCTCCAAAATTACTTGTTTAATTCCACAAAGGCTGGAAAAACCTTGAAAATTAATGGGGGATGATAACTAACTTCGCATCTCCAACAGGGTTTCTGATCATCTATACAGGTTCTACAACAATGGTAAAAAGAAAAATTGTAAGGCGACAACCTAATCTTAGAGAAAAAGGAAAGCAACAACTCAGCAAAAACATGGCTGAGCCAAGTAAGAGAGGTAGGAAGACTAGGAAAGAGAAAATGGAGAATCAATTTGAGGTATACTTTTCAGGTAACCCACCACAAATAAGAAATACAATTCATGGTTGGGAGAGAGAAGCTAATAGCTATGAGGAAGACATAGAGGGACAGGGGGAAAACATAGACTTTGTAAATGATCCGGGCAACACTAGAGGTTGCCTTTCTCTATTTCATCAAAGTATCCATACTTATTGGACACTAAAATGTGTACTGGCCAAAGCTCTGCAGAGCTTATAGCCAATTGATTGCAATCCTAAAGTGATTTCAATTCTCAGAGAAATGCAAACTAATTTACAAGATATCAAGGTGTCGTAGTACCATGCAACAACCAGAACTGGTCGAATTGAGAGGCAGATCCAGCAGATGCAGCAAGTAGATATGCCCGGCTCCACAACAAAGGATCTGACATTGATTGACTCGTCGGATGGCTAATATAACAAGTTTTAAGTTTTTATGATTTTTACGAATAGATTTTATGTTTGATGGTGTTAATTACATAATGTTTTAAATGGACATAACGACAAGTAGAAGAAAAAAACCATTTCAATTTTGGATGGCATTTAATGCTTTAAGATAGCCAAAAAACCTAGTTTCCTTAAGACATGTTGAGGTCACCAAATATGTATGTGTATCTTGCAACCTACCAATAATCAATTATCAAATAACCTTTCAACAGGAACCACAGGAAAAAATAGGTGCACAATCATATGATAAATTTATCAGCTTTTTTATGAAATGCTGTTTGTTTTCCTTTATCTTTTTCTATATATATATAATAAAAAATTTACTAATAAAAATGTAATAAAGTACAGAACAAGGAAATCTAGGAACTTTTAATTCACAATGGACTTTCCTAAACTAAAAATAGATATTTTCTTGAAACAGATCTTTGGCTTTATAGTCCTAATGAAATTTCCACCTATGTTTTATTTTAATGAGTTATGAAATTTCCACAAATTTTAATACTTTTATTTTATTAAGTAATGAAATATCTATCAAATTTTTTCATGAAATTTTGTGATGTTGTTTAATGATAGTTATGTAGGTTTTTGAAGAAATATTGTAATGCAAATTTCTTTGATATTGCAATAGATCCCAGGTTAACATAAATACATACCACCTTAATTAAAATATAGACTATTTTTATTTTGTTGGAATCAATTGACTTCAGTTTTCTTTCCATAAGATTTTATGTTGAAATTTAATTTTTAGAATTTTTTATAAATGTTATTGAATTCTTTTAGTTATTATATTAGTAATTATATAACTAACTCACTTAAATTAAATCTTTGGATAGCCGCATTGGAATGAAACCAACGTCTCAAAAAAGAAAACCAAAGTTGTGGACTGACATTAAAGTCCGTCGCTTACAATTAGAGAACAAACAAGTTTATGCTTAATGTAAATTTGCGGTGGCAATTGTAGTTGATTCTTGTAGCACTTGTTGTGTAATCATATTTTTTCTTCTAATAACTTAAGAAACTTGTTTTTATACTAGTATTTTCTTCTTCCAATAACTTGAGAAACTTGTTTGACTTAAGAAACTTGTTTAGTAATTTTACCCATATTCTTTACTCATTGTTTAAATATTATTTATTAATAAATTAGCTAAACTAATGGCTAATATGGACAATACGATAAGCATTGTTGTTATTCACACCCCAACTATATCATTAAATCTTATTAAAAAATGGATAAAAATGCTATCACACTACAAAATATTTTTTTAAGTAGAACTATAAAGCTTTTGAATATAAAAAATAAATCATACAAAATAATGTGAAAATAGAAAATGTTTTAATAATAAAAATATTTAAAATATATATATATATATATATATATATATATATAAAAAAATTCAAAAAAAATAATAATGAATAGTAAATCAAATGTATTTAATTAAATATCATAATAAAAAGTAGTGGAGTGAAACTAACGTCCAAAAGAAACGAAGTTGTCTCTAGTTTATTACTAATGTACTCACATATTTAATATTTACTTCACTTTTATTTTTATATTTTTTGGATATGAAAATTAAAGTACACGCTATTAATGAGTTGTTAGTAATTTATAATAAATGAAAAATATTTTATTATTTTTGCAAGGTAGTGAGACTAAATAAATTTAATAATTTTAAATGATATATTATGCTTTAATTAAAATATATTTTTTTCAAAAAATTAATAATAGTTAATAAAATAAAAATAATTTAATTAAAAATAACTTTATATGGATTTTATAGTTAAAATTGTACAATTTTTTTTTTTTTTTTGAAATTATTAGTTTAAAAAATAAGAAATTGATGTTTTAATTAAGGTATTTTTTTGAAAATTTTGAATTTTAATTAAAATATAAGAATATCTGGATATGAAAACTAATAGTTAAATGACTTTTCTCCTAAAGGTAATTAGAAAATTTAGATTAATTTAAATAAGTAGAAAGTTAAGATGAAAATTAAATTAATAATATTAAAAACATATGATCCACTTATGTTGAGTGAAAACCATTTACTCATGATTTTAGGCTTGGATCTTATGGGAATTGAACATTACCCAATAAGTAAAAATTCCTCACTTTTCACCATTGAATCCAACTCCTTTGGGCTCCTCACTTTTCACCATTAGATCCCACCCCTTTGGGATCCTCACTTTTCACCACTAGATTCAACCCTTTGGCTCTTAAAAAATGGAGATAGGAGAGTTGGATTTTATCCACATATGTAACTGTTTAATATGGTCTCTAGTTGAACCTTAAGGTTTCCTCATGATTTTAGGCTAGGTCCTCATGGGAATTGAACCTTTCCTAACAATGTAAAAAACTACCTCATGGTTTTAGGTTAGGTCCAAGTTAAGTTTTAGCAGATGCAACCACACATTTGACTACTACCTCAACCTGCCCACATGACGGAAGGGTTCGATCCTCATGGAAAATGAACCTTTTCCAATAGTGAGGAGTGCGACCACTACCTCATGGTGCAACACAACTTACGGGTTAGGTTCATGTGAATTAAACTTTTCCCAATGGTGAAAAAATACTCACATTCCACCGTTAGATCTTGTTCAATAGTCAGGAGTTTGACCATTACTTCATGGTGCCACAAGGCTTAAGGCTTAGGTTCATGGGAACTGAACGTTACCTGATGGTGAAAAATTACTCACTTTCCTTATGTGTGCCTTAGTTAAAAAACCATTTTTAGTATAGTTTTTCTAGGTGCAACCACACGTTCAACCACTACCTCAAGGTGCTCCCATGGCACGGGAATTGAACCTTACACAATGGTGAAAAAATCCTCACTTTGTACCATTGGATCCAATCCCTTTGGGTGGGAAATTTTAAACACAGGGGTTTGAATTTGATCCACTTATGTGTGCATAGGTCACAAGATCATTCAATTTAATTTAATTTCTTTGGGTGCAACAACACATTTGACCACTACCTCAAGGAACCCTAATTGCTTTATGTTAGTCCACCATTGGAATTGAACCTTGCCCAATGCTGAAAAAATCCTTCCTTCCCCCCATTCTATCAAAAACCTTTGGATACAAATAACCATTATATTTGATACCGTTGGATGAAAATTTGAACAAGGGCATTGAAGCAACATCTGATCCACTTATCTATGTATGGTTCAAGAAACTATTTTAAATAGAGTTTCTCTAATTGCATGGGAAAGTTTCATTAGTCACATAGAGGGGTTTATTTCTAATATTGTAATGAAAATTGATCATGTTACATCAATTTATTAATATTTTTTAATTTTCATTAAAATATATTTTTATTTTTTTACAAATCATATATTTTTCTTAAAATTTAATGATTTTCATAGTGTAAAAATCATTGTTATTAATTTTTTGTAATTAATTGATTTAGTAGGTTATGCATGAGATACAATTCACTAATGATAAAAATCTCAATGGACATATGTGGACTATGAGAATATAACTTTTGGATGTCAAATTGGCTTCAAAATAGAGAATTTATAGAATTATTTCTCATAATGAAAAAAAGAATAAAGAAAAAAAAAATGAAAACCCTATAGAAAAGGGGAAAATAGTTTCGTAACTTTTCATAATATGAAAAATAAGGGCCTAAAGAAAATCATCCAAATTAATAAGTACAAACTCAACCAGGCAACCAATCAATTGGTGGTCAAGGGGATGGGTCTCGATCAGTGGATGCTTCCCAAAAGGTTACTGAATCAATGGAGATCATAGTTCCATATCAACAAAAAAGTGAAATTTCCCATGGAGAAGGATTTGAGAGGCATAAAGAGATGTCATGTATCTGAGAGCTCGGACTTACACAAAGATGTTCCCTTGCAGAAAAATAGAAATCAACTGATTTTTATCACTCTTAGCCCCATCAAATTGATATATTTTTTATATAATTTCTCATTCATATTGTGCATTAGCTAAAAGACTGATATGATCGAGCATCTACATAATCTAATTTTGTTCCTTTTTTTTCAAGTTGAATAAAATTCTGATTTGTTCTTTGGAAAAAATTTCATAAGTGATATGTAATTCCTTAGCATAATAGTTTTTTTGACAAAGAATCACATTAGGCACAAATCCATTTTCCTTTATATTGCGATGCTTCATCTATAATTGGAATTAGGGCATCTTGTTGGCTTTGACACCAAACACAACATTTGATAAAGATAATTGTGTAAGGTGTTTGATTCCGTGAGATTAAGTATAGTAGGATATAAATTCTCAACTTGGTAACAACATTGAGTTTGTTTGGAAGCTATTGTTACATGAAACTAGGAGGTAGACCTCCTTTTATTTTTATTTATAATTATATTTAGGTAGTTAAACTAGATATAGATTGTGATTATGTGTCTAATAAGTTATCTTTTTTTTATCATTAGATGGTACCTTCTTGAGGGAATTTCATTGGACTCCTAAGGTTGATGGTTACTAGAATTTATTTCGGCCTCATATAAATAGGGGAAAAAATAATTTCAAGGGATGGAAATAAATGACCAAATCGGTTAAGGAAGAATAAAATGAAATTGAGTATATCCAAAGGAATTTTCATAGGAAAAGGTGTGTTGAATTGGATGACCATGCAATATGAAAAAAAATGGACACATCATGTTATCTATACCCAAACGTGCACTCTTAAAGAGTCATCTAATGTGTGAAGATTTTAATCTTACTTCTACTTGCTATACACACACACACACACACACACATACATGTTATGCATTTTCATCACTAGAATGTTGAAACATAATGTTATATTTATGAATATATTTCTTATACACAATTTTGAGAAGTCTAGTGTTCCTAAATATTTAAGGTACTCAACTTACATCAAATATATTACATTGGGTTATAAACATAATAGTAATATTGATTGTTCACTATCCTCAACTAGTTTATAAGGTACAATAATTCAGAACTTGCATAACCCATCTTTTATAGGTTAATGATATTTGAGATATTGTAGGTTGTTTGTGGAAATATTATCACAAATGCTAACATATATTATTCCTAGAATACACAATGGAAGTATTCCTAGGGTTATAGTTGAAAATTGTACTCGAGACACCAAAAATTTGGAAGGTAATGTGTCATAATGTGGAAGTATGATGGGTGAAATTGATAAATGAATATATCACATCATAAACATGAATGCTGATAATTTGAGTTGTTGTTTTCATCACCTTTGTCAACGACTATGCTTGTCTTATGAATGTAGTTCCATCAACTTATTATTGAAGTGTCCTCAGACACACAAATTTTATTGATCAAAGGAAAATAAATTACATGATCGCCACAAGAGCTTACAATGATCTCTAAATAATATTGCATGAAGAGAAAAATATAAACTTATTTCCTAAACAAAATTGGTCATGGAAAATTTATCACAAATGAAGAGTGTCCATTTACATTAAATGGAATACTAACATTTTGTTAATTTTAATACGAAGTAATGAATTATTTTACAGATCTACTAATAATATCTAAAAAATTTACTATGTGGAAATATTTTTTTAATGTCAAAATACTTTTGGATCACACTATGTCACATTCCCACCTTTGATTCAAAAATCCATCTGAACAAATACCAAGTTCTTATCTAAAATTAGTAAATTTGATCCGGTCAATTGCTTCTGTGAATATACCTATGATATGATCTTATGAAGGATAGTAATCTGGCTTGATCATGTCATTTACAATGAGAGTCTTGATGTGATGATATTTAGAATTTTGGAATGCTAAATTGGATTTTTGGTAACCTTAATGGCTGAGTGCCAACCAATGAAAAAGTGGCTTCTACTTGAGGATTTCATAGATCTTGGAAAAATATGCATTGCCAAACAATCTCACATGCTTCTTTCGATGTTGAAATATATCATGTCTCTATTGAATAATTTTCCAATGTAGTATTTTTCATACAACTCCAATAAATCGTTGTTGATTCCAAATTCATCTAATATCCTAAGGTTAATGCCCTATCATCAAAATTTCTAGAAAAATATTTGTTTGCATATCCAACAAGTACATAATATTTATTCCTTTCATATAGCCAACCATAATATTTCATACCTAGGATATATTTAAAACATTTTTTCTCTAAATTCCAGTGGTTTTCCCTCGATTCTTTCATAAACCTTGAAATAATATTGAGTGAATATGATAAATATTAACAAGTGTTTGTCAAATAGATCAAGTTACCAATCAACTTCCTGTAACAAGTGATGTTTACCAATTCTCCAACTTCAAATTTTGAAAGTTTTAAATTTTTCTACATTGGGGTGAGAACACACTTTCCAATCTTGTCATTCCAAATATTTCCACAATTAAATGCATGTGTTGTACATTTTTCTGGGCACAACAGGGGGGTGACACAAGACGGGTGGTAGCCCCCTAGACGGGGTCTAGGGTCCTTCTCAAAGATTATTTTATGCAAACTTTTGTAGCTAGCTAGGTTTTGGCTTACTAGGTGCTTTAGTAGGCCTATGTTACCTACCCTTGGAACCTAAGAAAAAAATGGTTTCTTTCCATTATGCACCAAATTTGTTTTCTTTCTAGGTGGTCAGGGGAATGTTTCTATCATCGAGACTAAACATAGTCAATTTTATCTCATGTGTAGCATATAAGTCAGAAACGCCAATAGCTGAATTTATAGACCTAGGAGGAGGAACAATACTCTAGCTCAATTTCCTTAAGGAGTCCTTCTCTTGAATCCTCTTCCACTTGGACCCATTACCATTTTCAATCAATTTCTAACTCCCAGTTAGGCTCTATTTGGATAAAATGATCAATTTTCCTCCCATAGTTGCTACAATATCCTCATACCACAAGAAAAAGGTTATACCTTTCAAAATGGCCTATACCTTTTACATTGCAACTAGCCCTAAAGCGATATCAAAATCAATAATGCAATTTTGAAAAACCAACACTGATAGTACCGACCTCCATAACTAAGACAAGATGTTGACACGATCTTCTTCTGGCATAAAATTAAAAAATATCCATACTTTTTCTAGTGGATGAAAGGTTGGAATATAAACATGAGTGGGTTTCTATGATATCTCCAAATAGGACTTTGTGGAACCCTCCTTCATTAGTTTATTGCAAAAGAAATTAACCAAAGTCACACCAGGAAATTGTGAGCGAGCCTCCAAATTAATATCCCAGTTGACCACCATTGCAATCCTCCCACTTAGCTTTGAAACACATTTTTGTCCACTACCTTTCCATAATATGTCTCTATGAATCTACTTCTCAATCACGATAATTGGACTCTTGAGGCTTATTCAAATTTTGGGTTTTCATACACACCACGGGAGTAATGGAAACATGGTGGGATAGACCATTGGAGTAATGGTTGATTGAAACTCCCTCTAGGCTTGGAGCGACCTCACACTGAGTAGAATACTGCTCATTTTCAAATTTCCTTGGTATTTTGAACTTCTCTTCTCACTTGGTGTTTTCAATTTTTGTTCAACTCACTCTTTGCTATGATTTTTTTCTTTTTAAGCTAACCATTTGTTATTTCATTTCTTATTTTATTTTCTTTGCTTCAAACACTTATTATTATTATTATTTTATTTTATTTTCTTCTACAACTTACTATTATTATTAAAAGGGGGTATTTTTTATAGAATAAAATCCCCTATTCATTTAGAAGTAAGCGGCCCGACAACGTTTAATAGAAAAAGTAATTTGACCATTAGGTAAATTTGAGGGTGTTTTAAGCCTGCAAACACTCTCATTTCTCATTTCTCTGATATATGTTTTATATGGGCTCTCCTTTTTTTTAAGCTTTCCTACTTTTGTGGTAACTGGTTCTTTTTTCAATTTTATAATTTATTTAACAATTGTATAATCTTTCTTAAGCTTTCCTACTTTTGTGGTAACTGGTTCTTTTGTTTTGTTTATTTTCAACTTTGAGTAAATATCAACTCCCCTTCTCACTCAGTGCTCTGGGAACTCATCCATTTCATTCAGCAAGGGGATTTTTGTTTATTGGCTAATGGTAAGAAAGTGACATTTGTATGTTTTTTTACTATGGAAAGTGCTAAATAGTGTTAGTGTTACGACTAGTTACATTACACTTTTTTATTATTCGTTTTCTTCTATTTGTTTTGAATATTACTAAAATAAACTTAGTTATTTAGAATTATTTTAGGAAGTTAGATGGAATAGTTGTTATCTGTCTCATCTAAATTCAAATTTCTATTAATGAATTGCATTTTTTTCATATTTGTTTTAAATATAATTAACTAATTTTTTTTAATATTAATTTTAAATATTATTAGAAAATAGATTTAATTGGAATTATTTTAGGTGGTTGGATCAAATAGTTGTTATGTTCCTTACTCTGATTGAAATACTCACTATTAATATAATGAGTTGTAATGCCTAGATGAATATTTTTCTAATCTTTTTGAGCCTATGAATATTAATATTGTTGTATTCAAATATTAATTAAATATTTTTGTGGGCTGACTTGGTACTATCAAACTCACTTTAGCCTTATATCTGAACTAAATAGAAAAAACCCAATTTTATATGAATAATTTCTTAAGAAAAATAGTTACGCGACAAAGGATTTAGAGCTTTAATAAATATTAACATTTTTCCAAGATTAGACTAGAATAGGATATAGTTCTCAAAATTCTTAGACTTGGTATTTCTTTACCTTATTACTTTCCCAATTAAAGAATTACAAATCTCTCTAAACTAGGCCACATTTAATATATTAAAAAGGTAAGAGGTATGAGAGTGTAAATTTGTATATATGTACGTCTATATACATGCGCACTCATACAAGATGATGAATAGAGAGTAATCAATTACTGAGTAAAATAGTTTAGAATTACTAAGTAAAATAGTTTAGAATAATTTATAATACATTAAAAATATTTTATTGATTTTGGAAGGTAGTGAGTTTACATAAATTTAATAATTTTAAATTTTATTTATGCTTTAATTAAAATATAGTTTCTTCAAAATTGCAAGAGATTTATAAAAAAACTTAATGGCTATGTAACATGCTTTCAAAATATCAAATAAAATTAAAAGAACAATAATTATAACAAATTCAATGCATACTCTTGCATTTAATGTGCATGGTATACCAATTCTAATATCTTTCGTTTGATTATATACATAAGTAGCTTCTCATAATAAGAACAATATTGTAGTCAGTAACCATACTATGATATATATTATGTCTAATTCAGATATTTAAATTCATGGGAGTACCATAGTTGGTTGCAACCATATTTCGACTTAATAACCTTCGAGTAGTAGCATCAAGTTTAATGTATTGTTATGGATATTTAGTCTGAACCATTTGTTATACCCTACCATGAACTCCTCATGCGGCAGTTGTTCCATCAGGTGTACTAATACGGGGTCCTTGGGTTCCTCCAACCCCAGTTGACCCTAGCTGGCATTTTTGTTACCGTTGATTGTTGGGGTTCAAAATCTGATGATTTATAATTTTCCTATACTTATTTGGGTAACTACCTTGTTCATCCATCTGGTCGATCTTTCATTTGTTTCTTTGGGGTTTCGGTGGAACCCTGTGAAAAAACCTACAAAACCTTTTATTTGAGTGAGGAAATGGTCTCTGTTCTACTAGGATATGTGGTAACCATGTTCAGGGTGTTCTGCCATGGTTCCAATAACTTGTCTACTCCTTTATTCTATTGGTTCAGGTCTGATACACATGAGGGTTCAAGATGGCTAAGCATTGAGTTACAACATGACTCTACACACTTTTCTTTTGATGCTTTTGGAGATAGGGAAGCGTATGGAGTCTAATTGCCTTTTAAAAACATATATTTTACCCTATTTCTATTGCACCAAGATGTTCTGACCTGGTAAGATTCATATGTGTTGGTGGGTTTCCGATGCTCTGCAAATCTCTCCAACTATTTATACATGGCCGGACTCCACATCTCTAGGACATCCTACAGGTAATTTTCTTGCTTCGAGGGCAACCCTTGTCTTTCTATACTACACAAATAAGAATACTCTCCCTAATCCACTTTCTCTTCTTTTTCTTATGTTGTAGAGGAACCCTTGAACTCTGGGGGAAAAAATTACTTTGCTCTGCATACACCATTGAGAATTTCAAACTCTATCTGGAAACCAATGTGGGAGGTTATTCGAAATGCTTTCTTTTGGGTTCCTAGGGTTTAGATTTCAGTTTTTGTTGGAATCCTCAATGAAGTTTACTTGGCTTGAATGTCAGCTTCCAACCACTAGAAACCTTCTATCTAGTCGATCTACAATGTTATAATTTATTATAGATAGTTAAGAGGCAAATTGATACAATTGACATATATAGACTAATTATATTTTCTTTTCAGATAACAATATGTAAGGTTATTCGAAACTAGATTTCTGGTTTAAATGTATCTATCATTTCAGGGTTTCGTTTGGCTTAATCTTCCCCATTAAATATGGTTTAAGGTTTCTCTTTAGTTCTATAAGCATTGTGGTTCCTTCCCATTTACAGTTATCTAGACATGAGGCATAACATAATATCCCTATTGTATTAATGTTTCGTCTAAACCATCGAATTGGGTGGTCTTTTTTATGATAGGTTTTTACATAACCTTTTCTTCTTATTTCTGCCAAACTATTTGGTGTAGATTGTTGCAGTTATACTTCTTGCTCACACAAAGGTTATTATCACCATTTACCAACCGGATTTGGGTATTTTTTGTCCCATGAATTCTTCTGTCCCAAGAACCTTAGAATGGTTCTGCCATCTGAGTCTACTTTTTGTCCCCTCTAGAAAGTTTTCCCTCTTTCTAAAACCTTGCCAATCTATGCCTGTTCACTGCATTCAAGAACATCTACAACAATAGATGTATTCTATTTTCAATTATGTAAAATCTTAGTGTTATGAAAAATTCATTCAAGAAAACCTCGAGAATATATGTATTATATTTAATAGTATGTAAAATCATAGCGTTATGAAATAAATGCACTCAAGAATATCCACATGGATATATGTGCTAAATTTACTAAGATACATACTCATGATATCGATATATATTTTCTATTTACAGACATGCATACTCATAGTATTTAGAAATATACGCATTCAAGAATATCTACATGGATGCATGTAATATATTTGTAGATGAAGTAGCATAGGCTATTCTCTGTGTTCAAATTTGTATACCATTCTCTTTGTTAACATAGTAACTATGAACAGTTTGTCTATTGTATAAAATTTATATTCCATAATTATTTATGCACTCTCACTGTATTATTTTACTATGCATTCTCAGAGTTCTTTTCTAGTGCGAAACTATAGTTCTTTTCTGATGCAAATTTATGAGCTTGTTTGGAATGTATATTTAAACTAACTAGTTTACTATTGCAACAAGTATTCATCTTTCAACCTATTCAACATTATAAATAAATACTTTAGGTCGCTCAAAATTTTAGTAGAAGAAAAATCATTTATCAAAATCATTAATTAATCTGCTTATCTACTTAGTCACACTGAAACACTAATGGAAAAGGTCACTCCTCTCAACCTTCAGAATTGGCTATTACGTCGAATCTCCCTGAGTGCGAGTCAATCATCAATTCAAAAATCTAGAAAATAGTTTTATTGCTAGCATTCTCAGACCTCAAGACCCCTGGTCCAGTTTGGAACATTCAACCTCCACTCATATTTCGGCTTCCAATGATCTACTAATCAGCTCAGGAATCCCTCGAACCCTTATTCTCTGTTCATGCTTTGCTCTCTCTTCCTTCTTTTATCAGAAAACCCTAGGCCCCTTCCCACTGATATTTTATCTTTAGGGAGTTAGAGAGATATTTTTGGAAATTGTATATAACTAATTTTCGGTTATCAACTGTATTCACGGCCTTTTTGAGAATTTCTAAACTTGTTTATAATGTACATTATTACCACATAGTTTTTAGAGATTAAATGAATTAAGTCTTTTATTTACTGTTCAATATCTTCTAGCATCCATAGCTGCATAACATCAAAAGAAATGAAAATTCAAAACAAAACAGTAAGAGTAAAAAATACATCCAAGTTCCTAGGGGTGTTAAATTCCCCCCCCTAAATCTCAACACCATCCTCGATGTTTTATTTACTTGTGAACAACTAATGATAAGTTTCCTGCATAAAGTGATAAGATTCCCAAGTCGCCTCTTCAAGGCCAAAATGCTTCCATTGTGCCTTAACCTAGGTGATGGCTCGCTTCTCTAACATTGTTTCTCCCCATTCGAGAATGACCTTGGGTTCTATTAGGAACTCTCCATCTGACTTGAACTGAAATGTAACATTCATATAGTCACCCCAACATCTATATATTTTGTCTTTAATATTTACCTCCACATACTTCCAATAAATAACATGCCTGGGGTCATATACATATTGTTTCAATAGTGAAACATGGAACATGTTATGCAATCTTATATGAGTTGGGAGTTCAAATCGGTATGCCACGGGTCCAATCCTTTCCAATATCTCGAAAGGACGATAGTTTCGGTGAGAAATTTTTTCACAACTACCCCATATTAAATTGATCCTTTTATGTTTAATGTTAATGTAAACCTAGTCTCCCACCTAGAATTCCCAATAAGTTCTATTTTTATCACCATACGCCTTTTGTCAATCCTGCATGACCTTCAGGTTTTGTCTAATATTTTTAATTGTATGATACATCTCCATCAACATATCTAGACCTGGAATAAATTTATCTTCTGGGTTATTCCAGTTAATGGGTGTATTGCATTTCCTCCCATATAACACCTCAAAGGTACTCATTTTCAATGACGCATGATAGTTATTGCTATAGGAAAATTCTACTAGGTGTAGGTATTCTTTCCATTTTCTAGGCTACTGAAAAATAAACATTCGTAGCATATCTCCCAACACTTGGTTTAGAAGTTGAGACTTCCAATCCGTTTGAGGATGGTATATAGTTTTGAATTGTACCTCAGTCCCCAATGCTATAGAAATATACCACCAGAAGGTTGATGTGAACTTCACATCCCTATACGATCTAACTGCTTTTGGTATCTCGTGCAATCCAAATATTTCCTTCATAAAAATGATGATGATTTGAATAGTCTTATAGGTGGAATGCGTAGGTATAAAGTGGTTTTTTCTTATTAATTTATCCACAATTTACTAGGCTTGAATTTCAGCTTCCAACCACTACAAAACCTCCTATCTGGTCGACCTACAATGTTCTAATTTATTATAGATAGTTAAGAGGGGAATTGATACAATTGACATATATAGACTAATCATATTTTATTTCCAAATAGTAATATGTAAGGTTATTTGGAACTGGTTTTCTGGTTTAAATGTATCTATCATTTCAGGGTTTCCTTTGGCTTAATCTTCCCCCCTTAAATATGGTTTAAGGTTTCTCTTTAGTTCTATAAGCATTTTGGTTCCTTCCCATTTACAATTCTCTAGACATGAGGCATAATATAATATCCCTATTGTATTAATGTTTTGTCTAAACCATTGAATTGGGTGGTCTTTTTTATGATAGAATTTTACATAACCTTTTCTTCTGATTTTAGCTAGACTATTTGAGTGCAGATTGCTATAGTTGTACTTCTTGTTCACACAAAGGTTATTGTCACCATTTACCAATGGGATTTGGGTACTTTTTTTCCCATGAATTCTTCTGTTCCAAGAAGCTTAGCATGGTTCTGCCAACTGATTCCATTGTTTGTCCCCTATAGATAGTTTTCCCTCTTTCTACAACTTTGCCAATCTATGCCTATTCACCAAATTCAAGAACATCCACAAGAATACATGTATTCTATTTGCAATTATG
This sequence comes from Pinus albicaulis, assembly GCA_034641835.2. Lineage (NCBI taxonomy): Eukaryota > Viridiplantae > Streptophyta > Pinopsida > Pinales > Pinaceae > Pinus > Pinus albicaulis. Next base: position 1,182,084,129 of record CM076584.1, read on the forward strand.
TAAAATCTTAGTATTATGAAAAATTCATTCAAGAAAACCTCGAGAATATATGTATTATATTTAATAGTATGTAAAATCATAGCGTTATGAAATAAATGCACTCAAGAATATCCACATGGATATATGTGTTCTATTTACTAAGATGCACACTCATGGTATTGATATATATTTTATATTTACAGAGATGCATACTCATAGTATTTTGAAATATACGCATTCAAGAATATCTACAGGGATGCATGTAATATATTTGAAGATGAAGTAGCATAGGCTATTCTCTGTGTTCAAATTTGTATACCATTCTCTTTCTTATCGTAGTAACTATGAACAGTTTGTCTATCGTATAAAAATTATATTCCATAATTATTTATGCACTCTCACTGTATTATTTTACTATGCATTCTCAGAGTTCTTTTCTAATGTGAAACTACAGTTCTTTTCTGATGCAAATTTATGAGCTTGTTTGCAATGTATATTTAAACTAACTAGTTTAATATTGCAACAAATATTCATCTTTCAACCTATTCATCATTATAAATAAATACATTAGGTCGCTCAAAATTTTAGTAGAAGAAAAATCATTAATTAATCTACTTATCTACTTAGTCACACTGAAACTGTAATGGAAAAGGTCGCTCCTCCCAACCTTGAGAATTGGATATTACATTGAATCTCCATGAGTGTGAGTCAATCGTCAATTCAAAAATCTAGAAAATAGTTTTATTGCTAGTGTTCTCAGACCTCAAGACCCCTGGTCCAGTTTGGAACATTCAGCCTCCACTCATATTTTGGCTTCCAATGATCTACTAATTAGCTCAGGAATCCCTCGAATCCTTATTCTCTATTCATGCTTCTCTCTCTCTTCCTTCTTTTATCGGGAAAACCCTAGGCCCCTTCCCACTGCGATTTTATCTTTAGGGAGTCAGAGAGAAAGATTTTTGGAAATTTTATATAATTGATTGTCAGTTATCAACTGTATTCAGGGCCTTTTTGAGAATTTCTAAACTTGTTTATAATGTACATGATTACCACACAATTTTTAGAAATTAAATGAAGTAAGTCTTTTATTTACTATTCAATATCTTCTAGCATCCATAGCTACATAACATCAAAAGAAATAAAAAATCAAAACAAAAAAGTAAGAGTAAAAAATATATCCAAGTTCTTGGGGGTGTTAAATCCCCCCCCTAAATCTCAACACCATCCTCGATGTTTTATTTACTTGTGAACAACTAATGATAAGCTTCCTACATAAAGTGATAACATTCCCAAGTGGCCTCTTTAGAGCCAAAATTCTTCCGTTGTGCCTTAACCTAGGTGATGCCTCGCTTCTCTAACATTGTTTCTCCCCATTCGAGAATGACATGGGGTTCTAGCAGGAACTCTCCATCTGGCTTGAATTGAAATGTAACATTCATATAGTCACCCCAACATCTATATATTTTTTCTTTCATCTTTACCTCCACATCCTTCCAATAAATAAAATGTCTGGGGTCATATCCATATTGTTTCAATAGTGAAACATGGAACATGTTATGCAATCTTATATGAGTTGGGAGTTCAAATCGGTATGCCACGGGTCCAATCCTTTCCAATATCTCGAAAGGACCATAGTATCGATGAGAAATTTTTTCACAACTACCCCATATTAAACTGATCCTTTTATGTTTAATGTTAATGTAAACCTAGTCTCCCACCTAGAATTCCCAATAAGTTCTATTTTTATCACCATACGCCTTTTGTCAATCCTGCATGACTTTCAGGTTTTGTCTAATATTTTTAATTATATGCTACATCTCCATCAACATATCCAGACCTGGCATAAATTTATCTTCTAGGTTATTCTAGTTAATGGGTGTATTGCATTTCCTCCCATATAACACCTCAAAGGGACTCATTTTCAATGACGCATGACAGTTATGGCTATAGGAAAATTATACTAGGTGTAGGTATTCTTCCCATTTTCTAGGCTGCTGAAAAATAAACATTCGTAGCATATCTCCCAACACTTGGTTTAGACTTTGAGTCTTCCCATCTGTTTGAGGATGGTATATAGTTTTGAATTGTACCTCAGTCCCCAATCCTATAGAAATATCCCTCCAAAAGGTTGATGTGAACTTCACATCCCTATACGATATAACTGCTTTTGGTATCTCATGCAATCCAAATATTTCCTTCATAAAAATGATGACGATTTGAATAGTCTTGTAGGTGGAATGTAGAGGTATAAAGTGATTTTTTTTAATCAATTTATCTACAACTTCCATAATCGATTCATTCTGCCTCTTAGACTTAGGAAATCCTGTTATGAAATCTAGGGTGATAACTTGCCACTTCCACTCTGGCATGGGGAGTGGGTGTAAGAGGTCGTCAGGATGTTGATGCTTTGCATTGACTAACTGACACTCAAGACATCTTGAGAGGTATTTAGCAATATCCGTCATCATACCTCACCAAAAGTAACACTTTTTAATATAAGAGAACATATGGATTTCTATGAAACTAATCTATGGCTAATTGTATAAATACAATTTCATTCGTGACATATATCATTCCCCTGAAGGTCAGTAGTTTATTTAATCCAATACCATATTTCGTTTGTTTTTTGGAATTATCAGCTTGTCTAACTTGCAACCTTAGAATTTGGGATCCTTTTGGTGGCCTCTTAAATTTGTTCTAAAATTTTAAATTATATTTGACGGTATCTAGGTTCATACACACAATACAAGCACCGACTCAATGCATATGTGACATAATTTTCCTTCCCCATAAAATGCTTGATGTCAAATGTGAATTCTCTAAGTAATGCACTCCATATAGCTTGAATATCATTCAGGTTTGTTTGTTCGAAATAACTTGTTAAACTACTATGGTCTATTATTAACAAAATATTTTCCCCCAATAGGTAATGTCTCCATAATTTTAATGCATGAATTACTGTAGTTAGTTCGATGTCATAAGCAGTGTATTTATTCTCATGTTCCTTCAACTTTCGTTATTCATAAGTTATTACCTTCCCTTATTGCATCAACACAACCCCTACTCCCTCTTGACAAGAATTTGTGCAAACCATGAACTCTTTGATAGGGTAAACAATCCTTAACACAACGGTTGTGGTCAAAAATCGCTTTCAACTCTCAAAATGTTTTTGATAATCCTCATTCCATCTGAATATTCTGCCTTTCATTTAGAGAGAAGTGATAGGATGGGTGATCTAGAAAAATCCCTCAATAAAATGACGATAATACACTGCAAGAACCGTAAAGGATGGAATGTCCGTGGCATTCTTGGGTACTTGTCATCTAGATTTTTTCCGGATGCACTACAATACCCTCCCGTGATATAACATGGCCCAGATACTTGATTTGATCCTTGTAAAAATCACACTTGTGGAATTTATCATATAGTTGGTTATCCCTTAAAATTTGGAGCACTATCTGAAGATGTTCTTCGTGATCTTTAACATTTCTAGAATAAATTAGAATTTCATCTATAAATATTAGGACAACATTATCTAAATACGGGTGCAAAATACCATGCATCAGACTCATGAAAGTTGTTGGTGAATTAGACAGCCCAAAAGGTAGTACAACAAATTTATAATTCCCATAGTGCATCTTAAAGGTTTTTTTACATATATATTCATCCTTCACCCTTATATGGTGATATCCAAATCACAAATCGATTTTGGAGAAAATTGTAGCACCCTTGACTTGGTCAAATTTATCGCCAATTTGGGGCAATGGGTAATTTTCTTAATGGTTAATTTATTTGGTTATCTATAGTCAATATACAGCCTTAATTTTCTATCCTTTTTCCAAACAAACAACACTGGTACTCCCCATAGAGATACATTACGATGGATGTATCCCTTGTCGAGAAATTATTGTAGTTGCATCTTAATTTATATCAATTAGGGTATGCTGATGCGATAAGGGGATCTTGAAATAGGGGTTGCTCCTGTGACTACTTCAATGGTAAAATAAAGTTCCCACTTTGGGGGCAGTCCTGGGATGTTTTCAAGTAACTCATCCATGAAATATTGAATCATCGGTATGTTTTCTAGTGTTATTGTCTTATCCTTGGAGTTGGTGTATCCCACTTGAATAGAATACATTAAACACCCTTTCCTCATGCTCTAACTAGGTGAGTGGCAGTGATGCGACACAATTTTAATTTCTTTTTAACTCCTTGAAGCTCTTTTTAGGAACCTTCTTCAGTCAGATAACTAATGGATTTCTCTTTACAGTTTACTAACGACCAGTTTCCCTCCAACCAATCCATCCCAATTAACATGTCATAATACCCCAATGGTAAGATATTTAAATTAAACTTAATTTTCTGATTATTTATATTTACTAAATAATCTACTACTTTAGCAGTCACTTTCCTTTTTGCTCAAGTTGCTAGTTTCACCAGCCACGAATGCTGAAATTATTGAGTTTGAAGACGAAAATTTTATATGATTTTAGGACTAACATAGATTATGATAGCCCCCATATCTAGTAAAATAGATACATTTTTATCATTTATCTTACCTTCCAACTCAATCATGGTGGGTTGTTAATATGGTTGATGATATTAAGGTGTGGCATTAATTCTAGGCATGCGTCTAGCTATGTCCCCAACAGTAGATGCTTCTTGAACATTAGAAGCTTTCTAGTTCTAGCATGATGAGGGTATTTCTTACAGTAATGGGTTTCTCCAGAACCCCAACATTGCAAAGGGGGTTTCTTCACTTGACTAGGTTCTTGTTTGCTAGAAGTCTTTGTGGGTCTAACTTCCATTTTCCACTTCGTATTTTGCATATTTCTTCCCATCGATTTGATGGGAAGTTCTTTCTGCATATTTATGATATTGGCATATTTATAACCTCAGAAATTTTGAAAGTTCTTCTATTCTTTCTTCTAAGACCAATTTTTACTGGTGTCTTCCTTCTATTCGATCTGCTGGTAGCAAATCTAAGCTTTCTTAATTGCTTCGTCCATGGTTTTTGGACTATCGAATTCTATCCTATCCTTCATGAACATGGGTAGAATACGTAAGAAATGTTGCATCTCCTCCTTCTCCTCCCTAAGATAAGGTACACACCTCAACAACGAGGTAAACTTCATTATGAACTCATTCATAGTCAACTTCCCCAAACTTAAGTCATGAAATTGTTTAACCTTTTAGTTGTAAAATCATTTTGTCAGGTATTTATTTTTAAAATGCCTTTGATACTTATTCCAAGTTACATTCTAATCTTCTATCCCTTGTACTTATTTGACCTCTTCCCACTATAAGGTAGCCTTTCCTTGAAGCTGGTAGATATCTAGCCTTGCTTCTTCCTCTTCTCCATCAAAGGATGGAGGTTTAGTTTTCCGAAACTTTGCATGTAATTCAATCTTATGTTTCTTTGAATTTATTGAATCGGAAACATTTCCTGACTCCTCTTCATTGTCAGATTTGTTCATGTTACTCCTTTGAGTGTGACTTCATTTTGGGTTATCTTCAACTTTCTGATATTGTTCCCACTCATCTCGGGTTTCACGTTCAGGGTTGGGTTGATAGGTTCAGGTTTCGTGTTTATAATTCTTTCCTACTCAGGCATAATCCTTTCGTTATTATTCCTCATTAAGGTCATTTAAACTTTCATTTTTTGTGCAATTTCTAGTAATCATTTTATTTGATGTTGCGATTCCATTTCCAGTTGCACCTGGTTTTACGTTTGGATTTGGCATCTAGGGTCCCGATCTAGCGAGATAGTGACCTCTTTCTCCTCTTCTCATATTGATGTGATCACCAACTCACTTTCCTTTTCCTTTTCCTCTTTTTGCACAATTTAACACACAATTTATTAATCATTAGTACCCATCCAGGCCATAGTTTTAAAACTTGGCTCCGATACCACTTGTAATATGCTTTCAAAAAATCAAAAAAAAAAAAATATTATAGAAAATTCGATGTATATTCTAGCATTTAATGTACATGGTATACCTATTTTAATATATTTTGTTTGATTATATACATAATCCACTCTTCATAATAAGAACAATATTGTCACCATACCCTGATATATTTATGTCTAATTCGAATACAGATTCTCCATTTAAATTCATGGAAATACCATATTTGTTTGCAACCATATTTAGATTTAATAACATTTGAGTAGTAACATAAAGTTTAATGTATTGTTACGGATATTTTCATTGAACCATCTTCTATAACCTAAAATTGACATCGGGGGTGCCAACTGTTCCATCCTTTGTACTGATATGAGGTCCTCGAGTTCCTCCAACCCTAGGTGACCTTGATTGCCATTTTCATCACCGTTGATTACTGGGGTTTGAAATCCAACAATCTATAATTTTCTCGTAATTCTTTGTGTAACTACCTTGTTCATCCCACTAATTAATCTTTCATTTGTTTTTTTGGGGTTTCGGGAGATTGCTCTACAACAGCCTTCAAAACCATGTATCTTAGTCACGAAGCGGTATTTGTTCCACTGGTTTCATTGATAACCATGTTCAGGGCCTTCTTCCATGGTTCTAGTAACTTTCCTACTCCTTACTTTCGGTAGCTTCGGTATGATCCAAAGGAGGGTTCAAACTATTTAAGGGTTTAGTTACAACATGACTCTACACACTTGTCTCATCTTTCTTCTGGAAATAAGTAAATTTATGGAGTCTAATTTGCTACTAAAATGATATATTTTAACCCATTATTTTTTCAAGAAGATGTTTTGACCTGGTTAACTTCATATATGAAGGTGGGTTTTTGATGCTCTTCAAATCTCTCCACCTCATTATACATGGCCAAAATCCAAGTCTCTAGGACATCCTACAGGTAATATTTTGGCTTTGAGGGTAGCCCTTGCTTTTCAGTTTTACACAAATAAGAAGACTCTCCCTAATCCACGTGCTCTTCTTTTTGTTTTGTTGTAGAGAAACCCTTGAAATCCGGGGAATGAAAGTATTTTTCTCTATGTACGCCATTTTTCATTTCAAACTCTATCTGGAATCGAGATTAATAGGTTATTCAAAATGTTTTATTCTTGGTTCTTAGAGTTTGGATTTTTTTTTTTTTGGAATCCTTCGTGAAATTTACTATGGTTGAATGTCACCTTGTGGCAACTAGAACCCTCATATCTAGTCAACCTGTGATGTTGTAATTTATTACTGATAGTTAAGAGGTGAATTAATACGCTTGAAATATATATATTATTTATATTTTGTATTCAGTGATTTGTAAGTTTATTTGGCACTGGTTTTCTGGTTTAGATGTATGCATTATTTCATGGTTTCCTTTGGCTTAATTTTCTCCCTTAAATCAGGTTTAATTTTTCTCTTTGGTTGTATAAGCATTGTGGTTTCTTCCCATTTATGATTCTTCAGACTAGAGGCATAACATAATTTCTCTATTGCATTAATGTTTTGTTCGAAACCTCGACTTGGGTGGTCTTTGTTATGATATGTTTTTACATAATATTTTCTTTCGATTTCGGCCAGACTATCTGAATGCATATTGCTACAGTTGTATTTCTTGTTAAAATAGAGGTTAGTACCACCATTTCCCAATAGGATTTGGGTCTTTTACAACTCATGATTTCCTCTATGATAAGAACCTTAGCATGGTCATACCAACTTAGTACACTGGTTTTCCCCTCCAGACCATCTTCCCTCTTTCTACAACTCCACAAAATTTTATTGTTCTCTGCATTCATGAACATCCACAAGAATACATGTATTTTATTTGCAATTATGTAAAATCTTAGCGTTATGTTATAAATACATTAAATAACATCCTGAGGAATATAAGTATTATATTTACCAGTATTTAAAATCATGGAATTATGAAATAAATGCACACAAGAATATCCACAGGTATATATGTGCTCCATTTACAAAGATGCATACTCATAGTATTGATATATGTGTTCTATTTACAGAGATACATACTCATAGTATTTCGAAATAGATTCATCCATGAATATCTACAATGATGCATGTAATCTATTTTTAGATGAAGTAGCATAAGAAGTTCTCTATTTTCAAACGTGTTACTATTATTTTTCTTAACATAGTAACTATGAACAATTTTTCTGTCTTATACAGTTTATATTCCATAACTCTTTATACACGATCAATGTACTATTTTATTATGCATTCTCACTATTCTTTCCTTATGGAAAACTATTGTTATTTTCTCATGCAAATTTATAAGTTTGTGTGGACTGCATATGTAAACTAACTAGTTTACTACTCGAACATATATTCATCTTTGAACCTGCTCATCATTTTAAATAAATAGTTTAGGTAACTTAGAATTTATTAGAAGAAAACTCATGTTTCAAAATAATTAATTACTCTACTTATGTGATTAGTCACATAGAAACTCTAATGGAAAAGGAAACTCCTCCCAACCTTCAGAACTGGCTATTATGTCCAATCTCCCCCCGTGTCAGTACACCATTAATTTAGCAACATACACAGAAGTCTTCTCACCATCATTTTCAGAACTCAGGACCCCCCATCTAGTATGGAATATTCAACCTCCACTCAGGTTTAGGCTTCCACTAATCTGCTAATCAGCTTGGGAATCCCTCGAATGTTATAAATTTTACAGACACAAGGGAGAAATTATTTTCCCTCAACACACGGAGTTCACACAGAGTTTCAGAAATTACTTTAATCAACTTTGCCCATTTTACCATTTCACAGTTTACACGACTTGCGGAACTCACTTAATCCCATGCGTAAATTTGCCAAAATAAATTTAAATGAATCTTTAGTTCAATACATAGTGGTGGAGATCAAAATGCGGAACGATGGAGAAAGAATATATAATCAAATAATTTTACTCATGGTGAAACAAAGTAAAATAAAAATGATACGTAAAATTAAAAATAAAATGATACGTGAAATTTTCAAAACTATATCACGACTAGACAAACTTTATATTAAAACTTAAAAACATTAAATACATTCACATATGGAGGTTAGGGTTTAGAGTAACACACAGTAAAACTGTTTTCACCCACGCACCAAAATTCGCTCCACAATTTTCTCCACTTGTCTTTCAAAAGTGACATCCACCACATTACACAACACTCTCTTCACTAAATCTTACCTGTAAATCAAAACAACATATATATCTAAGACATTTAATTCGTGACAGATACAATTTAATACATAGTATGGGTGGACATCATTTTCTAAACATTACAGAACTTGTATAAACTAAACAAAACTTGTTGATTAAATATTTTCCCATGCACATTTACTAACCATGCATTAAATTCCTATTTGAATTTAATTATTTATTTTGTTGTGGAATGGGTAATTTTCCTTTGCTCGGAACTTGTCCTTCTTTGCACACGCAATCTGCAACCTGCAAAATGTTAACTGAGGTATGGTTGCAGCTAGTTCATTTAACACAGTGGTTCACATTAATTTCCAATGCTCTGCCTTAATTGAGACTACCACCATTGACCATTAGCAGAAAATATTTGAGATAAAAAAAATTTCACGTGCCAATGGCTTTATGAAGATGTCTGCAAATTGTTCCTCTGACCTACGCTGCTGCAACACAATTTCACCATTGCTAACTAATTCTCTTATGAAATTATATTTGGTATCAATATTCTTTGTCCTTTTTTGACAGAAAGAATTCTTAGATAGTGAAATTGTTAAACTGTTGTCACAGAAAATAGTGATTGCTCCATTTTTTTAATGACATAAATCCCGCAACATCCTTCTCATCCAAACTACTTGACATGTTGCTTCTATTGAAAAAACATAATCAACTTTTTCTATTGAAAATGATAGTATTGGTTGCTTATTGGAAGCCCATGAAATGGCTCCCGAACCCAAATGAAAAACATATCTTGACGTGCTCTTTTTTTCATCAACACTTCCTACCCAATCAGTGTTAGTGTTACCAACTAGCCTAAAATCATTAGTTGTGGAGTACAAAACACCATACTCCTTTGTCCCATTGACATAATTTAAAATTATTTTTGCTACTTGCGAATGTGTCGACACCAAACTCACTACATACATTATATCAGGCCTAGTTGCGGTCAAATACATTAGGCTACCAACCATTCTCTTGTATAATATTAGATTGACATTGTTGCTGCAACCTTCCTTGCTCAACTTCATCCCCATGATGGCTGGAGTTGGTGATGCCTTGTTGTTCTGCATATTAAACCTCTCCAAAATTTCTGCTACATACCTTACTTGTGAAATAAAATTCCATTTTCTGTTTTCTTCACTTCTATGCCCAAAAAAATATCTTAACAACCCCAAGTAAGTCATTTCAATCTCCCTTTTCATAACTACTTTGAAATAAACAATGAGAAAATCATCACTGCCTGTAAAAATAAAATCATCTACATATAAAATGACAATAAGAATCTTATCGTCATTTACTTTGATGTAGAGAGTAGGTTCACTATCAAATTTTTCAAACCCATTTTCCATCAAGTAACCATCTATCCTGCTATACCATGCACGTGGTGCTTGTTTCAGCCCATAGAGAGTTTTCCGCAACCTACACACCTTGTGTTCATGGCCTTCTATTTCATAGCTAGGAGGTTGTGCAACATAGACCTCCTCTTTCATCACTCCATTCAAGAACATTGACTTTATGTCCATCTTATAGACTTTCCATTTCTGTTGCGCTACAATTGACAACACTGTACGCACTATCTCCATCCTTGCGAATGGTGCAAATTTTTCCGCATAGTCTCTGCCATGCTGCTTCTTGTAAACTTTCACAACAAGTTTTTCTTTGTGCCTTTCAATATTTCCTTTAGCATTTCTCTTGCTCTTATAGACCCACATCACTCCAATGACTTCTTTACCTCGCAGAAGGTCCACTAACTCCCATGTGTCATTCTTTTCTATTGAAACAATCTCTTCATTCATTGCTTCAATCCATTTTTCTTATTTTATTTCTTCTTCGAAATGGATTGGTTCATAAACATGAAAAGAAAAAGAAAATAAAGAATTCATATCAACATTATCATTTACCTCTCCTTGCTAATAAATTTCACTCAAATTTCTTAATCTTAGTCTTATTGGCGTGCCTGGAGTTCCACTTGAAGTCGAGGGAGTTTTTGATCCCTGCGGTGTGCCTGGAGAAGAACTTCCTTGATTTCTCAAGGTTGTTCTGTTTCCATCTTGTGATGTGCTCTATTGTGCTTATGTAGGTGGAAGAGGAACCACCGTGGGGGAATTATTTGCGGCTGTGCATTCCTCTTGCTCTTCGTGAGACACACATGTATTCACGTTCACTGTTTTCTCTAAGCTTCCATCCCAAGCTTATTCTTCAATGAACTGCACATCTCTACTGATTATAAATTTCTTGGTGGATGGATGATAGAGTTTTTATGCCTTTGATTCATCAATGTATCCAAGAAATATAAATTTCTCCCCCTTGTTTTCCAACATCTTCCTTAGTTCATCTGGGACATGTGCATATGCCACACATCCAAATACTTTCTTGTGAGTGACAAACTACTTTATTCCACTCCATGCTCATTCCGGAACTCTATTCATAATAGCTTTCATTGGGAATCTATTCAAAATATACGCTGCATAACTGACAGCTTCAGCCCAATACTCATTTGGCAAATTTTTTGCCTTCAACATACTTCTGACCATGTCCATGATGGTCTTATTCTTCCTTTCTGCAACACCATTTTTCTGTGGCGTGTATCTTGTGGTAAACTACTTGTGTATGCCATTTTCCCTACAAAAACATATGAAATATTTGGAGATTTGTTCTGCACCTCTGTCAGTTCTCAACACTTTGATGTAGTGCTCACTCTACTTCTCAACACGAGCTTTGAAGTGGTAGAATTGTTCAAACACTTCACTCTTTTGTTTCAAGAAATACAACCATGTCTTTCTGGTGTAATAATCTATGAATTTCAAAACATATTGGTTGCCAGCTAAAGATGACGTTTGCATTGGTCCACACAAATTCGAGTGGACAATCTGCAAAGGTGCATTTTCCCTTATACTCTTTGCTATTGGAAATGATTCGCTATGTTGTTTGCCCAATATTTAGCCTTCACATAGGCTTTCAGGTTTCTCAATGAGTGGTAATAATTTTACCATCCCTTTTTTATGCAAGAGGTTCAAACCTCCAAAATTGAGATGTCCAAATCTCAAATGCCATAACCAATTTTCTTCTTTCACTTCTTCTTGAAAGACCTTTTGTGTGACTGCTGCTACCAAACCTCCTTCCTTAAAGTCTATTCTGAGCTTGAGAGGAAACATCCTATTATTTGTCATATAAACTTTTGCAATGACCCTTTAATTTGGAGGTATGTCCATGATAGTACACACATCATTCTTAAAAAATACATTGTAGCCCTTGTTCATGAGCTTTCCAATGCTTAGAAGGTTACATTTCTAGCTAGGTACATAATCTATATCTGGCACAAATTTCTTTTCTCCCTTCCTTGTCAATATTGACACTCTTCCTTTTCACATGACATAGCCTTTGCTATCAGTTCCTATTGTCACTTCAGACTTCACATTCTCATCAACATCGACAAACATTGCTATTTTTCCAGTCATGTGGTTACTACAACTTCAGTCTAAGAACCATACATCATATTGTTTTTCTTGTGCTACTTTACATGTTAAAAGCATATTACTTTGGTTCTTATTTTCTTTTGCAAAATTTGCATTTTCCCTATTGTTCATGTCATTTTGTTTCTGTCTACATTCATTGGCATAATGCCCATATTTTCTACAACAATGACATTGTACATGGGATTTGTCATACCTTTGTTCATGTGCTTGACTCTCGCTTGAGCCTTCGCTTTGATTCCAGTTGCTACCCCTTCCACTTGTGCTTGTAGGGCTACTTCTTCCACTTCTGTCTGGGCTTCTTCCTCTTCCTCAGTAGTTTGATCTTCCTTGGCCTCTACCTTGACCAAAAGATATCTATGTCTTGAATGCATGCTCCAATGAGGAGTTAACCATTCTGTTCAGTCTATGTTCATGAGACATCAGGAATGCACAAAAATCATCCACTGAAAATTGTGAGAGATCGTTTGTCTCTTCTATTGCCACTATTATGACATCAAATCTTGAGGGTAGTCTTATCAAGATTTTCTCCACTATTATTCTTTCCTCAAGTTTCTCTCCATGAGACCTTATCTGTGTAACTAACCCAAGTCTCAATAACATGTTTGATGAATGAGTCTTCTTATTATCTCTCAACAAGTCTCTTTCTGCTGCTGCATCTGCTGGTTCTGGGAATCCATTCTCCACAAATTCCCAAATGTCTTGTGAGGAAAAAAGAGCCTTCATTGTAATTTACCAATAGTCGTAATTTTTTTCATTAAACTGTGGTATTTGTGGATTAGTCAAGCTTGTGCTTGTTGCTGCCATTTTTACTATGTAAACAATTTTCTCACTCTGTAAAAATTTTCTCACTACGTGAAAGCTTTCTCACTGTTGGAGAATATGTTCCACAAAAAAATTTCAGAACACCTTTTAACTCCTCAGTAAAAACACTATATTTTACTGATATTTAAACCTTCTCCGATACCTTGTTAGAAATTTTAAAGACACAAGGGAAATTTTTTTTTCCCTCAACACACGAAGTTCACATAGAGTTGCGGAAATTACTTTAATCAATACAACACATTTACAGAAGTTTACACAGAGTTGCGGAACTCACTTAATCCATACCATACAGTTGCAGAAATAAATTCAAATGAATATTTATTTCAATACAAAGTGGCGGAGATCAAAATCGCAACTATGGAGAGGAGAATATATAATCAAGTAATTTTACTCACGGTGAAATAGAGTAAAATAGAGTGTTTTCGTAAAAAAGATACGTGAAATTTTCATAACTATATCACCACTATCCAAACTTTATAATAAACCTTCAAAACATGAAATACATTCACATATGGAGGTTTTAGCTCCTTCACAAGTAAAACAAGACTCCTTACCTGGATTTACATTCACCAGGGTTGGGGAGTAACACAGAGTAAAACTGTTTTCATGCACCCACAAAAATTCGCTCCATAATTTTTTCCACTTGTCTTTCCAGACTTACATCGGCCAGATTACACAACTCTCTCTTCACTAACTCTAACATTTAAATCAAAACAACATATATATCTAAGAAATTTAATTCGTGACAGACCCAATTTAATACTTAATATGGGTAGACATCATTTTCTAAACATTACAGAACTTGTGTGAACTAAAAAAAACTTGCGGATTAAATATTTTCCCATGCACATTTACTAACCATGCATTAAATTCCTATTTGACTAGAATTATTTAATTTGTTGCGGAATGGGTAACTGTCCTTTGCTCAAAACTTGTCCTTATTTTCATATGCAATCCGCAACTTGCAAAACATTAACTGAGCTATGGTTGTTGCTAGTTCATTTAACGCGGTGGTTGAGATTAATTTCCAACATCAAAGCCTATTGTTCTATTCATGCTCCTCCCTCTCTTCATTTTTTTTCGGGGAACCTGCTAGACCCCTTTCCACTAATATTTTAACTCTAGGGACTTAGAGAGAAATATTTTGAAAAATATATATAACTAATTTGTAGTTATCAACTTAATTCAGGGACTTTCCAAGAATCTCTCAAGTTTTTTATAATTTACATGACTAAGACATGTAATTTTTAGAAATTAATGAATTAAATCATTTTATTTATTGGTCTGTAACTTCTAGCATCCATAATCACATAACAGTAAAAGAAATGAAAAGTGAGAATAAAAAAGTAAAAGTAATCACTAAATCCAAGTTCGTGGGGTGTTGCAAGTTAAGAAAATAAAAAATATTTAATTAAAAATAACTTTATATGAATTTAATAATTAAAAAATGTAAAATTTTGAAATTTAGTAGTTTAGAAATTAATATTTTCATGAAAGTATTTTTCTATAAATTTCTAATTGTAATTAAAATATTAAAAAACATAGACATGAAAACCAATAGTTAAATTACTTTTCTCCTAAAGGTAATTAGAATTTTTAGATTAATTAAAAAATATACAAAGTTCACTATGAAAACTAAATTAATAATATTAAAAACTTATGATCCACTTATGTGGGTTGAAAACCATTTAGCCATTATTTTAGGCTAGGCTCTCATGGGAATTGAACCTTACCTAATAATGAAAAAATCCTCTCTTTTCACCATTGAATCAAGCCCATTTAGGCTCCTCACTTTTCACCATTGGATCCAACCCCTTTGGGATCCTCACTTTTCACCACTGGGTCCAACCCATTTGGACCCTTCAAAAAGGGAGACAAGAGGGTGGGCTTTGATCAAAATATTTGACCATTTAACATGGTCTCTAGTTGAACATCAAGGTGTCCTGATGATTTTAGTCTAGGCCCTCATGGGAATTTAACCTTTCCCAACAATACAAAAAGTACCTCATGATTTTAGGCTCGGTCCTCATGGGAATTGAACCTTTCCTAACAATAAAAGAAAAACTACCTAATGATTTTAGGCTAGGTTTACGTTAAATTTCTATAGGTGAAACCACACATTCGGCCACTACCTCAAGTTTCCCACATGGCTAAAGGGTTAAAACCTCATGGGAGTTGAACTTTGTCCAATAGATCCTCATGGAAATTGAACCTTGTCCAATATTGAGGGGTTTGAACACTACCTCAAGGTGCCACAAGGCTTAAGGGATATTGCATCTTCATCACTAGAATGTTGAAACATAAAGTTCTATTCGTGAATATATTTCTTATACTCAATTTTGAGAAGTCTAGTGTTCAAAAATATTTAAGGTCAACCTACATCAAATATATTACGTTGGGTTATAAACATAACAACAATATTGATTGTCTATTTTCTGCAACTAGTTTATAAGGTACACTAATTCATAACTTGCATAACCCATCTTATATAGGTCAATGATATTTGATATTTTGTAGGTGGTTTGTGCAAAACTAATCACAAATGCTAACATATATTATTTCGAGAATACACAATGGAAGTATTCTTGGGGTTATAGTTAAAAATTGTATTGAAGACACCAAAATTTGGGAAGGTAATGTGTCATAATATGGAAGTATGATAGGTGAACTTAGTAAATGAATATATCAAATGATAAACATGAATTCTTATAATTTGGGCGGCCTTTTTCATCACCTTTTCCAGTGACCATGGTTTTATTATGAATGTAGTTCCATACACTTATAATTAAAGTGTCCTTAGACAGACATATTCTATTGATCACTAGAAGAAAAATAACATGATAGCTACAAGAGCTTACAATGATATATAGATATTCTTGAATTAGGAGAAATTTTTTTTAACTTAAACTAAATTGTTCATGCAAAATTTATCACAAATGACAAGTATCCATTTACATTAAATGGAATGATAACAATTTTCTTAGTTTTAATAATAAGTAATGAACGATTTTCTAGATCGACTAATAATACATAAAATATTCACTATGTGAAAATATATTTTTAAAATAAGAATAGTTTTGGATCATAGTATCTCACATTCCCCCCTTTGATTCAAAAATTCATTTGAAAAAATAGCAAGTTATTCTCTAAACTTAGTAAAATTAATCTTGTCAAGTGGTTCTCTGAATATATCTATGATTCTATCTTCTAAAAGATAATACTTTGGTTTGATGATTCCACTTATAATGAGAGTCCCGATGTGATGATATTTTTTGTATTGGAAGGGTAAATTGGATTTTGAATAAGCTTAATGGATAAGTGACAACCAATGAAAACTGAAGCGGCATCTACTTTATGATTACGTAGATCTGATAAAACTCTAGATTACCAAAAAATCTCACATGCTTCTTTCCATGTTGAAATATATTATTTCACTATTGAATAACCTTCCATTCTAGTATTTTTCTTATAACTCCAAGAAACCGTTTTTTATTCCAAATTCATCAGATATCCTAAGATTGATCCCCTATCATCAAAATTTCTAGTAAAATATTCAATAGCATATACAATAAGTATACAATCCCTATTCCTTTTGTATAATCGGCAATAATATTTCGTATGTTGGATATATTTAAGAAAAAAAATTATAAATTCAAGTGGATTTTTCTTTATTATTGGATAAATAACAAAAAAATATTGAGTGCATATGATGAATATTGACGAGTGTTTGTAAAATATACCAAGTTACCAATCAACTACCTATAACAAGTGATGTTTTCGAATTCTCCCATTTCAAATTTTGAAAGTTTTCAATTTTTCTCCTTTGGGGTGAGAATAAACTTGCAATATCGTCATTCTAAATATTTTCATTAGTTGAGATGCACATTTGTATTCACAAATGAAAATGTTCGGTATGTATTATATTCTTCAACAACTAAATTCATGCATTGTATGTTGTGTTGGGCACACCGGGGGGTGACACATAGTGGGCGGTAGCCCCCCCTATTGGGGGTTTTCCACGGGGGTGGTATCCCCCCTCCATGGGGTCTAGGGTAGCACTCCAAGAATTTTTTTTTATGTGGACCCAATAAAATTTGGATAGAACCAAGAATGGGGGGTGGACCCAAAGAGGGTAGGCAAAACTACCCATGGTTTTGCACATGATTTTCACACATGATGGTTTTATGCCCATGGTATTTTGTAGATCCGGTCAAGGGAACTATGTTTATGTTCTAATCCAAGGTTAATGCATTGGGGTTTATTAATCCTTTGCCATGTGTATATATATACATATACATATACATATCTATATCTATATCTATATCTATATCTATATCTATATCTATATCTATATCTATATCTATATCTATATCTATATATATATATATATATATATATATTGTAACATGGAAAGGAATATAATGAAAAATCAATCTGGTTTTCCCGGTTTGGGTTCCAGGAGAAAATGTCTGTGCATATTTTGTGTTCATAACATTGCTTAATTTTTTTCTGCTATAATAATTCGTTTGCAGGTAATTTATTTACAGGGTTAAAGCATACAAAATATGCTATTATAATGTTGTAATAATTCAACTCCAACATAATAGTGAAGTAATCCTAGGTCTATCATTGTAAATCCAACTTGTAATTCCTATTTCATGTGTAAAATATGATCATCATTATTCCTAGTAAGAATCAAGTCATCCACATAGAGTACTAATATCACAAAAAGTTTCACCCTGTAGACACACATACAAAGTATTATTTGATTCGCTTCATTTAAATCATAGTGTGAAGGTAATCATCCATTTCATCATACCATGCTCATGGATATTTTATCAATCCATATAAAGCCTTATAATTAATTTATATATTTTATCTTACTTTTCCTTAAACTCAAAACTATGAGAATGAGTCATATAGACATCTTCCTACAAATCTCCATTAAGGAAGGAACTTTTAACATCCATATAATGTAATTTCCATCCTTTCAGAGTTTCCAAATCAATTTCCATTTTGATTGTGTTACATTTCCTTGTAGGCACAAGCATTTATTCATAGAAAATCCCTTCTTATTGTGCGAAACCCTAGGTGAAAAGTCATGTTATATATTTATTATCATTCCATCTAGTTTATACTTGATTTTATAAACCCATTTTCATTAGATTGGTTTGATATTTTGAGAAAAAATCAATAAGTTTCTAGGTGCCATTTTCAATCACTTAATTATATTCATAAATCATCGTTTTTTCCATTATTCATAATTTACTACTTTTTTGGATGTTGAGGGCTCAGTAAAATTATTTGTTATCAAGGAAAACATTTATTTAACCCTAGCACCAATTTAAGTGTTTTTTTTTTTTTCATTTCATCTGAATGAATATCATTTATAAGTTGTCGCACAAAATTTAGAAATTTATGTTAACTAGATTGGAATTTGAACCATTAATATTATTGTGCAAGAGGATTTATGTGAATAAAATCCCTATAGACTATTTGAATTGTTGCAATTAAAACATTTTGAGATTTAATTTCCTAAAGAATAAAAATAACTTTTTGATAAATATTTATAGGAAAACTTTCTGGAAGAATCATAATTTTTTTCTTTCAAATTCAAATATATTTCAAGCTATCATTATTTTTATGTCCTATTTTTCTCCTTATCTATTTTTTTTTTCCAATTTTCAAGAAGGATTTCAATTTTTGCACCACTTTCTATTTCGTTTCATCAAATATTACATATATAATTACAATATATTTACAATTGGATAAAATAATATATCCCCTGTTCTCTTCCGAATATCCAATCATCATACACTTCATACTTCTTTACTCTATCCTGGTTCTCTTTTCCTTAGGAAGTAAAGCATAACAAACATAGCCAAAAACTTGAATTTTTTTAACATTTGGTTTGAAACCATGCCATGCTTCATATGGTGTGATTCTATCCAAAGAAGTAGTGGAGTATTGATTTCTCAAGTCAACGATAGTATGTACTTCTTTAGCCGAGTAGAAGGCACTTAAGCCTTTGAAAGTTAACATTGATCTCACCATTCCTAACGAAGTAATTCTATGCATTATTTGCTACTCCATTCCATTGTGGAGTATAATTATTTGTGAATTTCACTCAAATCCCCTTATCTCTACAATAATTTTGGAATCCATTTGAATTGAATTCCCCTCCATTATCTATCCTCAATGTTCCTATCTTCTTTTTGTTTCAACCAGATTACGAAAAAACTTAAAATTTTCAAATGCTTTTGACTTTTCCTATAAAAAAATGCACCCATGTCATTAAACTAAAATGACTAGTGAGAAGTAAAAAATATTTATATCCTCGAAGATAATGTTTTAGAGGTCCACAAATGTTACTGTAAACAAGTTGGAAACACTTTTTTTCTTACCATGATCCTATAGGAAATGTTTTTATTTTTTTTCCCCATAAATGCGAGCTTCAAATGTTGCATTATCCTTTTAAAAGGTAGTGAATCCTTTAACCATACACTATTTTTGTAGTTCAGAGAGACTTCAAATTTTAAATGTTCGTAACATACATGCCATAATCTCATGAGTGAAATATCTGAACTTATTGCTCCTGCAAAATATTGCATCTTAGGAATAACTTGTCCTAAGTTCAATCTTAGAATCTAGGATCTTCATAACCTACCATGATTATTTTAATATTTTTTTGTGTTATTTGTTTTCACTAGTCCATGAGCTATGGCGTGAACCCTTCTTGCGCTCCATATTTTTCCCTTTCCTTCAATCTGAGGGATTACTTTAGTTCATTTTCTTATTTGAGTAGTTCCTTTGGTACTATCAATAATTATATTAAGCCTTATTTATTCCACCATAGTGATAACAATCATTTTAAATCAAAGAACAATCAAAATAATCTCCTTAAACACAATTATAACAATAATGAAACTGGAATTAATAAAAATAAAAATAAAAGAATTAATAATAATAATAATAATAGAATTGAAAATAATAATAATAATAATAATGTCAAGTCCCACTAGCAGAACCAGTTGAGAATGGGCCTCATCAGCAAGGCGACCCATGATTTAAACCTCATGGGGGATGGTTGTGCCTTGTGCTAGGGGGAGGAGACATTATAAAAAAATCCATTCAGCTAAAGGGCTGGTGTGGCCTAGACTGAGTACAATCCCTAGGTGAATTTGAGTGCTTAGATGCCCCTGGGTCGTGACTCCTCAAGCCATAGGTCAAGCCTAGAGGATCACAGACAACTTGAAAGACATATATAATAATAATAATAATAATAATAATAATAATAATAATAATAATAATAATAAAATTTCTATCAATTATAACCACAGTTTTAAAAATAAAGATAAAATTTACTCCCCCCCCTCCGGTAATAGGGTAGTCACTCTTTTTATTTTTTCATTTGATCACCCTATTTATAGTCTTTTGGAGAAAGTTTTAAAATTTACCTTAGCTCCTAGAAAAATCCACGTGCAACATATTATATTTGACATTGAATTTGGGATTATAGACTTTCCATATGTTGTTCAAGATATCATCGGGTGGGACTATGTAGTTATCCCGAGAAAAGCTAATCCCCCTAAGAACAACCTTAGCAAACATGAGTTAAGGTAAAATATCAACTAATCAATAAGGAATCCTCATTGAAAGAACCCACATGATCATTTATGGTCTCATTAGGTTATCAACACAATATATATTTAAATTTTCCCTATGCGAGATGACCTACAATGCCTTCAATGGTAGGGATGATGAGATATGATAGGTCCATTAGAAAATATTCATCTAATCCTATTATAAATTTCTTTGACAATAAAATATCCCATGAGTTTGATAAATTTATCACTAGTTCATCAATTAGGGTAGATGTGTCTCGATACATTTGTAACATAACAACTAAATCTTTGATTAACCCATATACCTTGATCTCTCTCTTTTTTATGGAAAAAATATTCCTATGAGGCCTGATTATATGTTAAAACCCAATTAATGTGTAATATTAAAGGGAATAAATTATTTGTGTAATAGTAAATAATTTACTTTCCGAGGCATGTAGAAAATGGCATTAGCACAATTTGGTCATCCCTTATGAATAATATGCAATAGCATTTCTTTATCTTGGGAGAGATCATTGTTGGGCCTCAAATATTACCATGTTTTCATCTTTCAATATCACCATTCATACCCTAAAATTCTATGTTTTTAACTCGTTCTATATCCTAATTCCATAACTTACCACCAAATATATATTTTACAGTCTATGGTTGGTTATCATTAGTTTTCTTAGATTTTCTATGATTAAAGATGATTTTGTCATGATTTACTAATGAGAGTTTCACTAAGTTCATTTGCCAAAGAGTTCCATCACTGAAATTCTTCACAAGGAAGTTAAACTAGTTATTGCAGGGTAAGTATGGAATAAGATTGTTTTAGGTGAAAATATGACGTTATTGACGAAATAGTGTAAAATATTGAAATTATGACACACGTGTTTTGTTCAGAGCACCCTCATTCATGTAAACCAGAATTGGTTTGGGAAAATTCGATATAATGAGGAAGTTATGGTCAGGGTAATATTCTAATGAATCTTTAAGTACATTGACAGTTTCACTAAGTTCATTTTCCAAAGAGTTCCATCATTGAAATTCTTCACAAGGAAGTTAAACTAGTTATTGCAAGGTAAGTATGGAATAAGATTGTTTTAGGTGAAAATATGACGTTATTGGCCAAATAGTGTAAAATATTGAAATTATGACATGCGTATTTTGTTCAGAGCACCCTCATTCATGTAAACCAGAATTGGTTTGGAAAAATTCGATATAATGAGGAAGTTATGGTCACGGGAATATTATAATGAATCTTTAAGTACATAATCGGCTTTGAATGGGTCTGAACGGTTTAGGCTAACAGGCACATGGAGGACCACGATTTGGACAAGTTGTTTATGCACAAAAAGGGAATCATTTGCTCCAACTACTCCATGATAAGGATGAACCCAAATGAAATCTATTTGAAGGCTCTCCAGAAGAATTAAATATAGCATTCATTAGATTGATGTTATCATGCTTGGTTTTTCATCAACATCTCTGTATACGAAGCTAGAGTTTTGCAAGTGAGAGGGGAGAGAAAGGATGGAGTAGGAATGAAATAGAAAGAGTAGTGAATCCTTCAATTTTATGTTTAGTGTTGTAATCAGAGACTTTTTTAAATTTAATATCGTGGTTATGATTTGATCTAGAACACTACGAGTTCCATTTTTTGTGAGTTTATGATGCGAATGGTTTAGAGCTTCCTCTTCTGAAAGTGGTTTAAGCTTTCCAAGGTGCAGCAAGGGTCCCACATCATCTATGAGCAAGATTCCTTATTCATATTAGATTAATTTTTGTAGTTTGATACACTCTTGTTCAGTTAAATTTGTAATTTATATAGTTTAATTCATTTTCATTTAATTAAATGCTTGATTGCTATGTGACAATTCAATACATTTGTTCTTCATTTTGTTGTGTGAAATCTATCTTATTAATCCTTCATCCTACTATGTTAAACTCTTATGTAGCATGTGAGAGTTTTTTGTGTAACTCCAACATGTTTATAAGCATTTTGGCTCAATGTTTTATGGGTTTTTGTCACCATTTGTTACATGACCGATGGTGAGTTCTGAACTATGATCTGTCTCTCTCTGGACAAATTATAATAAATTTTATTGCCACCAAATTCATTTTATTTCCATTTGATTTCCATTATCATTAAATCAGAGTGTAAATTACAAATGAATATTGAAGATTTACGAGTTGTTTGATTATTGGAATTCGATTTGTTTGAATTCGAATTAGAGATCTCGTGTTATATAGTGAGCCTGAAATGTTATGATTTGTGTTTTAGATTTAGTTTGATTGGGATATTATGTGTTTGAATGAGATTTATGATTTTCATTCTAGACGTAGTTTTCAAGACTGATGTGTGAATGTTCTCTTTGTTTGTATTCATAGGTTAGAATAGTGTCATTAGAAGCCGATGTTTACAATAGCATTTCCAGTGAGTTTGTTATTAACTCATTTTCCTAGGTAGCATGATTGGAATTACCATGATCTTGTTCTAATTTCAATTATATTAATTTTATTTACGACAATTTAGTTAGAGGATCTAGTAAGTAGTATAATTTCAATTACAGAGATTGCATTATAATTTCCATTGCAGTGATTGAGTTAAATAATTTAATTCATAGCATAATTACAATGATTTTGCGACATTGAAAATTTAGTCAAATGATTTAATTCAAGAATTTCCAATATGGTTAATTAAATCATTTCTAGTGTGATTTAATTCAAGTTATTAGAATAGCATTGTCAGTGTGATTTAATTTGAGTCATTAGAATATAATAGGGTAACTTAGAATTAGTTTGATTTCTTCAGAGAATTTTTAAGGATTTAATTTTTCCTTTAAACAGTCATTATTGAGGAAAAATATATACGCTGACCTTATGCTAAGCCAAAATGCAGTACAACTCATGTTTGCAAGTCCTAGATTGACAATTAAATATTAAAAGGCTTAATCACTAATTCAAACTCCCAACATTTTGGCGTCATTGCGGGGAAGTTGTATTTTGGTTCAGGTAAGGTTTTTATTATAGAGTTTCAAGGGTATTGGAGGGTAGTGAGAGGGAAGAGAGAGTACGGTAAGACGTGAGTGAAGAGCCACACATCCACTATCATGGGGTTTCTCCAAAGTCCGATCACTTTTGCTTATATTTCAACTTTTATTTCCTTTACTTTATGTGTAGAAGTAGAAGGGCTTATAATATTTTAAAAAATTATGTAAGTGATTTCATTTCCATATTTCATGTAATTCACAAAGTGTGTAAATATCACAAACTTAGTAAGAAACATATACAAGAACAATACCTAAGCCTCACAAGCGACATAGGCCTTAGAATAGTCTGAAACATTCTATGAGACATTTAATTTCTGAATTTTTTTGATTTCAATATATCAAATAGTACTCTGATCTGACATTCTCCTCGACACGTCGTTCCCTTCCTGTTATGCAATTTTCTTTTATGCTAGTGTGTTGATATTTATTTCAGCCAATAGCTTGTTAAATCATCTCCGGATTCCAATATTTAATGTTATATCATTTTTTTTGGGTGTTGTAAGAACCCTCGTTACTAATACGTGTATGGATACAGGGACTATCAATCAACCAGATGGACTTGAATATGATAACAAGTATGAAGGACCTCTCTGAAGCCCTAGCAACTATTGGGATCTTGATCTCTACCTCTCAGGAGGAAAACTTTTTGACAATAGCAAGAACTTGTCCATTTCGCCACCACCACAAGAGGATTTTGAAGTCTCTTTTGATTTCCCTTACCAATCGTGTAAGGAGATGAATGAATCATGTACTATAATCAATGGAGAATGTCCACTCAAACCTAAGATCGAGGAGTTCTTAACATGTCTATCAGCAGACCCAGAATGTAATCAAAATACTACTCACCCTAAGGAGGATAATCGACATGAGATGGAAGAAGATCATGTGCAGCATGGCCCAACACAAGAAATGGACCAAGAATACCATAAGTACATCGAAATTTTTTTTCCAGACAATGAATCATGAGAAGCAACATTCTCCTCTTCTAAAACTCTTGTTTTCATATCATTTATGTTTGTTGGTTTTTCATGCTCATGCACACTTCCAAGTTTATATGCTAAATCTGAGAATGAATATATATTTGTACTGATTCGTACATGGCTTCATTGGATGTACTCCTTAACTTGAAGGATTTTATCTCCCTTTCTTTTGTAGAATAGGAAATTCTGTATTATAATAAATAATGAAAAAATAGTAAACATAAAAATAAGTCCTTTTGTGAAAACCAACTTGTCTGGCTCATCTGGACAGAGGCTTTGCTTGAAAACCAGGTAAATAGTGGGAAGAGTTCTCAATAATGTTTTATAAGCCTATATTACTTCGTTCCAATCATGTAATATTCATATGATTATGTATGCACTCGCATAGGTTGATATGGGATTACTTAAAGCCCACCTACTGATAGACCTTTTCCCGTTGACATCATCAAATTATATGGGCTAAGGTTAGAGTTAGATAAGGTACATGGGAGCTTGCACACCTTAATAGAAATTATCCCTATCATTTTCCAAGGAAATTCATTAATTTTTCTTGGAAAAATAATTGTGTAGTCCATTCGACTTCAAAAAATTCATTCATGACTAGTAAAACGTACGTAGTGCCTTGATTCTCGTTAACATGAAAGGTGGGATATCTGGCATTGGTTAATGACCCTCCTCACTGGCCGATAATCAAATGATTCTTGGTTATGTTCGACATTAATTCCACTCATTCACATACGCAAGATTGCACAATGGATTGTAGTGGATGAAGACTGTGTCTATTGAGATCTCAACACAAGTTTGCAACGGTTTGGTTCTTTGTAGCAAAATTTCCTTTTATTGTAGCAGTCATATTGATTCAATAAATGTTTCCATATAGTAGCTTGATAATCATTTGCGGCAATCAAAATCCTTCTTTGTTTGGGAACATATAAATCCTTAGGCATGGGGGAGAAGGGGACCTTCATTTTTCAACCTTATTTATTATCTTCTATTCAAACCTTTTCAGCAGATCCATATCACTATACTCATCAACTCGAGCCATTCCATCTACATATCAACATTCATTCCAACTCCAACTTTCAGTCATGTTCTGGTTCATCTTCCACTTCATCCTACAAAACAAGTACATCAAAAGTAAAGGTAACCTGAGGTAAAGTTGGCTGAAGATTATTTAATTCATTAGAGACTGAAGAAATATTTGATGATTAACCACCACATATTCCATTTTCCATATACCCTCCATTTTCAAAATTCCTCATAGAATGCATGCTGCTTTAATAAGGTCACAGCGATGAAAAGAAAAGATATTGGTTCATATAAGAAAAGCAACGAATATAGTGCCTTCCCATCCTACATTGGAAAATATTCTCAATTGAATGTATTCAATAAAGGATGAAGTCATTTTTTCCCTTCATAAAGGAACCATCCATAAGCATTGGCCTCACTAGAGTAGCGTATGCAACCATCTCTTCTCACCCACTATTTCCGTCACTACCTCATCTCAATCACCATTTACATTATCACCTATAATGTCATTCATCATTTCCTCCTACCATATCTATTGCAGATTCTCAATTTGTATCACTGTAAAAATTAAATATATGGAAGTCAAATAAGAATGGTTTTTCTCAACAAGAACCAACACCCTCAAATCTTCACGCAGTGTTTCTCCACAAGAACTAGCCAAGCCCAAAGCCATGATGCCATAAAACATATATATCAGAAACATCCTTGTTTGCATGAGGACTTGAAAATCCTCGAGCATGTGGGGATGTTGGGCCTCAAATATTCCCATGTTTTCATCTTTCAATATCACCATTCATAGCCTAAAATGCTATTTTTTTAACTCGTTCCATACCCTAGTTCCATAAATTTCTGCCAAATATATATTTTACACTCTATGGTTGGTTATCATTAGTTTTCTTATATTTTCTATGATTAAAGATGGTTTTGTCATGATTTCCTAATGATGTTTTCACTAAGTTAATTTTCCGAAGAGTTCCATCACCAAAATTCTTCACAATGTAGTTAAACTAATTAATGAAGGTTAAGTATGGAATAACATTTATGTAGGTGAAAATATGATGTTAGTGACCAAATGGTGAAGAATTTTGAAATTATGACATGTGGGTCTTTTCAAAGCACCCTCATTGATGTAACCCAGAAATTATTTGGAAAAAATCGATGTAATGAGGAAGTTATGGCAAAGGGAATATTCCAATGCAGTTTTAAGTACATAATCATGTCTAAATGGGTCTGAACGGTTTTGGCCAGCAGCTACGTGGAGGACTATGTTTTGGATAATTTATTTGTGCACAAAAAGGGAATTAGTTCCTCTAGCTACGCCATGATCAGGACCAAACCAACTGAAATCTATTCGAAGGCTCTCGAGAATAATTAAATATAACATTTGTTAGATTGTTGTTATGATGCTTGTTTTTTCATCAACAACTCTCTATAAAAATCTAGAGTTATGGAAGTGAGATGGAAGAGCAAGGATGCATTAGGAATGGAACAACAATATTAATGAATCCTTCAAGTTGTTGTTTAGTGTTGTAATGAGATAGTTTGTTTAATTTAATATCATGGTTATGATTTTATCCAGAACACTTTGAGTTCCATTTATTGTGACTTTCGGATGCGAATGGTTTAGAGCTACCTCTTTTGAAAGTAGTTTAAGCTTCTCCAAGTGTGGAAATGGCCCATCATCATCTTAGAGAAAGCTTCCCTCTTCATCTTAGATTAATTGTTGTATTTGGATTCATTCTTGTTCAGTTCAATTTGTAATTGCTCTACTTTAATTCATTATCATTCAGTTAAATTCTTGATTGCTGAGTGACATTAGATACATTCGTTCTTCATTTTGTTGTGTGAAATATATCTGATTCGTGCATCATCTTATTGTGTAAAACTCTTATTCGGCATGTGACATTTTTTTGTGTAACTTCAGCATGTTTATAAGCCTTTCATCTTTGCGTTTTATGGGTTGTTGTCACCATTTGTTACATAACCGAGTGCGAATTTTGAACAATTCTCTGTCTCTCTTACGAAAAAGTCGAATATATTTGATTTCCAACAAATTCATTTTATTTCCATCTGATTTCCATTATCATTCAATTAGAACATAAATTAAAAATGAAGATTGAATATTTATGAATAGTTTGATTATTGGAATTCGATTTGTTTGAATTCGAATTGGAGAGCTCGTGTTATATTGTGAGCCTGAAATGTTATAGTTTTAGTTTTATATTGATTTTGATTGTGATCTTATGTGTTTAACTAAGTGTTACTATTTGCATTCCATACTTAGTTTTCAAGGCTATTGTGTGAATGTTTTTTTTGTTTGTATTCATAGGTTAGAATAGTGTGATTAGAAGCCGACGTTTATAGTAACATTTGCAGTGAGTTTTTTATTAATTCATTTTCATAGGTAGCATGATTTATATTACCATTATCTTGTTCTAATTTCAATTATAGTAATTTTATTACGGCAATTTAGTTAGAGGATCTAGTAAGTAGTATAATTTCAATTATAGAGATTGTGTTAGAATTTCAATTGTAGTGATTCAGTTAAATAATTTAATTCATATAATAATTACAATGATTTTTCTACAATGACAATTTAGTTGAATTATTTAATTCAATAATTTCCAATATGGTTAATTCAATCATTTCTGGTGTGATTTAATTCAAGTTATTAGAATAGCATTGCTAGTGTGATTTAATTAGAGTCATTAGAATATGATAGGCTAATTTATAATTAGTTCAATTTCTTCAGAGATTTTCTTTAAGTATTTCATTTTATCTTTAAACAACCATTATTAAGGAAACTTATATACTATGACCTTAAGTTGAGCCAAAACTGCAGTACAACTCATGTTTACAAGTCCTATATTGAAAATTAAATATAAAGATGTTTAATCTCTAATTAAAACTCTCAACAACCATTAATGGAATCTCTTAAACCAAAAATCCTCCTCACCTACTCTTTCATAAATTCCACTTTTATTAGCTGAAGGAAGGGGATAAAAGTATGATAATTAGCCAAGTACACATATATTTCGGGAACAAGATGGTACTTTTGTATTATAAATAGCATGTACAGAAATAACGAGTGGAGAGATCACCTGAATCCTTCCACGATCTTCGAGTAGACCGTCGTCCGGATCCGTCCCACCCTTGCCTCGCTAAGATTCCTTTCGAACTAGTGCAAACGAGATGACATATAAAGAGATGAGCATCTCCAGGAAACAAAGGTTTCCTATAATGAACTGGGAAGTGCAAGAGGCACGGGAATTCAGACTTGGATAGGGAATACCAACAGAGTATAATATCAATACTTCTCTCTCTCCCTTAGGCCATACACATGGCGTGATTTTATACTCCCTCAAAGTAGTTTCAACAGTTGGAAACAGTTGGCCACGTGCTGGGGTGGTTGAACTACTAGAGTAACCATCAACCTAGCCCGAAAATAGCGAATTTTTATGTATTTTTTAATGATTTTAATGGCATACGCGGAAAAGTGCATGTGGACTCCCGTATACACGCGGAAAAGTCTGGGCATAATCGCCTATGGGGATTTTTACACTGTTTTTTAGTGAATTTGTCCAAGTCTGTAGGAATGGGTGCCCAAAGCCATAAAACCAATCATGAATCATATGAAGGTGAGAAATGATGCTGTAACAGATGCCCCCTAATATATGAGGTTAGAAGGGGTACATGATGGCCGAAATGTATTATGCACATAGAAAGAACTTCACAAGGACAAGAGAGGACTTCACCAGAGTTCAGTCTGCCAAAAACCAACGAAAGAAAACAGAGAGTCAACTCATGCTGAGGCGGGCATACCCATGCTCAGTCAAACATACATCATATAGAAAGTAATGAATAGATCCAACATGTATACAAGTATAACTGAACTGAAAGTACACAATGAATCATTTGAGCATGGTCCGGAAATAAAAGTCTGAATCAATGTCCAAGTATCACATATAAAAAGCTGATCAAAGATGCTGCAACTGGATGTCTGATCAAATAAGTAACTGAATCTCCAAGTACCAAATCATAAGGGATGGAACAAACGGTACTATCACGCAACTCGGGAGCCAACATATAGGATGCTGCTGTACTGAACTGCAACATATAAGAGTGGATGGCATCACTGGCAGAAACTGAATGGACTGTCAAAAGTGAACCGAGAAATGCTGATGCAACTCGAGGTCTTCACCGATCACTATGGCACAATTCTACACAATGGGAATAAATGAGCTAAAGTCGACCATGTGAGAAATCGTTGGATTACCTGTCAATGATGTATACCGTTAACCAACACGAGACAACCCACAAATAATGAAAATGAGTGTCAAGGTGCCCCAGTAGAATCTAACAAGTGCAAATGAATGAGTTGAAGTCTAACACTTGAAAGAATCTACCAATTAGGAGGCAATGATGAATCCCCACTGTCGATAGCGAAGAGTCTGCCATTGATGACTGCAAACCCTAAGGTACTGACAAAAAGACTCTAGACCTTATTCCCAGAGCAATGAGTCGGAGTCGATGGGAAAAGATCTACTGGAAGAAGGCATTAAGGCATCCCACATCAGTCCAGCGCGAGTGTAACCCGTAGGCCAAGATTTGGAAGGAATCAGACAAAGTAGAGTGATGGAACCAAAACCGAAGTACGTTTCTGACATGCACAAGATGAAGCTAGCGCATGGAAGAAACCCTCTGAACCAACCAATAATGAAAGCTCAAACAGAGGCGAGAAATCCACCGATAGGGTCAAATGGAAATCAAGGTACTGCACGAATCCCAAGTGTGATAATGTGTGCTGACGTCGAACACAGGGGAAACCACTCAGTCAAAGACCCATAATGATGATCAAATGCTGAGCACAAGGTCACCTATCAATGATCGAAATAGGGCCAGGGTGCGGCTCTAGGTTTGTTCTCAGAGCAATGTGTCGTAGTCGATAAGAGACAAACCCGCCAGCAAGAAGTCAATGGGGACCTTCTCAAACCAGCACGAGCAGAAGACCAAAACATCTAATGTGATAGAACAAGATACTGACAAGACCGGGAAGGCCGACTGAATAATGAGTCAAGAGACACCGCAGAATGGCCGACTCTGGTTAGACTTCCCTTGAACAAAAACACGACTCATGATGACCATGGCAGTAAAAGTGACACTGTATAAGTCTGTTATGCAGGAGGCAAAACAAACTCTCCATATGATTGGAAGAGATAACCATTTGGGGGAGGACTGACAAGTGAAACATGGTAAAGGCTGAACCTAGGTCAAAAACTAAAACCATCCCAAATGTAGGAAATATATATAAGTAAATGTGCTTTGTTCAAGGGCGACAAACTGACTCTGTACTGCCATCAAAACAACGAAGATACATTCCGTTCCCGCTCTTTTTGTTATATTTGATTTTTTTGTCTTTTTCATATAATAAGCCTGAAAAAGAATAAAAGAATGCTATGGTACAATGGATAGAACGAGTATCAAAGAATCAGATGCACTAGTTCCTGGGACTGGAACAATCCTATGCTCAATGCAAGGTGGTAGAAACTGGTAAGCGATACTCAAAGGAACGTTCCATCCATGGGTAAAAGGGTGTCAAGTCGCTATAGCTAAGTGCATGAAATGGTTAACTTGTACAAATAGTCAAGGTCAAAAGTTGGCTTAAACACTGAGTCCAAATGAAGCCGGCTAAAGGCCAGGATAAACAAGTAGCCAATATGCAATGCAATAATACAACTTAACGACACCAGGGATCCTCTAGGGTAATAGCCAAAAAAAATGATAGTGAGGAAGAAGAAGAATGAAGCTTCAACACATAAGTCATGGCGAGACTAAAGAGGACTCCCGAGCCTACACAAAATGCAGTATGGGCAACAAGTGATAACGAGGAACTAACTAGGAAGCCCATGTAAAGGAAGGCTCTACCACCAAGTCATGATTAAATAATCGGCGAGTGAAATGGGTGTAATACTTATGACCTGATGGGATCAACCCTATGGCAAGTGATCAGTATGGAGGCTAGTATGCAAGATGCAGCGGAAAGTGATTTCCCTAACCTATATGCCAGTGAAGATCGTATACCTGCCGTGACGAGTTGGTAATCATGGATCAAAAACCGGGAAAAATCTCAAATTCGTCAAAATGTACCTGAAAACATACCAAATTGGGCACTTCCAAGCATCCGAGTTATGCAGCTTAAGATATATCGAAAAATTGAGCATAACAAATTTTTGCGAAAAATTTTCAACTTTTTAGGCATAAATAGACAAATTACCTCATATTTGGTTCATTATTGCATTGCTGATTTGGAGAAAAGTGCTATGGAGCAAAAAAATTCTTTCGTCAAATCAGGAACAACCGATCGTCGAATCGCACTGAATTTGTCAGGTAGGCTCCTCAATCATCTTTGCAAATCATTTTGTCCATTTGGAAATTAAAATTTAGTGATTTTCACCATTAAAACCCTTGCTAAAAAACTCGGACTTGCGCATACGCGGGTTGGTAATAGGAAAGTCGCGTATACACGCGACTGTGCAAAGAAAAAGTCGCGAATGCGCAGGTCCGAATCAAAAAATGCATGGCTAATGGATAATTTGTTGAAATTTGACAAGATGACAATCTCATGGAGGGAGCGTGAACACAGCGCAATTGATCAAGAGGTCATGCAAGATCGAGCAGTGCAAAATATTCTTCGAAATTGCGGATTGTTCAAATTTTTCAAAATGCCAAATATGAAAAGCAATGCTCGGTTGCTAGAAATGCTCGTCAATTATTGGGAACCAGACCAAGATTTCTTCGTTATAGATCAGATGCCAGTACGCATTGAAGTGGAAGACATATACTTTATTACTAGACTCTCCCGGAGGGGAGAACCAGTAGACTTGCACGGGAAGCCCCTGGGAGGGCTAACCGTGGAAGATTATGTCCACGTGTATTGCATAGAGGGTTCCAAGAAAGTTGGAACTCATATTGCTATTAAAGATTTACGGGATTTTCACATGAAAATCCTCCTTTTCACCATTGTCAGAGTGGCAGGATCTGCCTCCCTACATTAGGCGTCCAGGACGCAAATGAGCATAGCAGTAGAATGTTTGACTCATGTGTATGATTGGTGCACAACCCTATTACTGAACATGAAGCAACAGTTGACCTCAATCCGCCGAGCAAAGACCAAACACTTTGGGTACGGTACTATTTTGATGACATTCTTCTTTGAGAAGATACCAACATTGAGACCCAGAGTTATCTCTACCATCAGTAGCCCACGGGACCCAAGAATTGCCTGTTGGGCGGACATGATGAAGAGATTAAGGGGAAGTGAAGTTCCCCGGACCACTTGGGATGATGATTTCTTCCTTTGGTGGGGAGAACAAATCATCGCAGTGGACGACTATCCTTATGCCGGGATGGACTTTCGTGGAAATCCAGATCTAGTTCTTCCACCAGGCACAGCATGGGGTATAGTCGGTAAGTTTGCAAAAAAAATTTGACTTATATAATTTTTTTTTTTTGGATTTTTTCAAATATGTATGAAAAAATGAAAATAAACATGTTTTTGATTGGATTCATAATGACTGACAATGTAAACATGATCATGATACAGATATTGGACCAGTGCGACCTGAGGGTTTCCCGCGACACAAGCGTCGCAGGGGTGAAGCAGATACAGTGGATTCAGATAGGACCCTCCAGGTTGTGCAGAGGAATTTGGAGGGGTTAACCCGCCAAATACCTATGGCTGTTGTGGAAGACCTGCCAGAAGCCATCCAGAGACGGGTGGTAGGAGTGTCCCGAGACTAGGTATGATTATTCCGCCGAGTTGCCACTGCGGTCACATTCTATAGGAACACGACTTCTGGGCAGGGACCTCAAGAGTAGATAGATATTATGTATTAGATGATTGTATATTCTTTTTTGAGACTGAACATGATCGGGCATAAGCCCAAGTTTTGTATGACCTTATGGATCCAAATTTTTGTAAAGTTTTTGAACACTCTGATGATATATATACAGTGATATTTGATGTGATGTGATAAATGTATCAAATGTATGATGTTTTTATGATTAAATTTTATTGAATGGAATGATTAATATGCCAATCAATTGCTTGATTAGCTAATGAGTCTGCTAACCAATTGTCAGCTCGAGGAATATGAATGAAAGTTAAAAATTGAAATGATCTTTGTAAAAAACGTACCCTCAAGAACAACCGTAATAAAAATGGATCTCGAACCCGATAAGTATTGTTCAACTGCGACACCACCAGCTGAGAGTCCAAGAAAACTACCAACGAATCAACACCCAAAGATATTGCCTCCGAGAGTAGATAAACAACTGCAGTGTATTCTGATATATTATTGGAAGCAGGACCAATGCAGACCCCTCTTGATACTAACAGCTGACCGGAAGGATAATGAAGCACCCAAGCCGCGGAAGCTAAGTTCCGGGTGTGTCTACTAGCACCATCGGCGAAACCAAAATGACTCATGACATCCAACACAACCTGTCAAAGCAGATCAAAAACATCACCTACTCATCAAAGATCGAAAATCAACCAGATATGTACAAAACAAAACTACTATATACAAAAGCAACATGCCAGGCCAAAGCCTAGGCATAATACTTCTTCAAATAGAGCCCATTTCGGGGCTCCGGCAACTCGTTCCCTTCGAAATCAACCAAGGTATACGCTCCTTTCTTAAGGAATTTTTTAACAATGAAGGGGCCATACCACATAGACTTAAACTTTCCTGCCCCCAGGGCATCTTTTTCTTGGGCATAGACCAAAACAAGGTCACCTTCCGAAAAAACCCTGGGTTTGACCGTCTTATCGTACTGAACTTTAACTCGGTTTTTATGCGCTTCATTCATCGTGGCGGCATTCCGACGCTGCTCATCAAGATGTTCCAGATGAAGGAGCCGTTCTTCAAGACTAGAAGTGTCAGGAAGAATTTCAACAGCTAACTTAAGAGAAGGAATCTCGCATTCAATAGGAAATATGGATTCCACCCTGTGCACTAGCTGAAACGGAGTAAAGCCAGTTGTAGTTTTCACTGACGCCCTGTATGCCCAAAGTGCAGGATATAGCATAATATGCCAGTTGGATCTAGCTTTATCAATTGTCCTTTGAAGAACTTTCTTCAAGGATTTATTCACGGCTTCCACTTGCCCATTGGCTTGAGGATAATACGGAGATGAATGCTCCTGCCAGAAACCCAATTTGAGAGCCAACTCAGCCATCATACTATTCTGAAAATGACTCATAATAAAGAAAATCTTCAGAATACGAAACGAGCGATAACTCGTTGAAAAGGAAAAGAGTCATAGCCTCACCATCATCTCAAAAGTAGGCATAGCTTCGACTCCACTTCAAAGTAGTCTGATACATACATACTGTTACTTGTAGCCATGAAGCAATACAAGGAGGACCAATAATCACTTTGTAAAGGGACCCATGTTAATGACCGAAAAAGCGAGGCCGGGATATTTACTTTGGTGCAGGACTGACACGGATGACACTCCTTTTGACCGATTCAATAATAACTTTTGAAAATCGAGGGCCAAAGTACCTGGGAAGACGTAAGATTTTTTGGGTCAGAAAGGCTTCGTATAATGACCCCCACAAGCTCCACTCGTGGGAATCATTCAAGACAGCCTCGCCTTCTTCGAGAGTTAAGCAGCGTCTTAGGATTGAATCAACCCCTCGACGGTATAAATCATCACCAATAATCAAATAATTCTTGGCCAAGTGACGCAGCTTACGACGCTCATCTTTCGAAAAAGTAGAGGGAAACTTCACAGTCTCGAGATACACAATGATATCTACATACCAAGGATCCTGTGAAGAGATAAGAAACAAATTTTCATCCGGAAAATATTCATCATAGATCATCTCTTCCCCATAGGGCAACTCAGAGATCAATTCTGCGAAAACCAATGATTTCTTGGACTTGGCAGACATAAACTCAAGATCAAATTCCTGTAAAATCACAATCCATCTATTATATTTGCCCCCAATCACTGGCCTACTGAGGACAAACTGAAATGGATTGGCAGCTGCCAAAACATAATTTTTGCGAAGAATAATGTAATGTCGGAGTCGCTGCATAGCATGAACTGCTACTAAAGCTAAATTTTCTATCGGAGTGTACCGGAGTTCATGTCCTACCAAGCCTCGACTAAGGTAGTAAATAACATGCTCGGCAAGAGTATCATCTTACAGAACCAGAACCATACCAATGGTAGATTCTGCTGCTGCCAGATACAAAAGGAAATCCCTGCTATAATCAGGTGGACTCAATAAAGGAGCAGAGGTCAATGATTTTTTCAAGGCATCGAATGAGCGTTGAGCGTAGTCTTCCCAAAGAAAAGGAACTCCTTTCTTCAACAATCTCATAAATCCCTTTGTAACTTCAGCATAATTTACGATAAATCTTCGAAGAAAATTAGACTTCCCTTGTAGACTTTGAAGCTGACGAATTGAGGACGGGGGAGGCAACCGAAGTGTTGCCTCAACCTTGAAGGGATCTACCCTAATCCCTTCCCTAGACATAATGAATCCCAATAGCTGACCGGATGTAACCGCGAAAACGCACTTGTTCGGATTGAATCTAATCTTATAAAACCGACATCGTTCAAATATTTGCCGGAGGTGACCAGGATGATCCATCCTCTTTCGAGAATGAGTAGCTAGATCATCCAAGTATGCCTCAATAATCTTTTTGATGTCATGAAAGGCATATGAGATGGCCCGCTGAAAGGTAGCCCCAGCATTTTTAAGACCAAAAGGCATCGTCTTGTATGCAAAAGTACCCCAGGGACAAATAAAGGCAGTCTTATGTTGATCTTCAGGACGGATAGTAATTTGATTATATCCGGAGAAACCATCCATGAAGGAGAAAATATCATTACCGGCACACTCATCAATGATCTGAGCGATAAATGGTGTGGGGTAATTATCTTTAGGAAATGCTTTATTTAGGTCTCTGAAATCGATGCACACTCGAATCGTTCCTTGCTTTTTATCTACGGGAACGGGATTTGAAACCCATTCAGTCAAAGGAACAGGGAAAATGAATCCTGCCTTAAGCAGCTTCTCAACTTCAGCTTTGATAGCCATCAGCTTTTTTAGGATTGACCGGACGAAGTTTTTGCCTCACCGGCTTAGCGTTTTCATACGTCTTGATCTCATGCTGGACAATAGATGGGTCTATGCCAGGAATTTCCTCATAAGACCAAGCAAATACATCCCTATACTCTTTAAAGAGCTCGATGTAAATTTGAATCTCTTCACGGGAACATTCAGCTCCGATGAGGACATTCTCGATAATATTGGGATCCCTGGAAATTTTCACCGGGATAGTAGGAGAAATCACAGCCATGTTCCCTTTAGCATAAACCTGTGTTGGTGCTAAAGGGTTCAATACTGGATGAACAGGACCAGGAGACTGAGGACTTGGAAAACTAGTTTCAACTTCGCTCAAGTCAGATAAAAAGTAAGACCGATGATGCAAGTCATCCCACGGTCGATCTATACCAGTCATGGCTTCCAGGATGGCCTCTTCAGATGGAAGAGTGGTATGAAGGCAATCCTGGGCAGAAGAAGAACTAAGTTTCCAAGCTGGAACCACATCTCCATCCAACTCTTCCGGTGAAAGAGGAGCTGGAAGGGATTCTGCAGAGTCAACAACAGACTGATAGGAAATCTCAGCTGCAGAAATAGGAAATGCCATTCCACCCACTTGAACTTCCGCTAATGTGGTAGTAGGGGAAGGTAAGGTCCAAGGGTTTGAAAAATAATGAGTTCTGAAGAACTCTCCTCGAAGAGGAGCCTTGGAGAATGAAATATCATTAATATGAACCATAGGAGGAGGAATATCGAAAGTACCCATCAAGGAAGAATACATCCCAACTCCTAAATTCTCAACAGGCACCTTAGAATTATCCAACTTAGGAATAGATGAGTCAGTAGACGCATTCGGGTCTATAGGAGGACAGTCCAGTTGATCCACTGTAACAATCCCCCCTTCGTGGGGGAAACATATAATGTGAAACAATGAGGATGCAATGGCATCCATCTCATAAATCCAGTTTCTCCCCAACAGAAGGTTGTAGTCCAAGCTTGCATCCACTACCTCAACCTCTATATTGACAGTTTTTCCCCCAACACAGATGGGAAAAGATGGGACAATCCCATGGGGTCTGTGAGAATGACCATCGAACGCAGTCAGAATAGTGCTAGATGGAACAGCTTTGGGAGATCCAAGTGTCTTCCAACATGCGAGAGACATCACGCATGTGGAAGCACCCTCATCAACAACCGTCCGAAAGATGTTACACTTCTGGTACGATGATTTAATATGAAAATCCATGTGATGAGGAAGTCTCTTCTTAAAATTAGTCATATCAAAAGTAATCAGAAGAGAATTTTTCGGATCAATAGCCCCAATGGCAGTGAGCAAAGCACTGCGCTGAGCCGGAAAAGACTGGAGTACCTCTAAAGCTGACATAGCACAAGGGCTCTGCACCAGATCTTCCACAATCGAGTAGTTCTGGGCAGCCCTAGCATTTGGATTAATCGTTGATCGCTTAGAAGATGCTTTGGGCATCCGAGGCATAGACTCAACAGTAGGATTCATAATGTGAAGTGGCTCAGTAGCATCAGGAACATCTTTAGCTTTCGAAGACTCTTCTCCGCCATAATCACGAGATCTCGTAGTGATATCCGCATGAGCACTCATCATGAAAATGTTCGATGGAATTTCCCCTTCCTGGGTGCCCCCAGAGGAAGCCCCAGGATTTT
The DNA here is from genome assembly GCA_034641835.2 of Pinus albicaulis. Classification (NCBI taxonomy): domain Eukaryota; kingdom Viridiplantae; phylum Streptophyta; class Pinopsida; order Pinales; family Pinaceae; genus Pinus; species Pinus albicaulis. The sequence continues at coordinate 1,182,123,015 of CM076584.1, forward strand.
GGTTCGCGCCAACAACTAATTGTTGCCCTTGGGGAAAAGGGTTTGTTAACACAGCCTAGGAACTAGAAGAACCCTGCTAGGCTAACAAGCGCTGCGCATCCTAAATTTTAGGGCAAAGGTGATTAAGATGGTCTCCAGCACATAGCTTGCATGGAAACTTCACTTTCCTTTTCTCCTTTGGACCCTCACCAACATGCTCGTTGGTTTTATTTGCATTACCCTTCCCGTTCTTGCCCTTCTTCTTGTTATTTTGTCCCTTCTTCTTTCCATCGGATTGTTGATTTCCTTTGGGATCAAAAGCTTGGACAACATTTATGGACAAAGACTGGGAAGGTGATGACTCAGCAGGCACAGCCTGACCAGAAGGAGCAGATTGCAAAGACAACTGCAGCAATTGAGTAAGTAGGCTGGCTGCACCATTATTGATTGATCCAATCAGTCCGTCGCCATGAGGACCGGGCTTATTTTTCGACAAATATAATTTAGAGCGAGGAGCATTGGGAAAATACTTGTGAAGGATCCCAGACTGAGAATATATCAATTCTAGCTGCTGGGCCCTAAAAATGGCCTGCTCGGAAAATACCCCTGAGAGGGATACATCTTTCGAAATATCTGACTGCAGGGATTTGAGAAACCATTCCAAAAGGAATTCACCTGGAATATGATCTTTAATCAGCCTCTTCCTTCTCCTCCATTCCTGAATGTGATCAGAAATGTGGGTTGCATCGTCCTGTTTAAAATTAGCTAGGAGTTCAGTCCCAGCATCATATCGGACAGGCAACTGGAAATGGTTCAGAAATGTAATATCCAGTTCTCAAAATGTAGCAAAACTGCCCCCAGTTAGCTCAATATACCATTTGGTAGCGTTTCCAGTTAGGGTGCGTTGAAATAATCTCAACCTAATCGAATCATCGATCAGGGAGTTCGAAGAACACCATAAATGGAAGGTAGTGATGTGGTCAGCCGGATCTTCTCCATTCTTACCTTCAAACTTTGGAATGTCTGAAGGAAGTTTGGTGGGAACCGGAGGCCACCCCGGACCATAATGAATCGGATCATTAGTCAACTTCGACAGATCTGGCAAGTTTAACGTTGCCAGAAAAGGTAAGCGAGGTGGAGCCCGAGGATTCCATCCTTGATGGGATGGATTCCCAACATTCTGAAAAGAATAGCCTGGATTTGATGAGGCACCAGGTTGCCAGAAACGACTCATAGAAAAAGGAGAAGAACCTCCTCACAACGCAGAGTTACCAAAGCCCAGACCAGTTCCCCCCGCTGAAGTATGAAATGAAGAGGAGAGCCCCTGATAGGGGTTCCAGGCATTAGAAAGAGGAGAAAAGGTCTGATAATCACTCGACGAAGGGAAAGAAGTATTCCCTTGATGACCTGCGTAAAACTGATTCCCTGCCCCCGCTGTAGTATACACAGGATTCCACCCTGTAAAAGTAGTCGAACTTTGCCCCCCAGACCAAGGGTTGAAACTCTGGGTATGGGAATTAAACAGAAAGGACCCTAAAGAAGGATTGGAACTAGGAATGTTCCCAGTTCCAAAGGGGAAACCCTGAAAAGAAGCTAATCCACTAGCCATGGAAGACATTGGTGTAGATCCAGCCGCAGCAGCGGAAAAGGAAAAAGAGGGATTCCCACTAGTGGGCATCCCTGAACAGAAGGGACCAGAATGAGAAGCATGTGCTTGGGTGAAACCAGAGCCAAACACAGCAGCACTAGAAGCAATCGAAGATAAAGCAATAGTGCCCCGTCCTTCAACAGAAGCAGGAGTCTGAATGCCTGCAGCACTCACGACAGAAGCCGTGTTCCCACTCGTGGCCATCGAAAGGTATGAATGATACAGAAGATCTTCCGGTCTCTCTGACTCAGGTCTGATGTACTGAACAACGAATAGATAATCAGGAGGAAGAGTAGATGGACCTGACGCAGGAGGTTCAGGTACTTCTTCGATTTGAAAATCTTCTTCCTGAGGAAATAAAACTCGCGAGGTGAGCAGAATGCTCCTCTCGGAACCGACACCAGAATCAGCTATGAAACCTTCAGACCTTTGTGGAGGATCTCTCTCCACTATGTCAGATGTCACAGGGTGGTAACCACCTGCTAAATCACTCCTACGCCTTCTCGAAGAAGGCTCTGGACTCTCGGGAGATAACCCCCGGATTCTCCTTGATCGTCGAGGCGCTTGATTAGCCACTTTTATAGATTTTAATTAGACTCAAAAAAGTGAAAAGCTAGGCAAGCTAGGAGAAAAGAGCACTCACTATAAGAAAAATCCCTGAGATACAATCAAGAAAACAACCTTCAAGTATTTCTGCTCCGGGTGATGAGCACCGGACACCAAAATACAGGAAAGCGAAATATAGGACCTCCCGAAAGTAGTCTGGGATAATTACGGCCCAGAACAACTAGCGAAGGTATCAGAAATAGTTACGAAGACCTCCAAACGACAGCCTTTTCTGGCTCAAGCACCCAAGCTTTGCAAGGGCACCCCCCAGAAGTACTACTGAAAGTGATGTGACGTCTGCCTCAGGTACCACGGGTATTCCCCCCCGCAGTCACATGTGTGGAACCTAGGAGTGGCAACTATGGGCACCAATCCGTGTCAGAAGCCGGGCGGAACGGTCTTGAGGTCAGATTCAACTAATCAGAGAGGGGGTATCCCTCTTCTCAGCCTTCACTTCCCCTCGCGCTTGACTCTCTGGAGGAGAGCTTTCCCGGTCCACCTAACGGAGTTGGATTTCGCTCAATTGATCAAGTTCTATGTTTTGTTTGAGCGGCCTTGGAGAGTTAACTCTCCACTCACCTAATCCAAGGCCCTACAACCTAGCTAGTTGGTGTATGACACTTAGAAAACTTACTAGTTGATTTTAAATTATATCGCTTATTTTAATGGGCTGTTATGTTAAGTCACAAGTATGCGGAAATGAAACCTATGATGTTTTGACGCAGAAAGAAATTAATAAAAACCAAACTACATGCAAATGCAGTTATTTTCTTTCGATGAAAAGAAACTTCTACACGGGTTCTACGAGATAAAAAGTTGTATTTTTTCTTTTCAGATAGCAAACTCACACTCACAAAAACTATGGAAGTGACTAAATGTTTAAATGCACCTAATGCAAATCACTACAAGCATGCAAATCCTAAGATGCAAAATCTCCTAAAGCAAAGTGAAATTTCCCAAAAGTCCTTCATTTTTAACTCTTCTTGGTTGTCCAGAAAGCTAGTTCCCGAAATCAAGAACTCTTAATATGAAGACACCAAAAACGCTTAAAAACAAGAGGAAGAAATGAATGACAACTCCCTTCCAATTATCAAGCCGAAATCCAAAGGCAAGAAACTTCAACCAAGCTTCAAAAGACACAAAGAAACGAAAACAAAAATGCAAAAACAAAAGCAAACAACAAAGAAAAATATTTTTTGAGCTTTTTTGTTTTATAAAAGAGTTCGAAAAGACCAAGTAAAACTATAAAATTTCAAGCCAAACAATACTAAATTTCAAGCAAAAAGCTTCCAAAATGCTCCAAATCTTATAGGGATAACTAGTAGCAAGATCAAAATGAGCAAAAGAAGACAAGAAAACTCAGCCACTCAGCCTAAAATAATAGTGCAACCTTACCGCAAACAAAAACTCCAAAGAACCAAGAAAGACTCTTCAAAAGTTGCAACAAGACCTAGCCAACTGAATTCAAGAAAACCAATCAAGAAACGGGCAAAAATCATAGTTCCAAGCAAAACACAAAGACAGGAAAGAGTAAATGAGCAGGCGCTCTATGTTCTGATGAAGCAGAACAGCCAATAATGCCCAGAAAGCACTTTTGATACTCAAACCACAAGTGCCAACACAAGAAACAACACTTTGCCAAAAAGACTAGTTTTCAATCAAACGAAAGAGAGAAAAGACCAAAAACCACCTTCTTCACAATCTAGAGGGTACTAATACACTACAGGAACAGGTCTCCACAGACAAAAAGGACTAAAAAGCCAAAGAATCCAAAATTTCAAAATCTACCTAGGTATACGCTACTTCACAGTTTAGCAACAAGCGTGCATACGCGACTGTGCTAAAGGAAACACGCGTATACACGAGTCCCTTTAGACAAACTTGCGTGTATACACGATTGTGTGCAGAAAAAGGCGCGTATACAAAGGTAAATAATGAAAAAACAAAAAGGACAAGCCTAGATAAGAAACCAGGACTTCAATCTGACTGAGAAAGAGTAAACTGGACTGCAAATGAAAGTTAAAACTGTTGGAAACCTATCAAACAGCTGAAACCACCCAACAGGGGAATCACAAGAATGCGATCCCCAGCGGAGTTGCCAGTTCTGTTTCGGGGAAAATCACCCTAGAGGTTTGTTGGGTTAAACCTCTGCCGCAGCAGGGGCATGCTACTTAAGAAGGACTCACACAAATCATACATGTTCACAGAAAAAACTGGGCACGAGTAGATCGAGGAAGTTACCCGTAGGTCCCGCGGGGTCCGAAGCAGGATCCTGGGTCCAAACCCTCTGCAACCCTTCTTCCTTCTTAACCTGAAAGAGAAGAAGAAACAAGCACGAAGAACTAGTTGTACAGCATATATCTACTCTAAATGTTAGTGAAAACCATATAAAACATTAGATAAACCCTAATGAATGCTTAAATAACAATATTCTCACATATGAAAGCAGACACTAACAAGTATATCTCGGGAACAAGATGGTATTTCTGTATTATAAATAGCATGCATGGAAGACATAGTAGTGAGATCGAATCCTTCCAATATCTTCATGCATCTGCCGTCTTCAGCTATCTCTCCCTGTCTTCGCTTAAGATCTTCCGAACCGAAACGACATATAAAGAGATTAGTATCTGTGAAAACAAAGGTTTCCACGAACAGTGGCGGCAGGAGGCACGGACCCAGGACTCGGGATAGGAACACTTTCAACAGAGTATAATATCAATAATTCTCTCTCTCCCTTAGGCCATACACATGAAGTGCTTTTATACTCCCTCAAAGTAGTTTCAACAGTTGGAAACAGTTGGCCACGTGCTGGGGTGGTTGAACTACTAGATTAACCATCAACCCAGCCCGAAAATAGGGAATTTTTATATATTTTTTAATGATTTCAATGGCATACGCGGAAAATTGCATGTGGACTTGCGTATACACGCGGAAAAGTTTTGGCATAATCGCGTATGGGGATTTTTACAATGTTTTTTAGTGAATTTGTCCAAGTCTGTAGGAATGGGTGCCCAAAGCCATAAAAGCAATCATGAATCATATGAAGGTGAGAAATGATGCTGTAACAGTCCTTAGGTCTATATAAATTTCTAATGTCTCATTACTAACCATACTCAAGCTTGGTATTTTAAGGATCTTAGTTAGTTGATTTGTACCTTGAGAATTACCTTAGTTCACATGATTGATGTTGAGTTTAATTTTGGGAAGGTGGTTGTTGACTAGGATTTTATATAGTTGGCTCCTTCAGAGCTTGGATTTGTCTATCTCTTATTGTAATGCAATTGAATCCCTATCACATAAATTCCAATTTATTTTCTCCCATGTTGGTGTAGGTGTAGTAGCGCTACGATTCACATCAAGGTCAAGTGGCTTATAATTCATGTACACCTATACCACACGTTTCACCATGAACTCCCTGTAAAATATATATATATCATTCACTAATCCATCATTAAAACTATCTAAGCCTATTGAATAACTTCCTTTGCCACCAAAATGTGTATTAGTTGTGTACCATGTTTCAAATTTTGCGCTTGTGTTTCATATACTAATAAACCACATGGTTTTTTCTATGCGATTCAGAAATATAGAATTCCAATCCTCTTTCCTAAAATTGTCCCAACCATCTCCTCCGCCTCCTCCTCCTATTGATGTGAACCTATTTTATTGAGTGCGTCTTTCCAGAAGGAGAAGATTTTTTTACATAGCCTAAATCTGCTATTGGAGGGACTCTATATTCTTGGTGAAATTTACCTTTATCCTCTTCATTGCCACAAAACATAAGTTCACGTCATTCTCTAAGGTAGTAGTGTTGGCCTCATTATTCTTTGGCTGAACCTTTCTGCTAGAAGAATAGGAATTTATGTACCTACCAGTTCCAAACATGTTTTCTTACACCTTGATAGTATCTTCCTTTGTAACAACAAGATTTATAACATCTTGCTATATTAGGTTAGAACACAAGTCACCTTAATATGGCTCAAAATATCACAATATCAATGCATGCTCAAAGGGGATAAGGTATCAATAAAGTCTCGAGACTATTTTATTTAATATCTTTTTCAATTCCTCCATTATTTTATTTGCATGCTTCTTGACAGTGGTTAGAGAGGCTAGGATGTAATTTCCATCTATCTTAACTCTGCGTTTCTTATAGAAAAAATTATTGATGTCATAAAATGTGTTTAAATATATGAAAATGAAGGTCACAAAATAGTCATAGGAATCATCTTCAAGGGACATGGAGAGTACTTTTATCCTCACATGTGCTCAAACATATGACAAGAAAGGTCATCAACCATTCATTGGAATCATCTTCAAGGGACATGGAAAATATTTTCATCCTCGCATCCATTGAGAGGGAGAACCTAAAAACTATTAGAGTTGATAAAAATCATTCAAGAGGAATTGGTGGGAGATCCAAATGGTCATCATTTCCAATTCATCTTAAGACATTAATTAGCAACCCTATCCATCCTCTCGCTCAAATTTTAGGATAGGATGAAGCTACTGGTAATTATTAAAATCCTATTATCCCAAATTGAGTGAATGTCACTTGAGATAAAAGAATCAAGGGTCATTGCAAGGAAAACATTTTGTACCACCCTATGTATTCTCATGATCCATAATTTATTACTAAAGCCTGTCAGAAATAGGTGTCACCTGATGGAAAACTTTGATCTGTCCTCATTCTTCTGTCTAGGTATGAGCTCCAAGAGAGCGATGGAAACTTCCTCTCACCAAATTCACAGTGGTATATAGAAGAACCAACCTACCATAATGTTGGATTAGTTAAAGGAGTAAAACATATTATGTGTATATTGCAAAAATGTAGGGAATTTCTTAGAGATATGGAGAAGTTACCGAAGAATGAAATAATGTAATTTATGATGCTATGAAGTTGAACTGTGAGAGACCTTTGTGGTCCTCCATAATCTTGAATTGAATTCGAAAATTATTGGAAATATGATAAAATTTGATGATGACATCTCAAATAGGAATATTGAATAGATAAAATACAATATGAATACCCATAATTTGAACATCTGTAGAAAGATGCAGAGAATTTTGGTGGAACAAGGGATATATGGCTTACACATCCATAATATTCAAGGGGGTATAATTGATATGAATTCCAAAATCTCTAACAAATATGGTTCACCTCTTTCAAACGAAGCTTAGCAGTGCCTCTCATCGTCCCACCTAGAAGAAACGGTAGAGTCTGCTTAGCTATTCATCAGCAATCAAGAGGTCAGTAATCAAGAAGATCTATAGGTACCAAATAATCACTATCAGAAGAAAGATTTTTTTTTTGTCTTTTTCTTTATCTTTTAGTTTAATTTTGTTTGTTAATAATGAATATTTACATGGAAGTTTGTATGAATGGTTCTAACCCATGGATCAAACCATGAGAAATATGACTTACTAGGGATTGACAGTCAACATCCTATTGGCCTCTGTCTTTTAGGATGAAAAGCTTCTAGAAGTTAGCAGGGGCATATAAAAATTCCTATTTTATATTTTGTCCCTGAAAACACTTTTACAAGTGATCACTTTTAAATGAAAATAGTATTTCCTTACTAACAAAGATAAAATTACTAATACATACCATGTATTGAATATTATGGACAAAAAGAAAATTAGGTTGCTAGCAAGAAAGCAAAATTTTAGTTCTAAAAAACGTGAGAAATATTTTCCCAAGAGATGAAAGGCACCATCCATTTCAAATAATTTAAAACACAGAATTCTCTAAAAAAATTAACTATGAAGACCTTGGAGGATTTAGACGTTATTACCCAAAACAAGAAACTATGATGGTTCTGTTGAAATGAAGAATAAAAACCTGAATATAGAGAAGAGGATCTTCCACAAAATTGCTCGAGTAACTACTATCAAAATCTGATGCACATGTAAATATAGGATTAACAACATGGCAGATTGAGCTTCTGTCATTTGAAATTACTTCCTATTGAGATTCATAATCTATGAATTAGTCATTTATGTTAGTAATTTTTAATTGTGTCACTCCATAAAAGGAAAATTGTATTTTTGGTACCAAAGTGTTACACTTCATTATAGGTGTATTCTAATCCATCTGCAGTATTAAAATTTAGAGACAAAGGGATCTTTGAATTTAAAGTGTTAAAATTTTGAATACCCTTTTGTCTCTAAAGTTAAACATTGCAGATGGATTCATCTACAATTAACATAATTGCATGTATCATCTATCGACTTTACACTAATGCCTTAATTATAATTTTAGTAAAGATAATATTTAGATAGTCAAATAAATATTTATATTTATATTTAATCTTTGACAATAAAGTTTAATTTTGAAACTTCATTGATTTATGTTAAACGTGTGAGTTGTTTTAAATCTAAGGTTAAATATTCATATTTAAATTTAATGAATGGATAAATATAACATTGCTTATGCTAAAAATGTAAGTTCATTTAAATCTAGTATTAAATCGTCATATTTATATTTGATAAATACAAAATAGATAAACCTGAAATATGTATTGATAGACCTATTTCATAAATAGGTATGAACGTTTATTAATTTAAGTATGAACCTTAAATAATTTTTTAATGATGTATGGACCTTTATTTTTTTGTAAGCCAAACAAATGTAGGAACAAATAAGTACATATAGCTGCTTATAAAACAAGTGGTCTCACGCTGAATAGGTTTGTTGACCAAAATTTTCACCAGATGACAAAACTACAAAAGAGAGGCTCGGGACATTGTCCGTAAACGGTTGGGCCAGAGGCATCGAAACACATATAAAACATAAATAACACCAAAATACTAGGCGTCTGATGTGATGGATGCAAGTTTGTCAGGGGCTCTTCCTGGAGGCGGTGGAGGATAGAAGGCACACTAAACATGCCCTTAAAAGTGTGCCAACCAAGCCTCCATCTTTTATACTTTCTGAATGAGTTGATTTTGGCCTCGCCAAATAACTACCAACCTCTCCCAGACTTAGCACTATAAATAGTGCATTCATTCCAATGTTTCCATCCACTCTTCATGCTCCTCACAATAGAATCTCTCAATTGTGTCCATTCTTTCCATCGGGCTTTTGATAAGTGCATGAAAGTTCTCTAGGAAGAAATTCTAGATAACGTGCCCTCATTTACCTCATATCAATTAGACCCACGATTCCACTTGCCACCACATGAACCTCTTCCTTGACGACTCTGATTTTGAACACTCGAAGCCCAACCCCTATTATCCCCCCACTTACATCCTCCATGTCCCCCATGCACACACACACTAGCAAGTCACGCACACCCCGTAGTCTTGCCACCCTGGCGTGGACACGTCATTATTATTTCTGAGTATTCTAGCCCCATAGGGCCATGGAAAAAAAGGGAGGGAGTGCGCCCACACCACACCATGAGCTTCATCATTTTCCAAGGTCGAGGAGCCCCGTCATGCATAGTGTCGAGAGACTAGACCCCCCACCACAAAAAATAAACACCGCCGGAAAAGGAGCCAAATATCTTCACTCACCAGTGTAGGGAATAAAAATATCCAACTTCCACTACCAGGTAAAGACTTCCATCACTAGGAAAACCAAATACCATCACCCACCAAACCAACACAAAAAATTGAACAAAAAATGATCAAAAAGTAGTCGACACCTGAGCGTAACGTCCCCTAGGGAAAAAACAAGCCTCTAAATTATCCACACAGAGACCACACATCAATCCACCAAACACCATCGCACCCACGCTGGAGGGCACGAAATTAGGAAAATAAACTAGTTTTCCACTACCACCCTTGAGGTTTTATAGAGTTTAGATTCTAGCTTCCTCTCTTAGCACAAAAAAACAGGCTCACAAAAATCCAATAAAACTTGAAACGAGTGAGATCACTTCCCTTCAACTTCGTATCCTCAACCCAGACCCAAATAATGGATAATAAATTGAGCAATAGAGATTGGTTGAACAAACTGAACCAAAAATTGCCCATGATAGGCACACACAAGCATCTCCCTCCATAAACCTTTCTGTGAAGTTTACGTTTCCTCTTCGAATACCACTGCTAGGACCAAAACCAAACCAGAGTGAGGAGTCGAATTTCATTCTCCCCCATCTTCCATCACCTTATCATTTCACAACCTTCGAACTCTAATACGCAGTTATTTTTTACACCTATTGCCAACGTGAAGCCAATACCTCTCCCGCTGCATGGGTTATGGTGAAGGGACCAGGAGTACTGTCCCTCACCCTCGCTCCACTTGTATTTACTCATGTGAGATTTGTTCTACGTGTTGCTCAGAACTAACCCCCCTCGGGGATTATTGTATGGACCATTGTTAATTTAGATATGAACCTCAATTAATTTTTTAATGGTGTAGGAACTTGTATTAATTGTTTGATATGAAACTTGGTTAATTTTTAATGGTGTTGTGAACTTATGTTAATTGTTTAGGTATGAACTTTATTTAATTTTTTAATAATATATAAACCTTTAATAATGATTATAAATATGTAATTCAAAATATTTAAGTATGGTTTATTGTGTGATAATGGATAAATGTGTTTAGTTTTATCAATTTATATGATAATTGTACCAACGAATACATTTATTTCATTTAATACATAATTTACATGATTATATCAAATTAATCTTTAAATAAAACGGTATTATTGGTTTTATATTTGATTAATAATCAATGTAGTAAATATATTTTTGAAAGAAAGCTCCCCTCAAGTCATGGATAGTAGGGACTTTGAAACCCTTTCCTTTAGATATGATAGAGCTCTGCATAGCTTGGTAATAAGTTGAGCGAGCAACATTAAATGGTATATATGCATCATACCACCATCTAGAAATATATTGAAAATAATATTATTTGTAGAGTTACAATATATGCCATATAACCCTCAATGATGGAGAGCTTGAGCTTCACATTTGTGTCTGAAAACTTGGATTTCCAGATGGCAGAGACAGCGAAGGAGGTTTATTAGCATATATGGCAGCACTAATGAACCCTGGTTTTGGAGGAAACAATGGGAAGATGGATCCTTTTGGAGGACCAATGACTTTGATACATTGACAAAGGTAAAAAAAGATGTATGATAGCTAATTTCTACAAAATTTCATTTCTCTATCAATATTTATTCCCCAAATGATGATAACGCCCCTTAACCTCACATGGTGCCAGGTTTATAGAACCAATCTCACATAGCGTACTAGAGAAAATTTCAGAACCCTTTCAATTTCAGCATCTTATAGCTCGAAGGTGTGACCGTGGATCAAACAGAAGATAAAAACCCCTACAACATCACCATCTCAGAGCTCGAAAGCATGACCTATAATAATGAGAATTTTTTCAAGCTTATCATCATGGGATTTGGCCTTGGCGGAAAAATCTTTCCTTTCATTTTCAGTTGCACCAATTTTGACTCCCTCTACTTGTTGGAAAATTGTTTTACTGGCAAGATACCAACAAAGCTCTAGTATCTGGTCAATATTGCAATCTGGTTCCCTTATCATCAATCCTCCGCGCTTATCTAAATTTCAGGTATCTCCATGATAATAGGCTCATAGTAAAACATGGAGGACTTTGGACATTCAAAGGCTAGATCCACTCTCGATCAGAATCATGTAAGTACTACAATGGAAGGTAGTTTTGGCCCTTGGGTAACTTGATCCTAAATAATTTAGAAGGCTACAACTGAAAAATAAATCTGGTGTGTATTATTTTGGACTTGTGTTACTAGATATCTTTTGTGCAAGGGAAACTCTTAATATTTATTTTACCATAGAACAATTTAATATAGAGGAATGGGAAATTCACTGGCAGAGAAAGGGAAATCTCGAAAAAATCATTGACCCTCACCTTGTTGGGACCATCAACCCTAGTTCTCTAAAAAATTTTAGGGAGAATCCCTAAAATTTCTTGGAAGTGAAGGGAATCGACATGCCTTCCATGGGAGATGTTTTATGGAACCTGGAATATGCATTTCAACTCCAGGAGATATCCGTGGAAAATGGTCTAGATGAGAATAATGCAAATCATTTTGGAGATGTTCCTTTGTGCTACCCAGAGCCTGAGCCTTTTGGTCCAGGTTTATTATGACTTCAAGTCTTATATCAAAGTTCTAAATTTATATATTTCATTAATGAGCATGTGGAATTTTGGAGTTTGCAACATCCCATGGAGGGATAGTTGTGAGAATTTACCTGTTGCTTGGAACATGTTCTCCTTCAGTGGATATGATTCATAGTGGATGCATACCTTGGTGCAATAGTTCCTTACCTTGGGATGTTTGCAAAAAATTCAGGGAAAGTGAACACACAATACTAGTGGCTTTGTTTTTGGAGGAGAGCTACAAGTATGTATAAGAGATTGAGGGAAAATGCATTATGTTACTTTGCGTTTCCCAAAGCTTGAGACTTTTTATACCAAATTTATTGGATAAGGTGTTGGTGGAAGTGATGATGATTTAAAATATGCAACCGCAAGTGTTGTGTTATCACAATTGGTGAATCCTCATGGGAGGTGATCACAAACAAGACTCATTTTCCATGTTCCCGATCTACCAAATTAGCACATGTAGAGAGAACATTGGTGAATGTGAAATGGTTACGTTCGGTATTTGTTTTTTTCATATCACATTAAAAATCCAGTGCCTCCACGTAAAATCATCACCTCGTATAATTGGCCACCATTAAATACGATTACACCACAATTGGTTTAGACATTTACTTAGGTAGGTAGGGTGCCCCTATCTCACATCTCCCTATAGAGTAGTTTATTCAGATCTTCTTTCTTCTATGATATTGGTTCCTCTCTATCAAGTCCTCTCTCTCCTTTTCTCTCCTACCTCCCTCTCTCTTCCCCCATCTCTCTCTCTCTCTCTCTCTCTCTCTATCTCTATCTCTCTCTCTCTCTCTACCCCTCAATCCTCTCACTATATCCCTCCCTCTCTCCTTCTCTCGTCACTCCTTCCATATTTGTGTTACTCTCTCCCTCTCTTACCCTTCTATAGCTCTCTCACTCCTCTCCCTCTCTCTCTCTCTCTCTCCATTTCTTTTCTCCACTCTCCTTCAATTTATCTCCATATTTCCCTTGTAACCCCATATCTCTCCACCTCTATCACTCTATGTATTTTTTATTCCTTCTCATATATATCTAGTTTTAATATCAAGGAAAATTTTAAGGATGGAAATTTATGTTAAAGCTTAGAAACCTTGGCAAATCTTATTAGTCCCTAATATGCAAACTGTAAAAAAATTGGTGATACTTTTTTAAAGATATCCAAATTTCTAATGAATATATATAGTCTCTATAATTTTTTGGCTATTTTTAGGATAACATAATTTTATACCATAAAATCTAGGTGAATCACTTTTAGAAAAAAATGGAAATTGGCGATTTTTTTTTTTGGGAAAACCATGGAAAATTAACCCAACTTCGAATATTAGCCCCTAAAATTTTTCGTGGTTAATATATATCATCATATATTAATATATATTATAATATAAAAAATTAATATTGTATTAATCCCAATTTATGAAATTTAATAATATTAATATTATAATATATTAATATGAATATTAGAATTAATAATAATAATAATAATAATGTTTTAATATTGATATTAGGGCTTTTTTTTGCATGGTATTAAAAATAATCTGGCCAATGGTATTTGGTTCATACGCTTCATTTAAATAAAACATTTTTTTTTAGTGTTAGTAAATATAAAGAGGATTATGGAGTAAATATAAAAATATGTTTTATTTATTTACCATATTTCTGGTTTATTTATATTTTATTTATTTACTATACCTCTATTATTTACCATGGTATTTGGCACAGAGGCTTGCTATATAATTAGATGTTGATTTATAATCCTATTTGATATATTTTTATTTGTTTACCATAATTCTTTATACATATTTTATATTTATTTATTTACCATACATATTTTATAAGTATTGTATTTGCCCCATGCTATTAAAATGATATTTTTCCCATAGGTTTCACCTAAATAAAACCTCTTGCTTGATTTTCCTTAAATATAAAGAGGTTTATGGAGTAAATATAAAATACCATACCTTTAGTTTATTTATATTTTTATTTATTTTCCATACTTTTGTGTTAAGTGTTAAAATAGGATTTATTTATTTACCATACCTCTTTTTTGAGTATTCGTAAGCCTATTTATATTTTAAAATTATAGTGTGTTTATACATAATAGCAATTAGATTGATTTTAAAATAGTGCGACATTAGATTAAAAATGTTAAATATTGATGTGTTTAAGTTTGTACTTGATATATACACCATACTGGACTAGACACTCATAATCATGCTTGTTTAGTGAAATGTTTAATGCAAACCCTTACACATTTTATGAATGTACTTCCAATTTTAAAATTCTTACTTTTTATTATTTAAAAATTGATAAACCGTGTTTTTTTCATTTTCACTTCTAAAAATTTTGAACTATCAAAAAACTAAAACCTCTCCATTGTCTTACTAAGCTTCTTCATTATTTTTTGGACATTGAATTTATTTCTGAATTCCAGATCCAGTGAATGTTGGAAACTATGAAGTAAGATAGTTTTGCTCCCTCACTAGCTCAACATAATCAACAATTTCTTACTTTTCTCCATATATGGGTAATATTATTTTGGTACATTTATGTCTCTTAACTTCTATTTTAATTTGTCTCTACTTCAAACTACCAATAATTTATGATGATAATTCGTTTCCTTTTCAAGATTTCAAAAAGAGAATGCTTAGGATGATTCCATGAGGTTTTGTTATTGTATTCTTTGAAATGATGGAGATTAAATCATTGTTTTCAAGTAGAAATATTGAAAGAAATGAGACATCATGGCTGCTACAATGGCCATGGGATATTTTGATCCAGAGAACCTTTTGTAAGTTGATATCCCCACTGAGGTTCCACGCAGAAACGCTACATCTTCGATTTACATCCTGGATCTTTTTACTTGCAGATAATTTTATTACATAATTTCTGTAAAATAATTATTTTGTGGTGGGTAAAAAAACACCCTAATTTCTTTTTGTCTCAGTTTGTCCTGCTTGAAATATTAATTGTGCTTGGTTTCTTCAATAAAACATAGTTATGCTTGGTTGCCATGAATAAAAAATTTATTGGTTTTGTCCTTCTAAACATTAGTTGCCAGTTAAAGTGAAGCATCTATTTTTATGCTCTTTACAAATATGTTTACCCAAATTATTGAGAAGCATAATTTTTTGAGGAAAAGAAAAATATTCACACACAGACAATATTTTTTTGCCATTCTACAAGAAGGAAATTTCCCTTGATGAAGATATAATATTTTTAACATTAAGTTTCTTAAAATAGTATGATTGATTTCTCACCCAGATCCATAGACTATAATATTGGTTTATAAGGTTTTCTTTGAAACTATTGAGAAATCATTGCATGAAGCCAACATATTGTAAGCATTTAATCACATTTGGAGATAGCTCACTTTAGTGATGCATTGATGGCCCCTGGTTTGTTGAGTATTTTTCCATGAGAATTAAACCTTTAATATATCTTTTTATTTTTTTTATGTAGGTTCACTTCTTAGGAGCATAATACCATAGTTTACAATTTGTATTCTTTGTGTATTTTTCTGAAATACATAGAGTATACTAAGATTCCATGATTTAAAAATATTTCATTTCCTTCAACTGGATATAAAAAGAGATTTGTGGCTTATAACCTTTTTGTAGTTTGGTTTTAAGAACTTTTTTACTTGTCCTTTTATGGAGACATAGAAGCACGTTCTTTTAAGAAATGGAATTTATTTTCCTACAACATGACATTTATGATTTAGGAGTGCTCTTAAACATAACAAGCTAACAAGTATATTATTTTTCTTGAACCTTGATATTGTAAACCATGCCACAATCATTTGCTCATGATATGGAAGCCCAAATAAAATACCTTTATCCATGAAAATACTTGTTTCTCTCCATTGGTAGGAAACTTTGGAGCATCTCTAAATTTTCAGTGATGGAAATATTATATGAATGAATTGTTAAAAATTAGAAGAAAATCTATTAAAGTATAGATAAAATACTACTAAATTTGTTTTTCACCCATCTAATAGAATGGGTAACATCTATATTTTTGAAATTTAATTCAAATAGGTATATAATTAAAATGCTTGAAACTATCATTTTTAGTAATGATTGACATGTAGGTTTCTAGAAACAAATAATGAGGGGAATATCTATATGATGTTGTAGATATTTAGTATAAATTTCAAAACTATGGTCACCCTACACATCCCTTGTTTTTGTAGTAAAAGGAAAATTGAAAAAAAAAATTGTAGTATATTCTCTAGAAGTTGTTCAATGGGTTTTCTCAATCGATAATATATAATATCTCAAAGGTTTTTTTAAATATTCCTTAAAGTTAAATTCAATATAAAAAATTGTAAGTTAGAACCACAGATATGTGGCACATACTTGTTTATGTTTTTCTTATGCTTTAGTTTTTCTATGTGACTGTGCGGGGGATGGGGGGATGTGGAGTAATCTCGAATTATTTATTTTAAGCTTAGTTTTATTTTTTATAATAAACTCATCATACTAATATATCTATTTAGGAGTTAGGTTCATGCTAGGATGTGGCACAGAGTTTATATTTTTCTTATGCTTTAGTTTTTCTATGTGACTCGGTGGGGGATGGGGGGGATGTGGAGTAATATCGAATTATTTATTTTAAGCTTAGTTTTATTTTTCTAACAAAATAATCATACTAATATATCTATTTAGGAGGTAGGTGCATGCTAGTAGGTGCAGATCTGTAATACACAACAAGAATTGGGATTAGTTGAAAAAAAGAGGTCAATATTGCCTAAGCCCTGAAGGAATTATTTTCTTCTAGAATGTTTCCAATAAAATATCTAGTTTGGTCTCCTATGACCCCTCTAAAACAGTCTTGCATAAACTTGGATAATTTATCAAGTCTCCCTAGAAAAATGTATGACCTTAGTGTGTTAATCATTTGATAGGTCTTGGTTGAGGAGATACTATCTGAATGTATGCACATGTGAAAAGACATTAATTGGAAAGTTTAGTGGAGTGGCCTTTCTGCCTTATGTGATGGAATGATGAGATGCATATCTACCTCAAAAAGGAGTTCCAAAGGGGAGGTTTCTCTTTGAACGTAAATGAAAATGAATTTTCATCTTAGAATTTCAACTACAGGAGTATCTTAACTGTGTATAATGGGAGTTCCATGGTTCTTCAAGAATAATGATTTTTTTATGCACCACCGGTTTCCCCTTTATACCCCAAATGAGGTAGGTTCTTCAAAAATTTCTTGTCTCATCATATTGGCTTTTTTTCTTGATTATTTTAAGGTTCAAGAACTATTGGCAAAGAAAAATGGGTTGGATGAAGAAAAATATTTAATTTACTGGATGATATATTTAATATAGTTAAATAAAAAAAATCTGTGTACCCTCAATTGGTTGGCTATTTCCTAAAATATTGGGCTAAGTGCAAGTGACCCACCACATGACAAAACCCATATCTAAATGGTACTCTCTAATGGTTAGGTTTTTTATTATAGGCTTGGTTTCCTCAAGGGTGATCTTTTTCCAACCAACTACATGTATCCTTGAATTATTTTTGCCAACCAACTAAAGTTAGTGTATTAACACCATTTTATGAAAAAAAAAGTTTATAAATTCATCGGTGCAGGTGATATGATTTTGTTTGTCCTTGATGAGAAGTATCATGACATTTTATTTCATGTTTCTATCATTTCAATGGTTGGTACATTGTACATAAATTTTGATATCTTGTTTTCTCCATTACAATAGATTGGGCTTCTAGAATTTATGCTCACTTTTGTGTCCATGTTTTGTAGTTATGTGATAGAAATATGCATGTTTGTTAGTTAAAGACAATGGTTATCAAGAAATGGTGTGATATTTAAACATTTTGCTTGATTAATGGTAAAATATCCTATCACAATTCATTAGATCCATGGAAATATGCATAGTTGAAAATTAACCATTTCAAAATTGACCAATGTCACATTAATATACTATGGGTGCCATATTTTTTTAATGTACATTAAACGTGTTCAAATTAGTATATTTTCATTGTTGGTTATTTTTTTCTTATCATCTTTATTTTTCCCACTCTAATCCTATTCTCTATGGATCATTTTTTTATTCCCCTGGATATATTATATAAAGGTACAAGGGGAATGAAGTGTGTTTTTGTAATGTGTAGATTTTTTTTCTTTGAGGTGTGTGTCTTCACACCTGATGTTACATCCAAATTCTTGTGGGTGTTACATATTCCCCTCCTGAATCTCAACATCGTCCTTGATGTTTTCTTTACTTGTGAAAAACTCATGATAGCCTTCTTACATAAAGTGCTCATATTCCTAGGTGGCCTCTTCAGGGCTAAAGTTTGTCCATTTCTCCTTAACCTGGGTGATGAATTGCTTATGTAACATGGTTTCTCCCTATTAGATAATGTGTTGGGGTTCTATCAAGAACTCTCCATCCGACTCGACCTGAATGATAACATTCATATAGTCAGCCCATCATCTATATATTTTTGTCATAAATATTTACCTCCACATCCTTCCAATAAATATAATTCCTCAGGTCATATACATTTTTTTTCAATAGCTAAACATGGAACATGTTATGCAATCTTATATGACCTGGGAGTGCCAATCGGTATGCCATAGGTCCAATACTTTATAATATGTGGAAAGGACCAGAGTACGGGTGAGATATTTTTTCACATTTACCCCATATTAAACTGATCCTTTTGGGTTTAATGTGAATGTAAACATGGTATCCCATCAGGAATTCCCGATAAGTTCTATTTTTATTAACATACATCTTATGTTTCTCTTGCATAGCTTTCACGTTTTGTCTAATCTTTTTAACTATTTGCTCCATCTCCATCAACATATCTAGACCTAGCATAAATTTATCTTCTAGGTTATTCCAGTTAATGTGTGTGTTACATTTCCTCCCATACAAAACCTCAAAGGGACTCATTTTCAATGACCCATGATAGCTATTGCTACAGGAAATTTGACTAGGTGTAAGTATTCTTCTCATTTACTAGGTTGCTTCAAAACAAACATTCATATCATATCTTCCAACACTTGGTTTACACATTTAATATTCCCATCTATTTTAGGGTGGTATGTAGTGTTGAATTTTTCCTGAGTCCCCAATCCTATAAAAATATCCCACCAAAAGGTTGATGTGAACTTCACATCCCCATCCGATATAATTTCTTTTGGTATCATGTGCAATCCAAATATTTCCTTCCTAAAAATGCGAGTGATTTGAGTAGTCTTATAGGTGGATTATACAGGTATAAAGTGAATTGTTTGATTAATTTATCCACAACTACCATAATATATTCATTGTGCTTCTTAGACTTAGGTAATCCTATTATGAAATCTAGGGTGATAACTTCCCACTTCCACTCTAGTATGGGTAGTGGGTATAAGAGGTTAGCAGGATGTTGATGCTCTGCTTTGACTAACTAACACTCAAGACATCTTGAGAGGTATTCAACAATATCCTTCCTCATAACTAGCCAAAAGTTACATTTTTTAATAGTAGAGAATATTTTTTGATAGTCTGGATCTGCTGCATATGGGCTCCTATGAAACGAATCTAAGACTAATTGTCTAACTGCAATTTTCTTTAGGACATATATCATTCCCCTAAAGGTCAGTAGAAGATTTAATCCAATACTATATTCCATTTGTTTATTGGAATTATCAGTTAGTATAACTTGCTACCTTTGGAAATTATATTTGGGATCCTTTTTGGTAGCCTCTTCAATTTGTTCTAAAAATTTAAATAATATTTGATGGTAGCTAAGTTCATACACACAATGCAAGTGCCAAATCAATGCATTTGCAACATAATTTTCCTTCCCCTTCAAATTCTTCATGTCAAATTTGAATTTGCTAAGAAATGAAAACCATCTAGCATGCTGAACATTCAGGGTTGGTTGTTTGAAATAACTTGTTAAACTACTATGTTCTATCATTAACAAAAAAAATTTACCCAATAGGAAATGTCTCCATAATATTAATGCATAAATTAATTCAGTTAGTTCCAGTTCATAACCAAAGTATTTATTTTCATTTTCCTTCCACTTTTGTGATTCATTCGTTATTACCTTCCATTCTTGCATCAACACAGCCCCTACTCCCTCTTGACAAGCATTTGTTCAAACCATGAACTCTTTGTTAGGGTCAAAAATCCTTAACATAGGGGTTGTGTCCAGTAATCACTTTCGAATCTAAATTTTTTTTTGACAATCCTCATTCCATCTGAAGATTTTTTCTTTCTTTTGGAGAGAATTTATAGGACAGGTGATCCAAAAAAATCCCTCAATAAAATCACGATAATATCCTACTAGAACCCTAAAAGGTTGAATGTCCATGAAATTCTTGGGTACTATTTGTCTGGATTTTTTTTTTATCCACTGCAATTACCCTTTGCTGATATGACATGGCCCAAATACTCAATCTGATTAATGTAAAAATCACAATTGTTGAACTCAGCATAAAACTGGTCATCCCTTAAAATTTTTAGCACTATTCGAAGATCTTCTTTGTGCTCTTTAATATTCCTGGAATAAATGAGAATGTCATATATCAATATTAGGAAGAATTTTTCTAAATACGGGTGAAAAATACCATGCATCAAATTCTTCAAAGTTGCTGGTGAATTAGTTAGGCAAAAAGGTAGTACAAAAAATTAATAATTCACATAGTGCATCCTAAAGGTTTTTTTACAGACATTTTCGTCCCTCAACCTTATCTAGTGATATCTAGATCGCAAATCGATTTTGGGGAAAATTGTAGCACCCTTCACTTCATCAAAGAGATTGTGAATTCAGGGCAAGGGATAATTTTCTTTATGGTCAATTTATTTAGTTTTCTATAGTAGATATAGAGCTTTAATGTTCTATCCTTTTTCCACACAAACAACATTGGTGCTCCCCATCGAGATACACTACGACATATGTATCCCTTATCGAGAAATTCTTGTAGTTGTATCATAATTTCTGTCAATTCAGGTATGGTTATGTGATGAGGGGATGTTTCTCCCGCGACTAGTTCAATGGTAAAGTAAAGCTCCCACTTTGGGGGTAGTCCCAGGATGTTTTCAAAAAGTACATCCGTGAAATATTGAATCACCGATATGTTTTCCAGTGTTACTCTCCTATCCTTGGAGTTGGTGTATCCCACTTGAATAGAATAAATTACACAACCTTTCCTCATGCATTAAGTAGGTGGGTGGAAGTGATGGGTCACCATTTTAATTTCATTTTAACTCCTTTAATATCTTGTCAGGAACCTTCCTCAGTTAGATAACTAATCAATTTATCTTTATAGTTTATTACCAACCAGTGTCCCTCCAACCAGTCCATCCCAATTAACATTTCATAATAACCCAATGGTAGGGTATTTAAATTAATCTTAATTTGATAACTATTTATATTTACTGAATAATCTACTACTTTAATAGTCACTTTCCTTTTTTCTCTAGTGGCTAGTTGCATCGGAAACGAATGCTGAATTTTTTGGGTTTGAAGATGACATTTTTCTATGATTTTAGGACTAACATAGCTTACGCTATCCCCTCTATCTACTAAAATAGATACATTTTGATTAAATATCTTACCTTCCAACTCAATCATGGTGGATTGGTAATCTGCTTGGTAATATTCTAGTGCGGCATTAATTATGGGCATGCTTCTTGCTATGTCCCCAATATTATATGCTTCTTTAACATTAGGAGGTTGCTCATGTATAACACGATGAGGATAGTTCCTATAGTAATGGGTGTCTCCAAAACCCCAAAATTGCAAAGTAGATTTCTGCACTTGACATGGTTTTAGTTTACTAGAAGCCTCCACAGGTCTAATTTCCATTTTCCACTTGGTATTCTGCAGATTTCTTCCCAATGATTTGATGGGAAATTTTTTCTACATATTTCTGATATTGGAAAATTTAGAGGCTCAGAAATTCTGAAAGTTCTTATGTACTTTCTTTTGAGACTATTTCTTACCATTCTATTCCATCTGCTTGTAGCACATCCAAGCCTTTTTAATTTCTTTGTATATGGTTTTTGGACTATAGAAATCTATCATATCCTTCATGAATGTGGGTAGACAGCATAAGAAATGTTGTACCTTCGCCTTCACCTCCCTAAGATAAGGTACATATCTTAGCAATGAGGTAAAATTCGTTACGAACTCATCCATAGTCAAATTCCCCAACTTAAGTTAAGAAATTATTTACTATTTATCCTTTTAGTCATAAAATCATTCTAAAGGGTACTTATTTTTAAAATTCCTTTGATACTTATCCTTATTTACATTCTACTCTTATATCCCTTGTACTAATTTGACCTCTTCCCACTACAAGGTAGCATTTCCTTGAAGCTGGTAGATAGTTATCCTAGCTCTAAGGTTACTGTTGTAGTCATAGACTTGGAAATATTTATTCATATTGACTATCCATGCCTTCACTACTTCTTTTTCTTCTCAATCAAAGAATGGAGGTCTAGTTCTCTGGAACTCTCATTGTAATTCCATCTTCTTTTTCTTTGAATTTCTTGAATCAAAAACATTTTCTAGCTCCTCTTCATTATCAGAGTCGTTCCTATTACTCATTTGAGTGTGACTACCCTCTGGGTTATCTTCAATTTGCTGTTGTTGTTCCCCCTCATCTCGGCTTTCATGTCCAGAGTTGGGTTGATAGGTTTGGTGGTTTTGTAGGTCAGAAAGACTTTTCATAATTCTTTCCTTCTCATGCATAAGCCTTTCGTTATCATTCCTCATTCATTCAATTTCAACTTGTAATTTTTGTACAGTTTCCATTAATCCATTTTTTTGATGTTGTGATTCCATTTCCAGTTGCGCCCACATTTATGGGCTTGCATATGGATTTGGCATCTCACATGCCGATCTAGCAGGATACTGACCTCTAGCTCCTCTTCTCATCTTGATCTGATCATCAACCCACTTTCCTTATTCATTTCCTCTTTTTGCATAATTTAACACACACTTTTGTTACACAGTAATTTGTCACCGTCCCTATACTCCCCATTCCTTGATCCTGAAGGACCCATATAGCGACCCTTGTGTACTTTCCAAGCATGGAATACATACCTCTGCACCACATTTTGTCTACAAAATCATCTCCCTTTACAAAATTTCTAAAAGTTCCTTGTAAAAACATGGTTTCAAGGTCGGTGCTTTCTCTCAGTGTTTGACCCACGCTGATAGTAGAGATTTACACTTAGGCCCGCATTGATCGGTGCTTCATCTTAAATTTTAACCCACACCAATCCTGTTTTTGAAATTGTTTTTAATAGAAAGGAAGCATCCGCGACTAGAATCTTTGCAAGGTGGCAAGCTGTAAGTTTGTTTTGAGGATATGTCTGAGGAATTCCCCTTTGGGCTTCTTGTTCCCAAGGAATATGAACTACTCTAATGGATAAGCTCTTTTCCCATCATTTTTTGTCCCATAACCTCCTCCTCCATTGTTATATAAGGAGAACTCCTTCAGCTCTATAGCCTTAGTTAGTGATGATATAAATGAGAAGCAATTATAGATTTGAGAGAATAGTGCAGAGTGTGATTGTTTTTGTGTGTTGGGAACATAATGAGAACTTCGACATCTATGTGTGAGGGTGTTGCAAAGTGCTTGGATACAGACCTACCGAAGGAGAGCCTCAACATCAAGGCTTGGTTGTAAACTCCCCTTGTCTTTATCATAATAAAATGCATTTGATGTTTATCTTCCACTCTTGTTTACATCTATAATGAGATTTCTAGAATTCCTTGATCAGTTGGATAGGTTGTAATTGTTTTATGTTTTTCATGGTTTTACGCTTGTTCGACATCTTGAATGTTTGTACAGGTAATCAAACATTGGTAACAACATGTATTGAGCTTGAGAAGAGTGAGAGATCAAGAATCTTCGACAAAATATGAGAACATAGCATCAGAACAAGGTAGGTCATATTCCTTGCTCTAAATTTAATTTACAATCTAGGAAGGTAGATGTTAGTATGTTCCTATAGTTTCTAGACCCACCCTAGGGCTAGAGGGATTGCCTCTGTCCACAGAGGGGATTTTCCTTTGAGTTTATCACTCTTTGAGGTCTTGGTCATTCGACGAGTTTAGTTGAATGACCATTTCCCTATTTTTTTCCTTTGTTTTTCATCAATTATGATCTTTTAGTTTTTTCTTCAAGTGGTGAGTCTGGTATTGGTTAGGAGAAATTATTTTTTTTTTCTTTTTCAGGCATTGGCGCTAGTTGTTAGTTAGAAACTTGCACCAACTGGCCATTGGTGCTAGTTTTCCGTTAGCAAGTTGCGCCAGTTAGTGCCATTTTCACCAACAAAAGTCGTGCCAATTTCAGCACATGTAAAAAATTAATATTTTGTCCCTAAATCCTTCACAAGTGTGTCTTTCCCTTCTGGTCTTTTTCTCTGTATCATTTATATGTTCTCACATCCACTCAAGTGAGTTTGATTGGCTTGTTGGTTTTGTTTTTTAGTTATTTTTCCTATTCGGATGTGCATCCTTACATCCTATTTTTTCTAGGACTGTGCATCAATTGCCTAGTTGCATGGTTCGCGGGACATCACCCTGCTGATTGAGTGAGTCCCCTTTCTTGGTGAGCCATCTCTAGTTGATTTCCTTTTTTTTTTTGGTTTATTAAGTGTTCAAGTCTCAAGTGTATTTCAAGTTAATTTGGTCCTCTTGTTCACTTGTGAGCATAGATTACATTTCTCGTTGTTCAGCTAAAAAGTCTTCTCTCTATCATTGCTTCATGTAAAAGGGAATGAATACCTTTTTTTCAGCCCACACTTTGGAAGTCCTTTTTGTGCTTGACCTCATATGTATTGTAGCCTTTTGAGGAAGTTTTTTTACAAAGTGTTTAAAACAACGATTACATTCTTAGTGTTGGTTTGCATCCCTTTTTCATTCATCCTTCTGTTATCACTCACATTTTCCTTGAAGTTGTAAGAAAAGGAAAGAAACCCGAGGTAACCACTAACCAACCTTCAGATAAAGAATCCGCCAACTGAGGGCAAGATTGAGTATTTTTAGGCCATTGGGCTATGGAGTCGAAAAGATGGCTTTGCTGGATTAAGTTTCTACACACAAGATGGCTTTGCAGGGCAAGATAGCCAAACAGAGAACAATTTTAGATATTAAAGTGAATGGAATGCATTTTGAAGGGATGAAAGGCAATTAAGAATCTTTCAACATGTTCAAAAAAAGAAAGTGACTGATTACAAATAAAGAGCAGTTAAGAATTATTTACTATAGTAATCAAAATGTTTAAACCAGCGAAACAAGAGCAATTAAGAATTCATTGTTTATAACCAGTTTAGAAGAAAAGATTTAGAATAATCACAATTGAAATCAGAGTACACTTAAGCAATTTCTAATTTATTCTTTTTTTTTAATTATTCAGAAATGGAACACAGTGATATTATAAACAGATATAAAACTTAAAACATAGGATAGGAATGACTTATTGAACTGTAGTCTGACACATGAATCCTGCAAAAAGTCTTGAGCTTCAATTCATCATCCAGCAAGCCACAAAGAAATTTCTCCAAAGCACTTTTATTCCAAAAAGTCAATGTTACAGAAAAGTAGAAGAATCCACCCAAAATACTTCCAAGGGTGGAGTATTTATACAAATTCTAAACTAAAATATCAAAATTGGTTCACAAATCTCTCCAACTATTTTACATAAATAGAACTTAAGTAAAATACACTCAAACTAATGCATCTATTTGGTAATATTTCTTAGGGATAGGTGATGAAAAAGAGGAGAATTCGAATTTGATCCAACTCTTAGTTGATGATGAGGCATCCAAGTCACTAACTGCTTCCTTTCTTTGTGCATTCTGCTCCAACAATTCTGCAAACTTTGGGTCCAATGATATCTTTTTATTTCTCAATCCGTAATAGATATGTAAAAAGTGAAAGAGGTTATTGTGTATTAATATGTTGGTGAGATAAACCTCTTTCAGTTTCCTAAAATTCCTCTCCAGATCTGCACAATAGGCTCTGCACAAATATGTGTAAAACATAGTTTTACAGAGTCTGAAAAATAGCCTGTAAAGATGTGCATGTATCTCTCATTCGGAAATAATTGTGAAAAAATTGAGATATTTTTTTGTATATGGGTCCCTTAGGAACAAAAAACCTCCTTCAGTTTTGTAAGATGTATTTCTAATTGGCCACAATATTCTCTGTAAAATGATGACTTAACAGGAATTTTCTGCAAAAAGTGCTTTCCAACATTGTTTAATATTTCGAAAACCATAATAGCTGTTAGAAAAGGGAGAGAGGTTTTTGTGGATGGTCCTCTTTGGAACATAAACCTCCTTCAGTTTTGCAAAATTAATCTTGGATTGATCACAATAGTTTCTACAAAACAATGACTAAAACATTAATTTTCTGCAAAAATGTTCCTTCTTGTTGTGTTTGTCATATTTTCACTTTTTTGTTCTTTTAACTGTTTTACTTTCACTTTAGATAAAATTAAATGTTGGTGAAAGTATTTTCATCTCTTTTTACCATTTTACTACCTCTGTAATTAATTTTACTGTTTTACCTTTGACTTCTCTGTAACTTCATTTTAACTTTCACTCTGACTTTTACCTGATACACTTTAACCACTGATACTCTTTAACTGTTCTTTACTGTGTCCTTGTACCTTCAATGTGTAGTTTAGGTTTTTACTGTCTGTTTCAACAGTAAATCGTTTAATATCATGTTTCCTTTGCTTGTCTTTCAACTGTATGTTTTATCTTCCATCTCTGTTTGAATAGATTTGATAACATTCTTGGAGTAAACAAGTTTTATGACTAGTATTAAGACTGTTTATCCAAGGATGTGGTCTTCTGATCACCTGTAAAACAAAACAAATTTTTAAGAAAGCATTGGTTTGCAGGGTAGGTCGAAACGGTTTCATTTTATTTTGAGAGGTCTATGGAGTGAATTTAGAATGATTTTTGGGAGGTAAACCATGCTCGAATTGGTTAACAGAGGCTTCAGGTAGCGCAGCTGGGTTACAAAGGGTTTTACTGCATGAGAGTTTGGTCGTTCACTGTGCACGATATAATAAAAAAAATGCAATTTCTTTTCGTTTTATTTACAAATTCAAAGGGTGGCGAGTTTTAATTAATGACGTCAGCATGTACGACAGATGAGTCACGGGGGGGGAGGTGGTAAGCGGTTTTTTCCACACCGCTTTTGAGGGAAGGCCGTATTGAGAGGATGGGAAGTGATTCCACAGAACAAATGACACGTGGCCATGGTACTATTTTAAAACCGCTGGCATTTCGCGCGTGAATGCTCGAATCGAGGATGGCCAGCGGAATTAACGACAGCCGTCGATCTTGGATCGACCGATCGAACGGTGGACGGGACAGGGAGTTGATAGGGTTTAAATGATGTGGGCCCGACGTGTTTATTTATCAATTAATTTCTTCAGGAGTGTTTTGATTGGTGGGTTTTTTTATTTTAAACACGTAAAACATGTTTAAAAGTTTTTCCATATATTTTTTATTATACGATAATTGAATTAAATTAATCCAATTACCATAGGGGGCGGGAATAGAACTAAAGATATATTTTTTTTAGCTAAAAGGGGGTATATTGTGGGTTTTTGATCTAAATAAATAGGAATTAAATACTTTTGGCTAAAAATTTATAATATAAGGGTTTTGGGGATATTATTATAAAAGGATTTATATATAATAGGACAAGGTCATTTTTATGTGAATTAATACATAAGTTAGAGTTAATATGACCAAAGGACAATGTGAACTCAAAATACTCTAATATAACCAAGAAAGTGAAGATTCAAAAGTAAATGGCATTATTATACTTTCATCACTTAGACTTAGAATAAAAGTGATTTTGAGGGCTTTTCATGAAATATTGAAGGATTTCCTAAGTAAAATGGGATTTTACTTTGGAAAAGATTTTTGAGAGGTGAATGAATGTGATAATGGATGATTTCAATTACTTAGGTCTTTTCAATTATTAGGCCGAGGGTCCGGTCCCTCCAAAAGTCAAGGAAATGCCTTGAGCCCCTCTAATCTTCAAATACCTTAGCACTTAGGGGAAATTAGTGAAATGTTTAGGGAAAATGACAGGGGAAGTTAATAATTTGACTTTGCTTTGTTGTGAACTTTTCCGATGTAGTATATGCCTTTGTACTTGTGATGAAAGTAGAATTGAACACATTTAGAATCATCATTCATCACTTTGTAATTCTGCAACAACATCTACCTACCCTACCTACTTACTCTACCATTTTCTCTTCTTTATTAGGGTGCACTTAGACTGGAAAACCCTTATCAATATTCTTTTTCTTTTACATGGAAAACCTATCTAAGTCTACACTTATTACATCCAAGGGCTCAGATTAAACTGTTGAGCACCTTTTATTAACTATACCTATCTACTTATCTGCCAAGATTAAACTGTTTGGCCAGATATTTATTCTCTATTCTATAACATAAAATTGAAAAATGAATGAGTCAAGCTTAAAAAGTTTGACTCTTCATAAATTGTGGCAAAAGTTTGACAAGCTGCACACAATTTTGTTTATTACATCAGAGCAAAAAGTAGTGGCATTTGGACTTGCACACTTTCCTTGGCCTTTCTTTTGGTGGGGTTCATTTTCTTTCACTTTTTTGGCTATTTTTATTTTTTCACCCTTTGATTTTTCTTTTAGGGTATACCCTCTTTACAATTTTTAAATTTTTTGATTTTTTTATTTTTTTGAAAATATGGAACACCTTTGCAACAAGAAAAAGGTTTGAACATATTGCATAGTTCATCAAGTCAATCATGAAAAATGACACCTATTGGTATAGGAGTCTAACACCTTCCATTAAGGAATTTTGCGTTCATTTGGTTTTCATCTCAAAGTTTTCTTTTCGTTAAAATGTGTTAGATCACATTGCATTGAAAAGTATTTTTTGAGATTCATCATTGAACTTAGATTACATTGTTTAATGATTGAAAGCTAAAAATTGCATTGAGTGCATTCTCTTTCATTAAAAGCATGCATTAAGTAGATTCCCATTTCATCGAAAAATGCATTGAGTGCATTCTTATTCTTTCAAAAGAAAAAGGAAATTGTGCATAGATTACAATTGCATAGTTTTCAAAAAAGAGGATTTTTCATAGATTACATTACATAATTCGCATCGTTGAATGTTTTTGATTATTTTTGAATAGTGAAAGTCATCTAGCTTGGAAAATTTTCGTTTGCAGTATTTTGCATCATTGTTTGAAACTGTTCCCTTAACTAGATAGCATTCATCGAATTGAAAGATTTCTTTTCTCATATAGCTGCATATAGGAGATTGTCAAATGACATTCGATAGGGCCTTGAAACTGAGGTTTAAAATTTATTCAATCAACCTAAGGAAGCATTGAAACCTAGCGTACATTTTTAGAGGTCTAGGCTAGTGACATGTTTCGGCGTCGTTAAGCCTAGTAGTTTTCGTTCGCCATCTAACATTAGATAGCACTAGTACAAACTTGTGCTCCCCGTACCGTCGTGTATATAAAGGGAGACCCTCATAGATTGTAATCCTTTATCCATAGGAAGCCGAGTCTGCCGCCCTGTAACTGTGATACATCGAACAAAGCATTCAGGGAGACTACTTGCACATAGGTTAAGTCTTTGGACATTTCTCTTTCATTTGATCACCAAGGTGTATATGGAAGTTCATGGAAACTTGGTACACCCTGTTTCTTAGATTACCTGAGTAGTCATTTTGGTCTTTTCGTGACTCTCTAAGAAGTGAAAATATCATCGAGTGCTTTTCATTTCATGCTCGTTTCATCCTAAAAGTGATAGAGTCACCTTTTGCCTATTTATTGACTCTTAAAATATCAAACGGAAGATTTTTGTTTCAATGTCTTAAAATATTACTTGCCCACAAAATATTCTTGGTTAAATTTATCTTCCTTACTAATTTTTTTTAAGGTTGTTTCCAATGGCAACATTCTCGGAGTTTACTAACTAAGGAGTCCCCTCCGAAGGGAATCCTGGTCCTTTTTCTGCTTTTGGAAATGTTGGTGCTCCTTATATGGCAACATTGTCCCTTCCTGTGTTAACTGTCAGTTTTCTTGTATGGTTATTCTCGACCTCTGTGGTCTCGAGTATTTCGGTCTCTGTGCAACCATTTCCTCCACCTGAACAACATCATGTTGATCCTAAGATGGAACTCTCTCCTTCTTCACTTATTTATTCGTTTTCCTCTTCTACTTTGTCTAGTGAAAGCTTGAATTCCAATAACTAGGTGGCTAAGAAGAAGAAGAAGAAGACGAAAAAGAAGAAGTCAAATAAGAGAGAGGCCAACTCTGTGACTATTGCACCTAAGAAACCTTCCCTTGATAAATCATCCAATCTTACATGGAAAGTCAAATTCCCTTGCAATTTGTGCAAAGGTGACCACCTTCTTCGAGACTATCCTAGCATTCCCAATGTACTTGAAGCATGGTTCGACGGCCATCCATCGTTGCCTTTCTCTTCTGAAAGTCATATTGGTGGCACATATTTGACTAGCAATGATAAGACTCATAAGAAACAGAGTAAGATTACTAATCCTTGTAAGTTGTGTAAAGGGCATCATCCCATTCACCTTTTTCCATACATGGATGAAGCCACGAGATTGTTGGACAACCCTGTTGTTTCTGCAGCCTACCTTTTAGTTGGTTACAAGAATCTTTCTTCGAGTACTCCACTAGTTTATTCAATCATTTGTCGAGAGTCATCCTTGGTTAATCCCGCTCCCTCGAAAATTCAAATTCAAGAATCCATTCCCAACCAAGCATTGGTCTAGGAATTTCGATCTGATCCCGCCTATGGTTCATCAGGTATTTTCCCTCGAGGGTGGATATCATCCCCCTCACATTCTTCTTGTTTCTTCAGATTCCTCGGACATGGAGAATATTCTCCCGTCCCTGTGACTCAAGAAGTTGATATTCTTGCTCTCATGCATGTGGTCCAAGAGGATGCTCCTCTTGCTCTCGTAACACCACGGGATGACCATCTCATTTCTATGGTACCCCCTCCAAGTAGTTTGGTCGCTTCCTTCGATAGGAGTCAATTCGCAAGATACCACCTTCCTTATTATGTGCCTTTTGAGATCACGGTGCAGGCCTTCAATGTGGTCGTACCCAGCATCATTATAGATGAAGGCACGTCTATTAGTATTCTATCTTCAACTACTTGGAAAGATTTTGGTTCTCCATTGCTTATTCATGTTAAACAGAATCTGTTGGCATTTGACAGAGGAACCAATCAACCTTTAGGGATCCTTCCAAAGTTGCCTATCACTTTGGGTGGGAAAACAGTCTATATAGATGTGATGGTTGTACCAGGCCCCTTGGATTTAAATTTACTCTTGGGGGGTGAATATTCTTATGCCATGGGTGCACTTTTCTCTTCCCTCTTTTGTGTGATCTATTTTCCACACAAAGGTCGTATCATGACCATTGATCAACTTTCATTCTTTGGTCCTGAGGTGGCAGTTGACCCACCATCGTCTCTGCTGGATCTTTATCCGT
Source organism: Pinus albicaulis (assembly GCA_034641835.2). Taxonomy (NCBI): domain Eukaryota; kingdom Viridiplantae; phylum Streptophyta; class Pinopsida; order Pinales; family Pinaceae; genus Pinus; species Pinus albicaulis. Next base: position 1,182,154,915 of record CM076584.1, read on the forward strand.
CGGTTGTATCTTCCCTTCCACGGGTAATTATGTGGCCACTTGTTTAGTACCATCATCCAGTTATAGTGTCATTGTGCATCGTGTGCTGGGGGCATTGGGTCTTTATTTCCGAGATGTTTTCCCCCCATCAGATGTGAACCTCTTGGAAGTAATGACTTCTTATTATCTCTGATAAGTTTTCGTCAGAGCACGGTTCATTTTCTTGTGTCAAGCTCCTTAAAAAATGAAACAAGGTCAATGGATCATAGTTTGTTTTCTTGTGTCAAGCTCCTTAAAAAATGGAACAAGTTGGTTGGAGAAGAGTTCGTTTTCCCGTGCCAAGCTCCTTGAAAAATGAAACAAGGTCTTTTGGAGCATAGTTATTTTCTTCTGTCAAGCTCCTTAAAAAATGAAACAAGCTAGGCAGAGCAGAGTTCATTTTCTTGTGTCAAGCTCCTTAAAAAAAAGAAACAAACTCGTCGGAGAATAGTTCATGTTCTTGTGTCAAGCTCCTTAAAAAATGAAACAAGGCCTCTAAGGATAGTTCATCCTCTATTACAACCTCGTTAAATAATGAATTAGATCACGAGGATAGTTCTTTTAATGATTCAACCTTGTTAAAACAATGAAACACATTCTTGTTCAATTCGAGTCTTTGATATGATTTCATAACATCCCAGATGAGTATTTCTCTTGATCTCATAATTTGAACCTTCACTCCATCTGCCTTTCATATGTACTAAAGCTTGGGGGGCATGTACCTCGAATTGAGTCACCATGCTGGGCAGGGATAATTTTAAGAACCCCCCTAAATTTATATATATAATAAATGGGCGAATCCCCATGATACATAGGAAAAATGGAAGGCGATTTTATTAATGATATAATATGTATATATAATTTTTTGGTGAATTTCTCACGAGATTATATTATCTTGTAAAATCATGGCGAATCACCAGTACAAATGGCGAATCACTACTACAAAATGGTGAATCTTTGTCTAGTGGAGTTCGGGGTGTTGGTTCCAATGAATATATGGTAGTTGAACTAGGAGTAGAAAGAAGAGAACCACCGAGACCAAGCATGGCACATGGTGACTCATGAGGGAAGTAGTTCTCGTGCAGTTTGGAAAACGCATTCTTCTAGTTCTACTAAGCGTAGTGTTGTTGCTCATGCTACTACTAGCACTGATATTAAGGTTGGAGAGGAGTTTGAGGAAGCATGGAAGGTAGCAGTGGTGGAGAATTACAAAGAGTACCCCATGATGGGCTCCATTTTTCCCTTTGGTATTTGTGCCTGCAAGATCTTATGTCCATTGAACCAACAATTAACCGTTCAACCAACAATCAACTTGACTGAGTTGATTAGGTATGAGTCAAATTAGACTAATCTTCAAAACTATGCTTTGCACTATACCATATTTATCACACTAATGCTACACAACATATTTGCACCCAACTCTCATGCATGCACACAAAATTTTCATTAACATCTATAACCCTAACCAAGTGAGAATTTATCAACAATTTGCACCAAAGTTTGTTAATGTTGAAAGTTCATAAGAAATTTAGATCCATGGTACCTTAAATAAATTTTGAGATAACCTCCACAAATTCGACCACAATAGAGAAAACTTGTGATAAATTTTAAACCTACAAAAATTACGATTCATGTTCCTAGGACCGATCATAAGAAGTAGTTGGCATATAGGTCGAGTTTTGAGCCTTCTTCTTGTTTGAAGAGGACTTGTCTATTATCAGAACTACCTTCCCTGCCTTTGATGCCTTGAAGGAATTTCAAATTGACTCATCAAATGAAGACAACTTTATGTTCTTGTCAATTAGAGTTGAATAGCTTCCCTGTGCACTCAACACAAACTCTGACCAATAGGAAACATCCCACCCACCAACTATGAGGTCCCACAGAATTGTTGCTCCCGCCTGAACAACAGACAACTAGAATGTGAGAATTAAAAAACAAAGAAAATCCCAATCGCATATATCTTGAGGATGAACTCAATCTCAAATCCAAAACCCATAAAATTTATATCCAAAACTAAAACTCATCAAATTTGGAAGTATATTGGAAACAAAACCGAGGCAAAAGAGCTAAATTTGAATGCGGGAACTGACACAAAATCTGCAAACTTGAGCAATTTTTGATGTACATTATTTTGTTTGACAAAATAGATCGGGAAGAAAGGCCTCAGGGAAGATCACACTAGACTAGGGGTAAGTAAAAACCACCAAGGTGAAGCATGGGAACAAGAATACAACCAAAAATGATCTATAATTTTGTTCAATCAGTGAATACGGCAGGGCTGTTAGATCTGGCGAAGATCCACGATGGATATTACGTCATAACCTCGCATCGGTGTTTGTATTGTTTACCATTTAAGCTATATGTTAAGTTCGTCGATATGTGATGCACCGTGATTGGTCACCATATTGTGGAACCCTACATCCACTGTTTCACGTATATGTAAGTGGTTTGAGTTATGTGCGATCTATTTTAAAGTAAATCGTTGTTAATTGTGCGCATATGTATGTTGAAGGAAAAACACGGCAGAGAGACTCGGGTAAGTGACCCGACGCAGAGCCAAGGATAAGAAACAACTAAACACAACAGGCATGCGCAGAAGAGGCAGAGTCGGGTAGCGGGTGACATGATGATAGCGTTTGAAGCACAGAGGCATAGGCAGAAGAATGTATAGTGGCATTGTTGGAAGCACAACGACTGGGTCAAGTCGGGCACTGAGGTGTCGTTACAGAACTTTGCAACTATTGCATCATAACCAGAAAGGACACCTCAGCACTTTGGGAGGACACATCAGCAACATCAGATTCAACAAAACGAACAGTATTTCCAGTTTTAATTTGTTTTATTGGTATGATTGCATAAGTAATCTTAACAGTTTAGGTAGTTGAGTAGTTTCAAGAAGTTCAGCGTTTACGAACTACTTTGATGTATTTAAGTAGATATAAATAAAGAAAAAGAGTTCTTAGTTTTGGACTTCTGGATCACTGTTAATTTGGTATTAAATTTTCTAAGAAATAAATGAAAGAAGATTAAGTTTCCTACCCCTATTGATGTTGATATGTCTTTCCAGTTTCGCTCTGTGTTTATTCCTCTTTGAATGATGCGAATTAATGTAGCAGTCGATCTCTTAATTACATCTGTGAGTAGTAGTTAAACAACCTTAATTTGCACTCCTTCGCTTCATCTCTTCTTCCTTCACAAATTCTCCTTGAAACTTAAAAGTAATAGTTTATGTGTTTACAACATATTATTTTGAGTTTCCCCTCTCTTAGAAATCTCCTGATGAAACTTTAAAGTAATAGATTCTGTGTTTACAACATATTATTTCGAGTTTCCTCTCTCTCCATGAATTTCCCCTGAAACTTAAAAGTGGTAGATTTTGTGTTTTCAGCGTATCATTTTGAGTTTCCCATACAGTTCTTTTTTTCATTTCATTCAAATATCAGCGATTTATGGCATTGTGAAGGCTTTCATTATCTCAGATTATTGAGGGTATTAAGTGATTAAATTCCAAAGGTGTTAAACAGAGGCCATTTGATATTGTAATTGTGACATACATTTGTAAAATCTCTTAAGCACTGATTCCTTACCGCAACCAAGGGATTGTTTATTGAGATACAAGAGGACTTATAATAACATGTGGTCAATGCACAATGAAATTAGGATATAAATAATTGCAGGAGGAAGGCACGGTGCCAAATCTTTGGTGGTACAAAAATGTCTGGCAGTCAAGGGCACCAACAAAAGGCATACTCTTCTTTTGGCTTGTTTTGAAGGAACACGTACTCACATGCGACAGGATCCAAAGGATAAATAAGGTCAGGTTAGTATTATTTATGTTGCAATGAGTCTGAGTCTAACAACCATGTTTTTTTTACTTGTCCTTTGACCAGGCAGGTTTGGCAACATCTTGAGGCTTAGATGGGTTTGACACATCTTTGGGAAAACACTTTATGAGGACTGTTACAGTACTTTATAACGAGAAATCTCAGGAATTTTAAATCTCTTCCCATTCTGGTCACATGGGGCATCTGGCTAGCATGCTTGACAATAAATGTACTCCTCAAGTGAAAGTCACTTTTCAGGGTTTAGCACTTATCTCATTGTACAAATCCACCTCCAAACTGAAACCATCTTGTTTAATCGAAGAGGTCAAGATTAACAAGGATAAGGTGTGGGAATATTTTCAATGGAGCAAACTAGGGTAATGTTACTATCTGCAGTGTGGGTTCATTCTTCATTTCTCGGAAAGTCACTTCATTGGCAAAGCCAATCTGGGGATTGGTACAAATAATAAGGGAAAATTTAGTGCACTTTTTGTGCTGCTTAAAAGTGTAGCTGCCAGGAACATCATACAACTCCAGGTATTCAGCGTTTTAGAACTAGTAATCCTCTGGATGTAGGGCAGAGTTCAGTTTGTAACCTGGGATTATACAACTTGCACAAACACTAAAGACACTCTCAGGGCTCTTCCAGGAGATCTATTCTCATGTTTTCTAAGAACAAAATGCATAGGTGGATACTCTCTCTAAGGAGGCACTGCTCCTCCCCGTGAACTCCTACATCTAGGAAGAACACAACAATGATCAATTAATTTCTCATTATGAGAGCAACTTCATAGACTTTTTTGGTCTCTTTTCTTGTTTAAGGTTTTTCTGTGACCATTCTTACTCTGCTGGTGTTATGTTTCATTTTGTTAAGACATACCGGATCCTGTTCTACAAGCTGCTTGATTAAGGACATGTCAGTTCTGGTATAATGTAAGGTTGATCGGTCTGTTCTGCATAGAACCAGGTGCACTGTTAGTGCCTAAAGATTGTATTTTCGTTTTTATCTTCGAATAGAAAGTGTGATTTTTTTTCTGGAATTAAAAAATATATATATATATATATTATAAAGTAAATGGTAAAAATATTGACACAATTATAAATGCAATTTGATTTGTTGGTGTAAGGATTTGATTGTAGAAGTCATAATGATAAAATAATCACTGGATCTACCCATTCAATTGTCAGCATAAATGATAAAGACACTCAGATAGCCACAAGTTTCACAGCAGGGAAAGAATTTTGAAATTTCACCACATTTGAATGGATTATTGGCATCCCATTCAAACTTCACCATGATACGCAGTAGTGATGAGCATCATAGATGCCACAGTTAGCACTTGAGATTTCAGATCTTGTCACTACTAGGCAACATAATCCAAGTGTTGCAAATTAGATCCATTGTAAATAAAGGTCAGATCTGGTATATAGCATTTTACAGTGAATCAGAGGTGGTGTTTATCTGAGGGTTTGATACAATTGAGAATGCTTTGATCGCTTGTTCCTGTGGTCCATTGACTACAAAGGTCGCGTGCAATCTGGAGGCAGTAATATTAGAACTAATCCAGTTTTTGAAGCCTCTATTCTTGACAAACTACCTGCCTTCCTTCAGCCCGTACAGTCAAATTCAAAATAGAGTACCTATGGGCCAATGAAAGCTTGCATATGATAATGAATGTACTGGTAGATGCTTTTGGAATTTGCACAACAGTTGATCTTCTGGGGGTTAATGAGCATATTTAAGAACTTCTGGCTGATTTGATCAGGAGAGAACCACAAAACGACATTCTCGAACAAAATTTCCAGAACTCATTATCATAGAAAAGGTTCAAATATGACGAAATTGCTTATGTGCTAGCTTTTAAATCAAATTGGAATTTCTCGTACTAAAGATGATCTACAAGCTTAGTGATTTGATAGTCTTAGCAATGTGTTCCATCTAATATATTCTAATCGGAGACAATTTCATGACATTCCCAAACCTGTAGTAAATGAGAGCAAACTCTATGACAGTGAATTTAAGGGTGGTGCTAGCAATAATTATATAGACCTGTCCTGATCTAAATTAAACAAATACATAGCTTGTCATGAAAGTTTGTCATCCAAAGATATTTAAGATGCTTGATCACTGGTCCTGGGGTTTAGAATCATGAATAAGTTTGGCAGCATTATGCATAGGTATCTTGTGGAGTTACTTATGAAAGGTCACAGGAGGGTGGGTCCAGTGTATGCCATGAGAAGATATCCTGCCTATTAAATAAATAAAATTCATAAAACCCAACAAAAGATTGCAGGGATCCACAGATGGGGTGATTGACCAAGGGCAAGGTATGAGAAGTGACCTGGGGCATCTGGCAGATGCAAACAATGACAGCAATAAGTGGTGAGGGTTCTGGGTGTAGCCAGCAAAAGGACGTCATGGAATGTTTGGGGCAGTACAGCTCCACTCACCACTTCAAATGACATAAGCCGAGGTAGCAATGTACTGAGGTAGAATGTCACAGAATTGTGGCAGCGGGTGATGGATAATGGATGGAACAGGGAGAAGTACATCCACCCCTGTACCACATCATTCACAGAGTTGGGAGGATAGTGCACACATAATCCGAATTGTGGCAATACGGTGGAGAATTTCGACATGGAATGAGGTGGCTATCTAAAACTGGTGTTGCAGTGGCAGGTTGTCGTGAGGCTCTGCAAGGAGAATTAGGTGACAATGAGTGTGGCCAGTGATATTGTCAGAGAGCCAAGAGGTAACAAGGACTGTAGAGGAGTAGCACTGCCAGCTACAGCAATAAGGTTGGCAGCGAAAGCAGGAGGACTGAATTTTGCATTGGGCATCTAATGGCTCCACCTAGACATAGCAGACTGCGAAGAAGGGACACTAGCCAAACAAAAATTGCAAGTAAAAAGGGATACTTCTGATTCATGTAAAGTCACCAAGGCCAAGCAGAACATGCTCCAGGCCAACAGCAGATTTCTCCATGGATGACCCATGGCTGGTAAGGCAGCCATTGTGGACTTGGATGAGGCGGTAAAATAAAGACACAGGGAAGTAGCAGCTGAAGAGGTGATAGCTTAGGCAGAGGCATGGGTGAGAGGCCCAGGGAACTCACAGACCCAGGAGATGAAGTTCTTTCAGCTTGCAGACCATGGTGGCCCAAGCAATTGCTTTGGAGTGCAAGGAAACTATGGACCTAAAGCACCAGCTACGCATATTTGAAGGGATGTTTGAAGCCTTTGTGAAAAAGGTCTTTGGTATTGGCATTTCAGTTAAGAGAGTTGATGGGGAATTCAGCAGGGCAAGGGAAGCAGAGGGGTCATGCGGCTTCAGGGGCTCCCATGACAAACCTATTGTCATTCTGGAAGAACCTCGACCACAGATGCCTCAACCAGTAGACCAGACCAAGAAACAGTCCAAGTGACACTGCCAGGAGGAGGTAACTTTGGAAATTGCCCCAAGAAAAGCCTTCCGTCTTTCTTGTATTTAGCTATGTGTTTATACAGTACATTGTTAGCATGGTCCAACCTACAGGATATATATCCTAGAACAGCCATGCCAATTTGAACCATGAGCCATGCATGGATTGTTGAAATACCAATTTGAAAATGATCAGTTTCAAACACACTTTATAAACTTGATCTTTTATGTTTGCTATCTATATTGTAACCTAAGGCATAGATTTTGTAGATAATATTCAAAGAAATAATAGAAAAGGAGCAGACATAATGAAAAAATCAAATCAATGAGTAGAACAACTGTAGAAAAAGAAAATGCACAAACATAAAAAGAATGCCCAACATGGAAAAACACTGATGATTTGAAGGACAAAATACAAAATATATAAACAATTACTCCACGGACATCTCAATATCCATTAATAGGAGCTTCCGAAATGTATTCCACAATGCCATAAGTAAATGTTTGAGTGCATATTTAACATTTCATACTCCCCAACCTACCATTTACATATTCCTAGAACCAGTTATATCTTTTGAGCATAACATGCCACATGTTTCTTGTATCAACTCTCATCAATCCTTATTCACCAAACTTGCGCAGTTAAAATGTGAAGGTTTGAACCTGACAATTTCTGAACAATTTACTGAGTCAGATAGGTCCAGACCATATAAGTGTGACTGATTTGGAACATACTCCTATATCCCAGAAATGGATCATACTTGGCAAGATAGTTGTTTATTTCTCTATCAAAATTGCTACTCAAGTGCTTTGCTGTTGACTCCAGCCCGGTACAAATGTAGAGGGATGCATGCTTTATCAGCATCTCCATTGGCTTCAATGATGGAAGAAATCTCAAGCTGAGTAGATGCTGGCACAAATAAAACATCTCCTTGTTGCAGGCTGCTGAATGACTCGTTATTTACTGTCATTACTCCCTTACCATACAGAACTAGAAAAATTGATGGCCCTGGGACTGCAGGAAAAGTTACAGCTCCACTAGAGGGAAGGATGCAACGATCAACTTCAAATTCATCGAAGGGTGGTGAGTACCTTGACGTAAATTCATCCACGGGTACTCCTTCCAATATTTCCGGCAAGCCCTAAAGAAGTCCACAAAAAGAAATGTCATTGACCTTTCCTGAGAAGGGGTGATAAACTGCTCACAAAGAAAAGGGAAATTATGCTTGATAAGACATACCTGTTTGTACGTTAGCATTGAGCAAAGAGTTTCAACATCACGATAATTTGGGGTTAAACCAGCCCGCACAACATTATCTGATGTAGCCATGCATTCAACACATTCCCCATACAAATAGGCATGTGGTTCATTTGCGTCCAAATAAAGCGCTTCTCCAGGAGCTAGCTTGATATAGTTGAAAAAAAACGCAGACAAAACCCCAACATCATCTGGGTATTGCTTTTCTAGCCTTAGAACAAGTTTCTCCTTTGGTGTTAAAGTCCTTATCTGTTTGAATATATAAATTTTTAGAATCATCCCCTGGGAGAAAGCTGAATGAAACATTCACGTTCCTAATATTTTTAAGCTTCAAATAGTACATAATAGGATGTTCAGTGACCAACCTGATTCTCCTCATTCAACCACTTTTTTATTTTCGACAGTGCCTCTGCCACTGCCTCTTTATTGAGAGTCATGAGTTGAGTGAAAGCAGAACTCAATGGACTTTTCACATAAGCATCAATTTTCTCATGCAGCTCTGCATTCATGAGTGCTTGTGCTACAGTTTCTCCAACAATATTCTCAATCTCAGGCACAGTTTGCAGGACATCCTTAAGATCCTGCAGCAAGTATAGAATGTAACTATTGAAATTAAAGCAAGTATAGAATGTAACTATCCTCCCTCTGAATGGAATTGCACTTAATCCAAAATGCAAAGAGAAAACTACTATAAATTCTGCATCGTGCAAAAAATTGAGTTTCATTGAAGTCCAAGCCTAACACACTCTCTTCTCTCATTCCCAGGTTTCACACTCATCATAAATCTGATAAATTAATGGTTCCAAAGTTATACCTTACTTCCACTTAGAAACATATTTCCTTGCCACTCCCTTACACATTCACAAACTATTTATTGAGATCGGATACAATAAGTCATAATCCTAATGATTTCAAGTGCTTTGTCAGAAAGAACCCTAGCACACTCTGGCTACCTTGTTATGAACGGCTTTGAAGTGTGTCATGTCATTGTGAGGCCTTCTAATGCCTAAAATAAACAGTGCACTTGTGAAAGTATTGCTTGACAAATTAAGGAATTCAGGGAGGAAATTCCGAAGAGTTGATATAAGGAAACAAATGTTACCTGTGCACTGACAAACCCACACAAGGCCTCAAACTCAGTAAGAGCTAAAGCCATTTCACGCTTATGATTAGATTCCTTGTAGTTCTTTGGCTGAGCTTCATGTAAAAGCCGAGAAAGATCCTTGTCTGGATGTGCTTGTATGGATAAAGCTTTCCCTACTGAAAGAACCTGCATAAATTATACAGATTTAGAAATTCACCACATGGATCAGTCCCCATAAGAAAAGAAAGCACAAACAAAATTGTGTTAAGAATAAATTTCAATATTAGAGTGCACAGTATTTAACATTAGACAATAGTCTTGATCCATTTCTTTTAAACCACCTCGTAGAGAAGGAAAACCAAATTTTATGCAGAATTATCTCACTTAAACTCTATGAGAGGCAAGAACACCCTAAAAAAGATCTAGAATTACCCCATCTAATGAAACTAGGTCAAGTCGGTGTAAAACTGCTGCCTAAAGCACTTCATCAAGAACCTAGATACTATTTGGCTAGGTTGGGCAGACTCTTTTTTGCTTTGGACATGGTGGAACAAGGTGATTGACTGTCATCTGAAGAGCCGAGGACGTTATTGGCTATGATGCCCAAATACTATATTATGACACTTACAAAAGATGTACCAGGATTGATATGAAAAATGTAAGTGGATAGACCATGATGATCAAAACTTCATAAGCTGCCAATGTGAACCTCCCAAACCATAGTGAGAACATAGGTGCCTAATAAGCATGAAGTTAGGTTAGAGGCTTGAGCCCTGAGCTTTGCCCAACTCAAAATAGAAAAGAAAAATAAAATACAATGTGGGTTTTCTGTAGGAAGTTGCTTTCCAATAATTTTATTTGTTACTTGAAAAGAACTTTGATGTCTCCAAGTTATCAAATCAAAGCACTTTCAATGTTCATACACACATCCTCAGTGTCTTTGATGGCCCAGGATGCAGAGCATATCGAAAGATGCAACTAGATGCAAAATCTGGGTGGGTTTGGCAGAATACATAAATATCCATACCAATTGCCAAATCAAAGTACTTTCACAGCTCAGACCCAGGTTCAAATCCCTCAAAAGGCCTGTTGCTGCATTAATGTGGTTGAAGACATGCTGTGGCATTGATGTTACCGACAGAGTCAACTACTGCAGACTGGGTGGAAGTTTCCAACGTCCACGATGGCGCAGGAAGCAACTCAGGATGCAGCTCATATCAAAGGACAAGTATAAGTGCAAGTCCTAGGCGACTTTGGCAGATAGAAAAATTCCCACAACCCGTGGTCTGAAAATAAGGCAGAGCACACTTTGAAGCACCATTATGTAACAAATTGGAACTACTAGCCAAAACACAGAACTTAAAAAAAAAAAAAAGACTCTGAATTGAGAATTGCACCTTAAAAAGAAAGGGCAGATCAATCCCCCATCGCTTCACGACCTTATCTCTGAGCGCCTCAGGGTGTTCCTCCAGCTACCGCTTCAAGGGCACTTGCTCTCCTGTTTGTAATATCACCAGTGAATGCCCTGAATCATGGGTACCCATCCATAGCTCTGCATAGGGCTTGTCTTCCTCTATCGGGGATCCACTTATGAGCGAATAGAGCCTTCCAACCTCGCTCGTAGACCCATTTCGACCCCATTCGTAGTGCTGGACTGCGCAGTGCAACAGCAGGGGCTTCAATTCTCCTCTTCCTCCCATATCCTTCATTGAATGGAATATGGGATTCTGGCACAAATCTGAGAGAGCGAGCGGCCCATTATACGCTCCTATATGGCGGAAATTTTAAAGCAGTGAATCTGGGGTGAACGCAACGAAGTGAATCTGGGGCGAGCGCCCTTCCTTTCCCTAGTCCAATTCGCGTATACCAAGAGACATACTCTTTTTCATCATAGAATTAGCACATGCTGAATTCATTTCTTCATTGCCTTCTGTACACACTGTAGATACATCAGATTTAGTTCATCAAACCATATTCTATCAAGCACAACTTCATCAAGTAAGTTTCCATCATCTTCATCAAGTGGGTTGCCATTCATGGACAACACTCATCATCATAGTGCTAACAAACATTATTTACCAAGTCCATCAAGTCAAGAATAACTTCATCAGGTGGATTGTCATCAAGGAAAACACATGTCCACAGTCGCATGTCTTCATCTTTATTCAAGGTTCATCAGACAAACATCATCATGGCTTCAACAAATGAAACAAGCTCATTGGAGCAAAGTTCGTTTTCTTGTGTCAAGCTCCTTAAAAAATGAAACAAGCTCTTCGGAGCACAATTCGTTTTTTGTGTCAAGCTCCTTAAAACATGAAACAAGGTGTCCTGAGGATAGTTATTTTAATGTGTCAACCTCGTTAAAACAATGAAACACGTTCCCATTCAATTCGAGTCTTTGATTAGATCTTATAAATTCCCAGTCGAGTCTTTCTATTTCTCTCTTAATTTGAACCTTCACTCCATCTGCCTTTCACATGGACTGAAGCTTGGGGGCATGTCCCTCAAATTGAGTCACCATGCTGGGGGCATGTTGAATTTTTCAAGCATATTTTGTTTCCGTTTCAATCTTGTGTAAAAATGAAACCGGTTTCAAGCATAGTTTATCTTTTTTCAAGCTTGTGTAAAAATGAAACCAACTTGAAGCAGAGTTTCCTGATTTCAAGCTTGTGTAAAAATGAAACCATTCCCATTTTACCTCTCATGATTTCAATTTCATCAGCCCTTTTTGCCAGATGAGCCTTGGTTTTCTCATTCCACCATCACTATTTTCTTGGCCGATCATATGCCTTCACTTGGTTGTTTTACCCATTCCTAAGGAATCGCTATGATGAGTGGTCTTGTTAGCCAGCCTCTTGACCTTTATCTTGTTCTGAGTAGTTCCACCATCATCGGAACCAGTTGTTGCCCTTTATACCACTCGTTCCTCCAGGAGGAGTCACCTTTTAGCTCTTTTCTGACTCTCTAAAACTGAAAAGATTGCTGAGACGCTTGTCATTTTGAACTCGTTAAATGGCTGCAAAGCGATATCTACCCAGTATACGTTTACCCATTTTTCGGGCTGGGATATATTATTTACGAAAAATTAATACCTTAGCCTATCGCGACTAAGAGGTTCTCTCAGACACAGTTTTTTACCTTTTCAAATCTATGAGACTACCTACGAAAAGGGAATGCTCGAGTTTTCTTTTCTGCTGTCTTTTCAAACTCTCTAAATATGAAAAGATTCTGAGTTCTTCCTTTTTTAGACTTGTTAAAAACTGATGAAATCGGACTCCGTCGTAATGACGTTACTCGAGTTCCAACTTCCTAGGGCTCGTAAAATGTGCTAGGTTGAATTTTTCCGAAGGAAAAACTTATATGACAAGCATATGCTATCCTCTTCAAGCTTGTGTAAAAATAAAGAGGTACTCGCCAGAAATGGTGGGGGAAAATGGAAGTTATTCGTCAATTATGTCAGAAGTATGTCACTCTTGAACATGACACTTGTCTACAATTCGTGTCGGGTTGGGATATCTTCATTCTGTCACTTTGTCTCCATGGTTTTGGGAAAACCATCTGCCTCTCATTCGATTACAAATCTTGTCAACATGACCTCTAATCCTATTTGAGTCAAATGCTACCAAATTCCAGAGTCGTGTCGCCGATATGTTCAAGAGCAAATCCTTCTGCAGTTTGTAGATTCCTTGATCCTCTGTTTCAGTCTTGATTCACACTCATATTACCTTCTTTGTTTCATGTCGATGATGTGGGATTCATTATGACCCTCCTTCGACGGATCGCTTTCCGTCGACTTCAGCTTATTATCTGGGAAGTTGATCTAGAGACTCCTATCTAGTACCTTAGAGCTTACCTACCCTAATGGAAATTTCTTCGCATTCGACGACAGGTTCAAATCATTGGCCTTCGATTGGATGATTTCATGAGTGTTCGACTTCAGCTCACTATTCACATTCGGTGGATTGTACTAGTAGTACCTTGAGAGCCATTGACATTATGGGTGGTTTCTCTCGCACTTGTTAATGGTTCACATCATTGACTAGTAATCAAGCGACTTTCTAGCATGTTCAACTTCAACACGTCTATTCACATGTTCGAATTTTTACTTTGATCAGGTGGTGTTGGAGTGCAAGACCCTGGGCTTCGATCACAAAAGTCCAAGTTCTAAGGAGTGATGAGTCATTCATGATTATATACATGATTCTTTAGACAGATGGCTACGACCATACCATGGGTTCTCTTGTTTTGATCCACTCTATACAGATGGCTACGCCCATACCATGGATCTATTTCATATGATCCCTTTATTTGAATGGTTGCGTCCATGTCGTGGATCCATTCACATGATCCTTTTATTGATGGATAGTTGCACCTATACCATGGATTCATGTATTTTCAACAGATATTTCAGTTATGTATATGTATCTATGCTTGATTTGTAGGTATCTCGACAACAGGGTCTGGTTCTTTACACGTACTTGTAAATCATTTCACCCCTCACTCATGTTCGGACTTCATACTTTAGGCGGCATCTGTTACACAGTAATTTGTCACTATCCCTGCAATCCCCATCTCGCACATTGGAGGGTCATTTCTATGACTAATTAGAAGTGTCATGCCTTGCAAATACCATCATTGCATCCCTTGCCATGAGTAAAGCATTCCCTCTGTTGACGATTTCCTGAGCAGACCACTAAAAACACATGTTTTTGCCTTGGCACTGGTATCCCGTTATGACCTCGCGCCAATGAGAAAAATTAACACTGAGCCCATGCCAGTTGGTGATCTTTCCCAGTTAAGCACCAGCGCCAACATGTTTAGGGATTTTTTTTTTTAAATAGAGGTGAAGTTTCAATCAAAAAAACTTCATGGATGAGTCATAGGGAGTGGTTTGACTGAATAACCATGGCCTCCCTCCTTTGGCCTCTTATTTCCACCTTATGGGGAAACCTCCCAAGGTATGAGGCCTCCCTTCCACTATTGTAGGGATCCCAACCTCCTCCTAACCTCTTTAAATATAGCCATATTCCATTGATGAGCTAGTTGAACAGATAGCTAAAAAAGTTAGCATAGAGAAGAAGCAATTATAGCTTATGGAGAATGGTGCAGAGTGTGATTGTTTTTGTGTGTTGAGAACATAGTGAGATCTTGAAACTTTGTTCATGAGGGTGTGACAACCGTGCTTGGATACAAACCTGCCAAAGGAGAGCCTCAACATCTAGGCTTGGTTGTAAACTCCCCTTGTCTTTATCATAATTAAATGCATCTGATGTTTATCTTCCATTATTGTTTACATCTATAATGAGATTTCTAGCATTCCTTGATCAGTTAGATAGGTTGTAATTGTTTTATGTTTTTCATGTTCCCATGTGTTAGCCTCATGAAATTTTTGACAAGCAAATAGGGGGCTAAATCATCGTTGAGCCTTCAAGGAATGCATTTCCTCTAAAAACACAGTCTCCTTGAAGCCTCCATGTGTCTTTTATCCTTTGATGAAATCCCCTCTGCTGATTTCCACCATAAAGCCTCTCTGTTATGAAGAAATGCCCAAAGGCCCCCTTTTCCTTATTATTTCACACCCAATTAGCCTCTATTTTATCCCCCTTGTCTTCCCCTTCTATTTCCCTTCTTACCCTTGAGTTTCCCCCAAAATCCCCTTAAAATTCTTTCCCCAACCTTCGTTGGCCTTCTTCCCCCTTTATCTCTCTATCGTTCCCCTTCCCAACCTTCAAAATCCATTAAAACAGGCTTAAACCCATTTCCGACCTTATTATAGGGCTTAGCCCCTCTACCGCAAGCCCCTTCAACCACTTCCCCACATGTGCCCCGGCGCTGGGACCAAGCGCTTAAGTCCCAGGCGCTAATCGAAATTGGAAGATCGGCGGAGGATCCATTCCCTTTGTAAAATCCAAAAGCCCCGATGCGATTTGTTTATAACGTTGTCCGTGGTGTGCTCCACACCGTTGATCTTCCACAGAGATCCAATCTGCCGGAGCGCCAATTGCAGCACTTTCGCCGATCGCAATCGCAAGACTTCCATCCCAATCCCCGATCAATGCAACCGTGACTTCCGATTCCCCGATCGCACCGTCCCCGATTGCATCCGAGCCGTCCATCCGGCCCGCGATCCGACGGTCGGCGCAATCGCACTCCCTCCGATCGCAATCGCAAGTCCCATCTCTCCGCTCCGATTGCGATGCTCGATTCAATCACAAATGGTCCATCCGTTTCACGACCCAACGGCCATTGCACTTCCCTTTTCCTCCGATCGCAATCGCAAGTCCTTTCCTCCGTCTCCCGATTAAATCTCCGCCATCCGTTTCTCGTGCCAATCTAACGGTCAAGATCTAATCGCTCCATTCCTCCGATGAACCCAATCGCAAGTCCTTCTCCCGATCCCCCGATCGCACTACCCCTCCGATTGAGTGTGAGCCGTTGATCTGGCCTTCGGATCCAACGGTCAGCGCTCAATCGCTGGTCCCCTTCCGATCACAATCGCAAACTGTTTCGTCCGACTCCCGATTGCGATCTCCCGATTCAATCAGGGCTGTCCATCCTCCACGCTGATCTGACGACTATCGCTCTCCCTACCCAATCACAATTGGAATTTTGTGAGCGTCTCCCCTTCGTGCCCCTCCAATTGCGATTGTTCTGATTACATCTCCACTGTCCATTTCCTCCCAGATCTGACGGCTCGGATCTGATCGCCCTCCGCCTCTGCAGGGTCCCACGTACGCCCCTCCGCTTCATTGTTTTTCTTCCATTTCCTTTGTATTTCCCCCAAACGCTAATCTTTGGGCTTTCACACTAATAAGCCTTTTCTTCCGTCTTTCTCCACTATTTTTGCCGTTTTCACCGTTCCGCCACCGTTCCTCTGCCTCCATAGTATTTCTCCACCACTGCCCAGATTTATGTTATTATGCAGCAGCACAGAGAGGCCAATTCAGCAGCCAAACGAGACAACAGAGGCGGGTTAGAAGGGATTTGAGCCTGTAATTGAAGATTAATGGTTATGATCCTGCATTCAAAGGATTCAGGCACTATTTGAAGACTAAGAGCGCACCAGCAAGTCATAACTGCGCCACCTAACAACAGAGCACATTTACTCCAGAAGTACACCTTCCTACAGCGATCTCCATGCCTCCTCGAGCCCTGAAAAGATTAATTGCACTGTCTGAAACCCATTTAGGACAGTCAGGAGGCAGTTAGGAAGTATGGGGTGACCTGCAGATCATCCCATCCAGTTCATTTATTCCAGAAGGCAGAAACAGAGTTCCAGACACCAGAAAGGACTCCAAGGAACATATCAAAGGTCAATTTCCGCCCGCGTACTCCCCTGCATAAATATTTACGAGTACAAGAAATGCCGCGTAAAGCCATTAAGTGGTATGGGCGTGAACACTCGCCGATTCTCGTCTTAATGAAAGCTGAGCAATGTTCATCTACTGCTTTTTCTCATTCTCGTATAAATCCCCAAACAAATTATAAAGGTTTTTGTTGTTGTTCAGTTGCTGGGCAAGTTTCTGTTAGAGGGATTCATTCTTGACTGTTAGAACAGTCGTGGGAGGGAGTTGCAGAGTAGTTTGTATGTAATAGGCTGGGAGGAGAAATTCTGGACTGTAACAGCCATTGAGCTACATTGTACATGACTGGTTTTGCATCATTAATCAAGCACATTTCACAGGATCCTGGTCTATTACTATTGGTGATGTTTTTCTCACTCTGTTTATTACATTTTCATATTGTTCCATGTTCTTCTAGTAGGCAACAGAAGTATAACATACGATTCACCCTTGTTAGGTGCCCTATGTTTCCTGCTCTCCCTACGTTTATGTTTTCTGCTTTATGTGCTATCTGAGAATGGTTTTCAGTTGATCTAACCAGCGCAGTGGATGTTATTGCCTGCTGGCTGATGTATGAATTAGTTGAAGCTGTTCCTAGCTGTTCTTGAGGGGTTTTAAGCTGGAAGGTTTGGGAACACTAGGGATGAGTGTTAGCCCTATCCACTAGGATCCTTGCACGACCAGCTGACCTTTCTAAGATCCCTTTGTTTATCTTATCTCTTTTTTCCCCTTGGAGTTGCTAAAGCAAACCTGGAGTTAAATGACCTCCGGTCTGATCTATAAGCAGCCCCTTTGTCTCTTTGAGAGCTGCCTTAGAGTATGTCCAAGCAGGTCTGGAGTTAAATGACCTCTGACCTGATCTATAGACATAAATTTGATTGTCTTTCCTTCTTCCACTTTCCTTCCTTAATGTTCCACCCCACCATCTAATCTAAAAGATCCTTTAGTGTAGATGACTTGCCCTTTGAAAGCCTTGGCTAGTGGATGCAAGTAATTCCCTTTTATGACTCCATAGCCCAATGGATGGCACTTTCTCGACCTATTCTTTTTGCTAAAGCATCCTGCTGTTTTTTTCCTTTTCCTCCCATTACTTTCTCAGTCCATGATCTCATGACCAACTCAGCAACCAACCAACCAAATCATTTTAAACCCCCCTTTGTACTTCATAACTAGCCTAACATCTCAATTTGAGCTTTCAAAGATATATCATTCTTTGTTTCATTGGAGAGATCCCTCTCCGGATCTAGGAGGACTAGATCCTAGGGTCTGTGTATTCGTATACACCATCTTTAGCCTGTCAATCTGCCAAAACATGTGGGGTCCCCAACATAATGGCCACTCCACCGGGGATCGAACCCTCATATCCTCGCTTCCGGTTAAATATTTCAATCGCGATTGTGACAACATCCTACTTCAAATGTTCATATACATCCACCTGGCGACTGCACACTCCATAATCCTCGAAGACTCCACTGGAGGAAGAACCTGAAAGATGGCCAGACCTCATAGAAGGGTAGAACATACTGGTTGGATTTGGTTTAAAGAGTTTATTGTTTTTGTCTATCACTATGTCCTATCCTTTTTCAAGCCAAATCGAGTGTACAAAGATGAAACCCATGATGAGTATGGGAAAGATCTCAAGCCTCAGTCTTCAGACCGTGAGCAGACCTATACTCCTGTGAAAAGCCTAGTGGAACGAGAAGCTCATGTTGTATCTCCCACTCTTCAAGAAGCTTCAAGCAGCCATGAGCCCATTGTTACATCACCCACACCTACAAAGGTCATAGAAAGATATAAGCCTCTGGTTTTACCTCTTTTCTTCCAACCCCTTCCTGCAGAACTTATTAACCAACTGCCTCATTTTGATGGGGAAAATAAAGGGTCCACTGCTAAAGAGCATGTTCAAAACCTTGAGGATTTAATTGAATTGTATGAGATAGAAGAAGATGATGTGTGCATTAGAATGTTTGCCCTGTCATTGCAAGGAAATGTCAAGAATTGGCTCAAAGGCCTTCCAGTGGCAAGCATATTCAGCTTTCATCAGTTTTCTCAAGTTTTCCTAGATAGGTGGGCGACCCCAAAGAACGATCTCCTCATCCTAAAAGAATATCAGAATTTGAGAAGGCAGCCAGGGGATACAGTGCAGAATTTTTCAGCCAGGTTCAATAAGGTATATGATGCAATGCCTTCTGATATAAAACCACCTTTGGGATGGGCTTTATTGCACTATCCAAGTTCTTTTGACCCCGAGGTGGAATTCCATATAAGGAAAAAAGAGCCTTTGAGCCTGGAGGAAATGCAGGATATAGCAATCACTGTCGAATACAACATACAGTGCAGGGAAGAAAGATTACAAGCAGCAAGGAAGGAACGAACAGAGAAAACAGCGCAGATCTCTTTAGTGGACAAGCTGGAAAGACTGATAGAGACTGCCAGTTCCTTGCTGAAAGCAAAAGAGCAAGAATAAGAGGCTGAAACCAGAGAGGGTGATTGGGAAAGACCTGCCCCTCGTCCTCAGAAGAGACAAATCAGATCACTACAAGACAGAAGTTACATGCAAAGCATGTATGAGGAAACAAAGCCCGAACCAGAAAATGAACTTGCAGACTATTTTGTAGAAAGACTTAATGAGAGTTCTGAAGACATGGTGGATAACAATGCTTGTAATTATGATTTCTCCGATGTTGATCTGTCTGATGGTAATTTTTTCCAAAGGGAAACTGAGCTTGCAGGGACATCTTCAGAAGATTCATGGGAGGAAGATCACGACCATCAACTTCAGGAAATCGATGAGTTAATGCAGGGCATCTACGATACTGATGGAGAAGGCGTTGAAAGCATGTTAGTAGATGAGGATTCACTGAATCTTCTCTCTATTTTATATCCAAACATCAGTTATACTTGCCAAGCGGACAGAGGCCAGCAGCTTTTCAGCGCAGAGGACGAGGAAGAAAGAATTGAAGAAGATCTTGAGCGGAACGAATATCTGGAGCCCTCTCCCAAAGGGGTTGAGGTAATCAAAGAAGCTCCCGCCCAAGAATATGTAAATTTTTTCACAGAGTTCCAGCAGAACCAGCCTGCATTGCTAGAGGACAGCGCTGTCGAATATGATGAGCCCTCTAGCTCAGGCTGCAGTGAAGATGAGGTAGATCTCCTTTCCCATGGACATCTTTGTCTTGGTCCAGAGGAGGAGGTATTCCTGGTTGATGCCCATATGCCAAATACTCCCAACCGGGAAGAGGAGGAGTGTGATTACAAAGGCCTCACTACAGATGCAGTGATTGAAGTTGCCCGGGATGCAGACAGCCTATCAGTCATGGTAGGCTTCGAAGAAAAAAGTTCACAACATGATTTTGTTGATCCTGTGGCAGAATACATGGAGGCCCTCATTGGCTCAGTTCCTCAAGCATTAATCTTATGCAAGAGCTGAACACAACAGAATTGGTCACCACTGCTGGTGGCCTCAGTTTTGAAGAACCACATACAGAGCACCTTGTGGTTATCTCTGACAGGCAGCCAGTGCTCATATCCTTTTTTGCTATTACTTGACTGGCTGCATTGACATTATTGTATCACTTAGAACATCAGATGTTTCCAGTTAGGGTAGGGTAGGTAGGAAAGCTCAATAAAGCTCAGTCTAAGAGCACGTAGTTAGTTGTTTCAATTTCTGTCTTAGAATGTAGAGAAGAAACCTGCTAGACAGTCTAATCCTAGCAGGTAGTAGTGTAGGTAGAGAAGCATATGAGACCAACAGTCTAATCTGGTCTCATGGAGTAATAAGGGTAGAAATAGAATAGGTTTATTTTTCCTGTTTCTAAACATTGATGATGTAAAAGGGTCTGCAAGTCCAAATGCACCCAAGAAGAAAAATGATAGAACTATAGTGTGGGTAGGTAGCTGTATGGGAAGTGTTTCTGCTGATATGATGTCTTCATGAGTTGTGGCAGCTAAAATCAAAGAAGAAAAGGATGGTTCAAGCAGCAGGCATCTGGCCTACACCAAGAGATCAATTTCTGGATTCTTGACTCCTTCAAGAAGAAGCCATCCCTTAATGGAGCCATGATGGCCCCTATAGGGGTACGACAGAAATGGGGGCTAAGTCATTGTTGAGTCTTCAAGGAATGCATTTCCTCTGAAAACACAGTCTCCTTGAAGCCTCTATGTGTCTTTTATCCTTTGATAAAATCCCCTCAGCTGATTTCCTTTATAAAGCCTCTCTGCTATGAAGAAATGCCCAAAGGCCCCCTTTTCCTTCTTATTTCACACCCAATTAGCCTCTATTTTATCCCCCTTGTCTTCCCCTTCTATTTCGCTTCTTACCCTTTAGTTTCCCCCAAAATCCCCTTAAAATTCTTTCCCCAACCTTCGTTGGCCTTCTTCCCCTTTTATCTCTCTATCGTTCCCCTTCCCAACCTTCAAAATCCATTAAAACAGGCTTAAACCCATCTTCCGACCTTATTATAAGGCCAAGCCCCTTTTCACCAGCCCCTTTCAAACCACTTCCCCACATGTGACCCGGCGCTGGGACCAAGTGCTTAAGTCCCAGGCGCTTATCGCAATCGGAAGGTCGGGTGGGTGCAAAATTTCCTTTGCAATATCAAAAAACCCCCGATGCGATTTGTCTATAACGTTAAGTCCCGCGGTGCATCCCGCACCGTTGATCTTCCGCGGAGATCCGACGGCAGAGCGCTAATCGCAGCCCCGGCTCAATCGCAATCGCAACGTTTCGTGTGTGCCCTCCGATCAATCGCAAGTCCTTCCCTCCGATCTCCGATTGCGATCCTCCGACCTTATCCTGACCGTCCGTCCTCCCGCAGATCCGACGGCCAGCGCTCAATCGCAATTCCCCTCCCGATCACAATCACAAGTCCCATCTCTCTGTCTCCGAATGCGACGCTCCGATTCAATCGCAGTCGTCCATCCTTCCCGCGATCCTACGGCCATCACACCTTCCTTTTCCTCCCGATCGCAATCGCAAAGTCCTTTCCTCGTCTCCCAAGTTAAATCTCTGCTCCAGGTTTCCGGAAGTGCCGATCTAACGGTCCAGATCTGTCCGCTCTCCGATGACCAAATCCACCTGCCACCTTCTCCGATCCCGGAAATCGCGCACTACCCCTCCGATTGAGTGTGAGCCGTTGATCTGGCCTTCGGATCCAACGGTCAGCGCTCAATCGCTGGTCCCCTTCCGATCACAATCGCAAACTGTTTCGTCCGACTCCCGATTGCGATCTCCCGATTCAATCAGGGCTGTCCATCCTCCACGCTGATCTGACGACTATCGCTCTCCCTACCCAATCACAATTGGAATTTTGTGAGCGTCTCCCCTTCGTGCCCCTCCAATTGCGATTGTTCTGATTACATCTCCACTGTCCATTTCCTCCCAGATCTGACGGCTCGGATCTGATCGCCCTCCGCCTCTGCAGGGTCCCACGTACGCCCCTCCGCTTCATTGTTTTTCTTCCATTTCCTTTGTATTTCCCCCAAACGCTAATCTTTGGGCTTTCACACTAATAAGCCTTTTCTTCCGTCTTTCTCCACTATTTTTGCCGTTTTCACCGTTCCGCCACCGTTCCTCTGCCTCCATAGTATTTCTCCACCACTGCCCAGATTTATGTTATTATGCAGCAGCACAGAGAGGCCAATTCAGCAGCCAAACGAGACAACAGAGGCGGGTTAGAAGGGATTTGAGCCTGTAATTGAAGATTAATGGTTATGATCCTGCATTCAAAGGATTCAGGCACTATTTGAAGACTAAGAGCGCACCAGCAAGTCATAACTGCGCCACCTAACAACAGAGCACATTTACTCCAGAAGTACACCTTCCTACAGCGATCTCCATGCCTCCTCGAGCCCTGAAAAGATTAATTGCACTGTCTGAAACCCATTTAGGACAGTCAGGAGGCAGTTAGGAAGTATGGGGTGACCTGCAGATCATCCCATCCAGTTCATTTATTCCGGCCAGAAACGAGTTAGGATTTTATGGGCCCAAGAACATATCGAGGAGGTCAATTTAAAACTGACGGACTCCCCCGGACAGTTACGGTACAAGCAATGCCCATGACCATTAAGTGGTATGGGCGTGAACACTTCCGCCTTACTGACTTAATGGGATTCATTCAGTGTTCATCTACTTCTGTTTTTCTCATTCTCCTATAAAATCCCCAGAAACGAATTGTAAAGGTTGTTGTTCAGTTGTTGGGCATATTGCTGTTAGTGGGTTTCATCTGACTGTTAGAACAGTCTTGGGAGGGAATATCAGAGTAGCTGTATGTAATAGGCTGGGAGGAGAAATTCTGGACTGTAACAGCCATTGAGCTACATTGTACATGACTGGTTTTGCATCATTAATCAAGCACATTTCACAGGATCCTGGTCTATTACTATTGGTGATGTTTTTCTCACTCTGTTTATTACATTTTCTTGTTCCATGTTCTTAAATGGCTGACAGAGAAGTATAACATAGGATTCACCCTTGTTAGGTGCCCTATGTTTCCTTCTCTCCCTACCTTTATGTTTTATGCTTTATGTGTTATATGAGAATGGTTTTCAGTTTATTTAACCAGCGCAGTAGATGTTATTGACTGCTGGCTGATGTATGAATTAGTTGTTGTTCCTAAAGGTTCTTAGGGGTTTTAAGTGGAAGGTTTGGGAACACGCGGGATAATTGTTAGCCACAATCACTTAGGATGTACACACGACTAGGCGACCTTTCTGAATCCTTTTGTTTATCTTGCTCTACATTTTTTTCCCCTTGGAGTTTTCATGGACACGGAGTTAAATGACCTGCAATCGATCTATAAGAAACCCCTTTTCCCTCTTTGAGAATTTGCCTTTGAGTATGTCCAAGCAGGTCTGGAGTTAAATGACCTCTGGCCTGATCTATAGACATAAATTGGGTTGCTCTCCTTCCCTCACTTTCTTTCCTTAATGTTCCACCCCACCATCTATCTAAAATATCCTTTAGTATAGATGACTTTCCCTATGAAAACCCTTGGTTGGTTGTTATGCAAGCAATCCCCTTTCATGACTCTATAGCCCAATGGATTGACACTTTCTTGACCTATCTTCTTTTGCCGAAACATCCTGCTACTTTGTTCCTTTCATCCCATAGCCTTCTCAGTTAATGATCTCCAAACCAACAACCAAATCATTTAAAAGCCCTTGCGATTCATACTTATCCTAATACCTCATTTTGAGCTTCAAAGATATATCTCAGCCTGCTCTGTTTGAAGATCCTCTCACGAAAGGTCTGAGAGGGCTAGATCATGGGCCCAAGTGGTTACGTGTTGTCTCATCTTTTGGTCTTACAGATGCGGCAAAAACATGGCAATCCCAACACTAAGCTTGTCTTTGTCTTGACTTTCTATCACGGTGTCCGAATGTTGATAGCAGTGTGTATCGAGCTAGAGAAGAGAGACGGATCAAGTATCTTCGACAGAAGACGACAACATAACATCAGAATGAGGTAGGTCGTCTTCCTTGCCCTGAATTTCATTTAAAATATAGGAAGATAGATGTTAGTATGTTCCCATAGTTGCTAGACCCACCCTAGGGCTAGAGGGATCGCCTCTGTCCACAGAGGGGATTTTCCTAGACAACAGGGAGGATAAGAGGTCTCGTGATGAGCTGACCTACCACGATTATGAGACTTAGCATGCATGACATTACTGCTCCTGGTCACCAAGCTAGAGTAATGGATTTTAGCCAAAAAGATGGAATATAGTAGGTCTCATCACGAGCTGACCTGTTCATCCATATTACTTCTTCTGAGTGGCACTACCATCAGCTAGTTACCAAGCCAGGTCAGTGGCCTTTATCAAAAATTGAAATAAGCTAACTCTAAATCCATGCCTAGTAAGTGGGACACATACATTTCGTTGGTTCAAAAGACATCCCTGTTGAGGTTATGGACACCTGCGGGCAGCAGGGCCATGTATATGGTATTAAAGTTAACTGCATACTATGATTTTCTTGGTTATCCTTCTCTTTCCCTAAGACTCATCCTTTTTCTTGGAAAATGGTTTTAAGAAGATTTTAACATGATTCTTTGAGTTCTATCTTTCAAAAATAATGAATCTTTAATGATGTGGTACCCTTAGTGAATGTTATTGTTTGTATTAGATTAAGAGGAAATTTGGTTTTTGAATCCAGATGACAACGGAATTTAGAGTGTTCAATAAAGAGGTTGTTGATTGGTATCATAACTCACTTTAATTTTCATAATATTAAGAGTGATGAATTACTCAAAGATGACTACTCACAAGGTATTGGTTGCAATCAATGTGTATTGATTATAGTTGCCTCTAAATATGTGTTGCATAACTTAGGTACAAGAATATTGTGTTAGTATTTTTGAAATTTCACCTATTCATTGAAATTTGATTCTTATCATAAAACTTTGGGTAGAAACAAAATATGGAATTCATTTGGGAGAATGTAACATGTATGTGCAACACTCTTTTCTCCATAATGTCTACCCGATCTTGTTTTATCATTTCACATGTTTTTAGCTGGTAACGTAATATTAATTTTGCGGCTAATGAACGCATTACAATATCAGGCATCTTCATCCTTACTTGCTAAAATATTTTCTGACGTTTTCCCTACCTTATTTCATAAGTCTTATAGTTTTCGCTTGCACGAGGAGGTGCAAGAAGTTCAGCATGGGGGGATGTTGAGCTGTCATTTTGTCCAAATTTTTATGATTTTTATTAGATAATTTTGTGATTGTACCTAGTTTTTTAATAATTTTTATCTTATTAAGTTGATGATTATAGGTATTTAGAATTAAATTATAAATTCTTGTTATTAATTAAATTGAAGGGTGTTTTAAGTAATAGTTTCATTAACAAATGCCTTCTTGGTGGCAGGCGAGTAAGTCTAGTGAAAAACTGCATTTAAGTACAGATTCATGCACGGGGGCAGAAACATATTCATGGACGGATTCACCCCATGCAAGAAGCAGCATCTTGGACTCTATAACAAAGACTGACAGCCAAATTCTGAACCCTTTGCCTCGTTTCAAGATGAGATTTCTAGCATCGGCAGCACTAATAAAATATAATTAACCAGTCTTCCTAAAACACAATTGATTACCAACAACTTCAATCAGCTTCCCAGGTGTATTACAACAAAGGCTTAATAATTCACATGTGCATGATATTTGAACCATTGCATAATGGGTGTCTCAGGGGAGTGGTTTAATACATTGGTTGATCTTAAAAATTCTAAGTAATATCTGCCTCACTTGTAAATAGGAAGATGCCCTGATGACGGAACCCATAGTATGGCAACAGACGAAACATTCTAGGGACAATAATAATATTCTAATATATTCAGAAAATATACAAAATGAGGATGCTCTTAATACTGCATCTCATACTGATATTGAATCAAATGAAAATTTCTTCAAGGGTTTTGTAGTTGAAGACACTTCAATAATATCTACAGACTCTTCAGAAGGGGCCACAAGAGAGGAATGGGCAACTATTTCCATCCAAACTACTCTTCGTGGCTTCCTGGCAAGGAGAGCCCTTCATGCTTTGAAATGATTAGTAGGACTTCAAGCTCTTGTCAGGGGCCATGTAGTGAGGAAGAAAGTCACTATCACATTGCGATGCATGCAAGATTTGGTGAGATTTTAGGCTCGAGTCTGAGACCGAAGGGTGTGTGTAGCAATGGAGGATCAAGTTAGGCAATATAAAGTTGAGCAACAGCTTAAGCTTGAGGCTTAAATCTGTGAAGCTGAGGAAGGGTTGTGTGACAACATAGGATCAATGGAAAAAAATCATGCTAAGTTATAGTAGAGGCAAGAAGATGCAATCAAACGGGAGAGGGCCATGGCATATGATTTAAACCATCAATGGTAAGCAAGCTCGAGACAAATACATGAATTATCTGAGGGATTTAAAGTTGATGAAAGAAATTGGCATTGGAACTGGCTAGAACGTTGGACGGTTGTACGACCATGGGAGAAGACAGTTCTGGATCAAAATATGAACGCTGGTTTTGAAGGAATTGAAGATACCTCTAATGTGAAAACATGTGGTTATGAACCTCAATATAAATTGGGTATAAAAGAGGTTGCCTTATGTTCTCTTAAAGGGGCCTAGAAAAATTCTAGAACTCTTTCTCATAGCAACCTTTCATCTTCAACTAAATATAATTCCACGTGCAACACCCTGGTGTAATAATATCCAAATTAAATTCAAGACAATCACTTGGCTCTATTGGAATAAACATTAATGTGGATATATTCTGGCACCGTTTTTTTCATGTGATTACTATGAAGTGGAACATGTTCATAAAATTGCATAAGCCTTGCTTTCAGGCTTGGCCACTGCATGTGTGGAGAGTGCCATGGGAGACCTCTTCAAGAGTCTGGCATCTGTAGCTTCCAATGTGAGGAAGGAAATGATTGAATATCTTTGACAATAGAGTGAAGTATATCCCACACAATATGTGATGATTGTCGGAAGTTCAGGCTCTCAAGAAAGCCTTGTTGATGTAATTGATGACCTGCTTGACAACTTTGTGCACCATAAGAAAAATTTATTTACCAGAATGTCTGGCTGGCTTCTTAGTCAATAGAATGAAGCTTTCTAGCTATGCAATTCCCCAGCTAACTTTGCGATTCCTCTACTAGTAGTGCGTGAGGATCAAATTCTTCCAGAAGTCGGATCGCACCAGCTCAACCCTGAATTGGAAATCAATTCTCATTGTTTTGATTTTACTAACCTGAATACTAAATTTATGTCATGTGTAACTATCGAACCATTTAATTAGATCACAGTGCACCTTCTATAAAAGAGATGGCTACACACTAAGGAAGCCAAATTCTCAGATGTAGAACCAGCATCGAATTTGCAGGGGACTGTAATAAAGATAGGGAATTGTTTTGTGTAAAACTAGAATCATTGTGCCTAACTTGTGTAAAGTGATTTTGAGATGTTGTTTTAAATATATACAATCGCCTTCAAGTCATGAACATAAGCATTTTTTCCACGATTCATTTTGAATTTCGTGTTTGATGAGGCAAATATTTCCTCCATTAAATGTGTGTTTCATTCCAGTACCTATTTTATCATTATTAAGTGAGCTTAATGTACTTTGACCATTAAACTGAGCCAAGGCGCAGTACAACTCGCATTTACGACTCCCAAATTGATAATTACTATTGAGAGGTTTAATCCGAAAATTAAACCACCCAACGGTAATAATAGATTTAAAAAAAGAAAAGTATAATGTTATTGAAATAATGACTAGATTTAGTAGTTATTTTGAAGAAAATTTCAAATAATATTCTAGATATGAATAAATAAATATGTTAAAATGGAACAAGGGAACACAAGATATCATTGACTTCAAATATGACCCAGGATTAACTTGTAAAATATATTAATGGGGGAATTACTATGTTCATTCTTCCCCTAGTATCACAATTTCATTTTAGTACAATCATGAGAAATAAATTTTGACAGAACGTGATTACAATGAAAAACTTATTTTCAAGATGCAATGATTGTGCCTCAATCACCCAAAAGGACATGGCCACCATTAATCCAATTGAAGTACAATGATTGTGGGTAGTTCAAAAGGCTCTTAATATTTATATTGTAATTTTCCACAATGTATATTATACACACAAATTGAATTTAAGGAAGCATCCTAGCACTTACTTGAGCATGGAAAAGGAAACGAATTATCGTGTTAGAAGGGGATTTCAACCATATTATTCTTTCTACTATAGAGATAAGTTCAAAATTTAGTATAACATAATTATTTAATTTCCTTAAGGATCTATAAGAACTAATGGTGGATTATTATGGATACTCATATACAAGTGGGGAATACCAAGCCACCCATTAGATGATGTTATACTAAAATCTGAATCTATGATTTTTTTGGCTTGCAAAGAAGATGGTATTCAAACTCCCATGGTAGGCATGAATAATACAAGTAGGTAAAATAGAAAATCCCCAGTATTATTAGTGGTACAAATGGATAACTATGTAGTCAATGACAAAAATCACTCTTTGTTTGCATTTACATCCTTTATAATAACAAGGAGAGAATTTAACATTGTTGAAGTTGGTTTCCTCTTGGTGGGACACACAGATATAAATTCAAAGATGAAATTTATGGGAGGATAGTAACTTATATCAAATTGAAAGAAATTTTTTATTTTCAGAGATGAGGACCAAAATTTCTTCATTCCATATGTAATTAATCAATTCTTTGACTTGAAAATATTTGTGGATCCGCATATGTTCTAAAATAATGATGAGATAATTAGCATTAAAATATGGAAATATGTTATGCTCCAAATATTCAAAATATAGAATGAATTATAATTATACCCTTGCTTATCCATAATTTTTCTATTTCCAAGTAGTAGTTCCCACAAGATTTTTCAAGACCTAAAATATATAAATCTTATGAAATACTTAACCCTCTTGAAATGCATACAAAAACAAGGTTGAGATACACAAGTAGGTGTGCCTACCTTGAAATAGGGCTTCTAGAATTTTAAGCTAATTCTCAATAATTACTAGGCATATGGTAAGGGTTTAAAATCCACAAAATGTTCTAGAATATTCTTTGCAGTAAAAATATATCAAAATATGAGATTTATCTAAAAATTAGCTGCACCCTTTCTTCCCTTTCAATTAATTTTTTAATTAAAAAATGCCATATGAAGATGAGTTATTGTTTTTTGGGCTTCTAGTGTTAATAATCCATGGTAATGGCCCATGGTACTATAACAAAACCTATTTATATGTTAACAATATTTATGGTAGAGTGGGGTGAATATCCATAGTTAAGAATATTCTTAAATGTATATATGTATAACTCATGTATTGATTATTTTTATAATAAATAATAATAATTGATGACCCTTATTATTGCAACAGGAATGTTGAAAATAATGAGGGAGTTGACTTCTATTATCAGCCAAATTTTCGTAAAAACTTAATAGGTATTGAAACTATATGTCAAATAGGAAATATTTTTTACTTTGGTTGATCTTATGCAACTGCAGAGAATTTAAAATTCACAAATACCACTTTTTCGATCTAGGCTACAAGAAATGTTTGAAGGAAGAAATAGAAAGGAATCATATTCTATTACAAAGAAGAAAATGAAAGAAGGTCGACCCTAATCTAATTGTAGGAAGGTAAATGACAAGAAGTAACTCTACTTTGTTTTTCATAAAGTGAATCTATGCTACTACAAGAAATTAAATGATTGAAATAAACTTATTCTACTACAATAAATAATAGAAAAGAAACTTAAGAATGTTGAAGGAAAATCAATCCTATCGTATGGTGCATGATAAATCAATTCTATAGTTGAAAGAAGAGATACAAACAACAACCCCTAATTGTAGAAAGAAAGCTACAATTACTAGGGTAAAGTTCCTAAGGGGTATTTCAACCTATAAAATCCATCTCCAGGGCATAATGAATGTTATAAAATGCTATGTAATGATAAAAAAGAACATCATGAAAATATGTGGGAATTCTAAGGAAATATGTGTATTTTCACAAGATGACCCTGTTTTTCTATAGGAAACATCTGAGAGAAAATTTATGAGATATAAATCTGGTTTTAAGAGTGGATATGGTGAGGGAAGATTTTGGAAGGAAAAAGAGGTAATTTAAAAGCTCAAGTATACCCTATGAATCAACTTTTACAAGGAAGATGAAAAACAGGGGGTTTCTTCTAGCTTGGCTAGGTAGAATTTAGCTTGTTGGCATATTGTAGAGATGTAAAATAGTGGGTGAAAATATTATGTTGTAAATGAAATAAATACATCAAAATAAAACTAACTTTCCCCTATCAAGCAATACCATTTATCTAAAGGAAAATTTCATAGTTAACTAATAAAAACAAATTGAAAAAATAACTGTTAAAATAATAATGTGCAAACAAAGTAAAATGATGGAAATGATGAGTAGAATTTTACATAATAATATCATTGCATAAAATAAACTATTTTTTTTAATCATAAAAAAATACATAAATAAAATTAGAAAGAGGCTTATTCATAAACCCTGGATAAGAAATAATTTTTCAGAGATAAGATTTGTAGAGAAACATAATTAAGATAAATGTACAAGAGGAGGGATTGGGCACTTGGGTTGGGCCCTAACCCAAGGAGACTCAGACCCCTTAGAATAAAATCAGACCGAGAGTAAAATATTTTTTTTCATTAATCCAAAAAAGTGGTCATACATGAAACATGAAAAACTGAAATAAAAGGCAAGATACTTTCTCTATTGTTTTTTTTCTTCCTCTAAATATTTGAATCCCTATTGGGATACTAAGGCCTCTTATTTATACAAAAAATGCTTGAGAGGAATCCTCGTTGAAGAGAGGACTGCTTCCCTCCAAAATCCCTAAAATGTTGTATTTGGTTCCCTAGTGCCCTTGCAACTATAGGAAGGTGGTAAATGTCCTTCAGCCAACAAAGTTGTGATTATCCTTTAGTAGGGAACAAGCCCCATAATCATCTCTTGTTGGACTCCTACATGATCTGCATAATATATTGTTAATATCCTTCACATTTAATGCATTGGGCATACAAAATATAACAATAATATCTTAACCATCCTAATAACATATTAGAGTGGAAAAATACATTATCAAGTACAAAAGGAAAGGTTTAAATATGGCAAAGGATGGTAAATGGGCCTTAAATTATACTTATTTAGGAGGCCCATCATACTCCCCTACTAAAAACGGTTCTCATCTCTTGAGTAACCTAGTTATCTTTTTGCACCTCATTCATTGCCTTGGTAGCTTTCCTAACGTGCCAAGATTTTTCAAATGTGGTAGCTCGCTTTGGATGAAACCCTACATTCTCTTCAATTTTTGTCCACTCCTTGTTTTCCTCTTACTGATCCTTGTGCTCTTGTAGGAATAATAGTAAATGGGGACTAAATTCGAGTCCTATCTAATGGAATCTACGATTTTGGCCACAATATTTCTCAACCTATTCATCCAACCAAATCCCATGTTATGAAAGCAGCTCCCAAAATAGAAGAAAAGAGAGATCAACGCATTGTAAATCAGCCACATCGAGGGGGAAACCTCCTTTACATTACATAAATGAAAAATTCTTGGATGATTCAAATGAAAAAATCTCCTTTATATATATAGGGGTCCATGGGGCCACATTATAATCATAACCGACCTAAAAATGGAAATGTAAGGGAAAAACAATAATAATAGTGGGATTTTATGGGGCACAACAATAAGAATACGGGGACTACAGGGGTGCAACAATAACAATAAGGGGGCTACACTAACAACAATAAGGGACTACACTAGTAATATAGGGACCTAACATGTCCCTCTCCTTCAAAAATGTGTTTTCCTCAATGCTTGAGTAGCTCTGGATGCTGCTGTATAAAATTCTCATCCTCCCATGGGGAATCATCAATGGGTAATTTCTTACACTTAATGAGATACTCTGAAATTGATCGATGTCATAGCTGTCGAGTTCTTGTTTCCATGACTACTTTAGGTTCCAATATGATTTTCCTTCCTCGTCAAGTTTTAGCACTATTGTTTGAACTAGAATTTTGTCACCTATAACCTTCTTTAATCATGAAACATGGAAAACTGGGTGCACTCGAGAAGAAGTAGGAAGCTCCAATTTGTATGCCATAGTAACAATATTTTTCAACACCTTGTAAGGACCATAGTACTTTGGCGATAATCTGTTATCCTTATTAGCTTGCTTGAGGGACATTTGTTTGTATGGTTGTAGCTGCAAAAATACGAAGTCTTCTACATCAAAACTTCTCTCGCTGCTATGTTGATTTGCATGTTGTTTCATTCAATTTTGTGCCAAATTTAGGTTATCCTTTAAGAGTTTTAGAACTTGTTGTTGACACTCGATGTGATATTCCACTTCTTGAACCTTAGAATTTTCTCTTAAATATTATGTGATGGATGGTGGATGATTTCCATAAAGTAGCATAAATGGGGTCATTTTTGCTGCAGTATGGAAGGAAGTGTTATATAACCCTTCAGCCAAAGGTAACCACTTTACCCATTGTGTTTTTTTATCAGATACAAAACAAGGAGGATATCCTTCCAAAAAAAATTTCACTATCTTAGTTTTCCCATCGGATTTAGTATGATAAGATGAGCTATAAGGTAGTTTAGTACCCAAACAATAAAATAATTCCGTCCAAAAATTTCTAGTGAAAATGGGATCTCTGTCACTTACAATAATATTTGGGTTTCCATGTAGCTTTTAAATTATTTCCATAAATGTAGTAGCAACTGAACTTGCTTTAAATGGATGAGATAATGCACAAAAGTGTGCATAATTGGTATGTCTATCAACTACCACCATGATGACACTCTTTCCTTCAGACTTGGGTAAAGCAGTGATGAAATCCATTGAAACCTCATCCCAATATTGACTTGGAATGAATAAAGGATGTAGCATACATGGGGTCTTAATTGTCTCAACTTTTTTTTGCTGGAAAACCTAAAATTCTGCGACAAAATTTTGAATATCAGATTTAAGGCCATCCCAAAAAAAATTCTTTCACCCTACGGTAAGTTTTTAAAAATCTTGAGTGTCCTCCTAAGGGAGAGGTGTGCAATTACAAAAGAATATTTTTTTTATTTGGGAATACTTACAAAGATATAAGCGATATTTGTACCATAAGGAATCATTTTTACAATTAAATGTATCAGATGTATTGGGATCTTTCTGCAAATTTTGAATGAGTGTCCACACTTCTTCATCATTCTTCCATTTGTCCCTTGCTTCAGTTATCCAATCTAGTTGGATAATAGAAATTTCACAAAGAAATGCTTCCACCTCCTCATCCTTTCTTGATAGTGCATCTACAACAACATTTATCTTCCCTTTTTTGTAGATTATTTCAAAGTCATAACCCAACATCTTTGTGACCCATTTTTTCTTCTCTTCTGAAGATAGTCTTTGTTCCAAAAAGTATTTAAGACTATCATGATTAGTTTTTACCTTGAAGTGTCTTCCCATTAGGTAAGGTCTCCATTTCTTTAGTTCATGTAGTATTTCAAATAGTTCCTTCTCATAAATAGCTTTATGTAAATACTTTCCATTGATTGGACGGACTTCAAAAGCAATGGGTCTTCCTTCTTGCATTAAAAAACACCAATTCCATTTCTCGAGGCATCGTATTCCACAATAAAGGTTTTTTTTGAAGTATGGCGTAGCTAAGACCGGTGCTAGGAAAATTACCTCTTTAAGATGTTCAAAGGACTTAGTTGCTTTAGAGTCCACGAAAATTCATATTTCTTCAATAATGTTGTTAGAGGTGCTTCTATTCTCCCATATTTCTAAACAAAATTGCGATAATAAACTATTAACCCGATAAATCCTTGCAACGAATTTATCGTTTTGGGGACATTCCATTCCTTAATGGTTTTAATTTTTTTAGGGTCTAACTTAACACCCTCCTCAAATACAATATGACCCAAATATTCCACCTCTTGTACTCCAAAGAAACATTTGGAGATTTTTGGATATAATTGTTTCTCCTCCAATAGTTTGAGCATGTAATATTCCTAATTAGCTTTCAGCTAGTTGTAATATTAATTTTTTATTTTGATAGTAATATAGGTGAATAAGTGGGTAGAGAGACCCATAAAACTCTTTAGTAGGAATAAAACCACTTCTCATGTGAATGTGGAGCATTGTATCAGCTGAATAAAGCACCTTTAGGTGTGAACAGGTGCTAAAGCATGTGGACAGGGTCAAAGTTGACCAAATCAACAATGCTATCATAGAGGTAGTGGAGAGTTAATGGAGGATAGCGTAGTCATAGAGGAGGAGTGTATGCATGAGAGTAGATTCTTTAATGAGTGGGACCCACGGTGAGGAAGATCACCAAGAATATAAGGACGAGGATGGAAACCATAGAAGGCATTGTGAATATTGATTTTATATTGCTCTTGTATGACTTTTTGCATGCTTCAGCTATTTAGCTAAGTCTCTTGTGTTGTTTAGCACAAGGGTGTTTCCGAGCGGAAATCCCACCCTCATCCTTGGGGGACTTCGAGTGCCTACTCAGGACAGGTTCATTGAGCATAATTTTCACTATCTGGCATCAGGCCAAGCTTCAACTATCATTCGCAATGTAGTCTCCTTCATGATTGTGTTGTTTTGTAGGGCAACGACAGTGGAGGATTGATAGACCCAGTTTCTTATCTTGTTTTTGAGTGAGGGGAGAAACCCTTTATCTAGGAGGCTAGCAAGGAAGATCCTTGAGAATTATTCCACCATATGACATCAATCTAAGCGACAACATTCACCCATAGTGCAGTCTCCTCAAGAAACTGTGTTATTTTGCAGTGCAGTTGCAGTGGGAGGTCAAGTACCCAAGTTCTTGACCTTGTTTTCCAGTGACGGGAGAAACCCTTCATCCAAAGAGTTTGTGAGGAGGGATATCAGCCATTTTCATATCAGATCAGCCACCTCCCACCAGTGATCTAGTTTCATAGCGTTATTCAGCCCTAGGGCTACATTTTGTATATTCTAGATTTTGAGTATTTTCGGAAACCCTTTCTGGATTTTCTTGGAATAGCAGTACAAACCCTAGATCTCTGATCCCGATATTTTATAAGCACTACATCAGTAGATCCATGTGTTTAAATTTACATAAGCAGTAAACACCAAAAAAAATTTTTTTTTTTTAGCCTCCAGAATTCTTGTATAGCATTCGGTCTTCATATTTCATGTATTGGGTCTCTAGAGCCTTGTCTTGCCTAGCTTGAGTGTCTTTTTTCTCAATATATTGTATAAATTTGTTGCTATAATGTTTAATATAATGGCTATATGATCTTCTCTTATTTTTATGTGCTGATGTATCACTACATTTTCCAGTTTATGTTCTATATTCGTGTCTTTTCCATTTTGGGATATTACAGTGGTATCATAGCATGATCTCTAGCTCAGCTTATGGGCAATACATCTTATGATGCCAAAAGAAGAAGCAGGAAGAAGAGATCCATAATTATGGAGGGATTAATTTTTGCCTCATTTCTTTTTAGATATATGCAGGATGTCTCCAAGGAGGTCAACCTAATGATGAGGGAAAGGAAAAAAGAGACCTCAAGAAGGTTTCAAAATGAGGAAGGTCCTAGCACTTCCTATCAGCAATAAAAGAAACTGGTAATGCATAGAGCTCCACTACAATCTACTATGTCCAATATCTTTGAAGAGGGAGGGGAATGTCGTGGAGATGGAGGAAATTTAGATCATGAGACTCTAAGTGATTATCTTGTAGAGTACAAATCTCAATCAAGGGCATTCAAGTAGTGTCTAACTCTCCAAAAATTTATCCAAATCAAAGAATAACGGAGGCCCTGCAGCAGCAGTAGAAGAAAAAATCATAATAGATTCCTTTTTCCTACATTTTATGGGTCATCCACAAGAAAAAAAAAGGCTTCGAGGAAGAAGTTAGATGCATTCTTCCTGCTACATATAGTAGCAGAAAGAGAATTTTTCAAGATTGCAGTGCTACAACTTAAGGGTGAAGCCAAGGATTGGTGGTTCAACCATTTGATACATGTAAGAGTGACTTCTTATGCATATTTTACTCAAAGGCTGATCAAGAAGTTTTATGGAAGAAAACTGGGGGTAATTCCCATTGAGACATTTACTAACATTGATGAAAAAGCATATGAGGAGCCAAGGGAAGATGTCTGCACTATCACTTCGAAAGAGGAACAACTTCCACCACCACTAGCTGTAGGAGTACTTTCATCAAGAGAAGGAAAACTTGCATCCTTGCAATATGGTCTTGATCTCTTGACATTGGGAGTCCCATGCATGATTCAGGAGATGTATGAGGAAGAGGAGGTAGATACCAGCATTGGTACAGCAGTAGAGGAGCACCCATCACCATCACTAGTAGTTGGAGAAGCCATTACATTGGTTGGAGGAACTCTTGTAGTTGTACAAGATGTTCCCAAGTATCATCTTATCCAAGGTATGCAAACATTTCCATGCCATATTATTTCAGCACATCATATGGAGATTTGTCAGGACATGACATCAGGGAAATTTCATGACCAAGGGTTAGAGCACATTGCTGATTTGGAGCAGAAAGCTATCACAGCGCAGATGACCCTTGACTTGTTCAAGGAAGATATGTATAGCCATCCTAGTTTTTCATTGTTGAGCTACACACATCACTTTTTGTTAAAATGTGGAGTTTCAGGGGATAGGATGAGCATATTCCTCATCATTCCAATGCAAAACTATGGGTTCAACATTGTGTATGACCATGAGACAACAGATGCACCATCATGGAGATCAACAACATTGTCACTGAGGAGCAGTGATAAGTTGGGGTCCCGACTATTATTGGAGCATTCTGATGACTGCTTCACTTATGAAGCATTGGATGGGCAGATGGTTGATGATGGACATATTTTGATGGATAACATCTTCTATTATTATGATAGATATTCCTTGATGAGCACCTCACAAATCAAAGATGAGATTTTTCCTATAACATGTTTTGAACCTTATGGGTTCTACTGAGTGATTGATGAGAGGATATCATGTAGAGATCTCTAGGAGGTTTCACTTCAACATATCATGGAGTGAAATTTATTCATAAGATTGAGGAGGATGGATTTCTCCATTGGGTGGATACCAAATTAGAGCATGATAGGAGTCACCCATAGTTGGATGGATGGTGAGGATTATGGGCAAGTGGTTGGTGAGCTACTTGCAGATATATGACACAGCGTAGTAGGAGGCATGGCTGCGCTATCTACTCTTGAGATATTTTCGCCATCACATGACATATCCTATGTCAATGGGTGTGTTATGGTTTGGGACATTGCATGGAACTCACATTATGGGGCAGCAGGGAGCTTGGTTGTGTTGGGCTGATATGACATTTTACATGTCAATCAGTATGTTTCTGCTCCATGGCTTGTATGATGATGATATGAGGGGGCAGAAAGAGTCATTGTTGCTTTGGTTACTCTTGGGGGAGTATGGGCTGACTTTCTCCCATACCTTGCATGATATTTCAAGAGTTGATGATGGCACAGTTCTGTACTTTGAGAGTCAGGAGACACTTCCATACAGGAAGTATCCTTCCATATATGGTAAGGGGTTGTTGGCACTCATACATGCATTTTCAAAACTCAGGAAGCTTGTGAGGAGAAATAGCTTCCAGGTGAATATTTACCACCATAAACTTCAATATTATCTTGAGAAAAATCTGCTACAAGAAGGACAACAAAGGTGGAGTGGCAGTATTCCAGCATGTGGTTTTTCCATTGAGCATGACAGGGGTGTGTAGTCTACTTAGAGATTGAGAAGGAAAAAAATCATCCTGGAAGGTTGTTACAACCGCTCACTTTTCCGGGAGAGAGATGGGAGAGCTAATCTATGGACCCCATCACTAGCTTACCAAAATTACATGGTAAGGGTTGTGTCTTTGTACTTATTGATCATCTAACGAAGTATTTTCATTCTCTTTTTATTTATATACATTGCCTTGCTCCACAAGAGGGCAAGCCTCTATTTGGACTTCATGGTATTCCTAAGACCAACATTAGTGATGGAGATAGCCACCTCTTGTATGGATCTGGGAAAATATTGTTCTATTTTGGGTATACTCAGTTAACAACCAATTCAATTTCTTCCAAGTAGATGAGCAGATAGACACAACAAGAAAATGGTCGAGAAGTTACTTGCCACATTATATTCAGGGGAAGCAAGTAGCCAAACTGCGTTGGTTCCACTTGGGGAACTATTTTCACCATCCAAAATTTCATATGACACTCAGTATATTCCTCATTTGGATTCCATATTGTGGTAATGTTTTATTCACTATATGTGGGATGGCTTGGGCAAGCAAGGTTCATAGAACCAAAAGTGGATCCTTGAGAGTGCAACTTCCTCTTGGCCTCTTGAGGACAACATTATTGCAACCAAAGATCAGCAACAGCTCTATGCAGATCATAGATGGAGTGAAAGATAGTGTGGGATGGAAAATTTGGTCTATTGTGTTCAGCCAAACAACCTATCTACAATGAAGAAGAAGGAGATGGAGGAATTTTTCTATGAGCTACACAGTGATCCATCTTGTTTATATGATAACATGGGGGTTGGAGTTTCTCATTGGGGTCAAGGCCCCCAAAATTTTTCATCTCTCATGCCTCCAGAAGGTCTCTAGACAGCATGTAGCATCCTCCATGGGTATCCCACTTCTTTATGATGAGAGCCATTTGGTTTTTTTACCAAAGGCTAACTTGCACACTTGGGAGGAGCAACTAGGGGACAGATTGATTGGAGAGAATTTGGTTTAGTGGAGGAGTTTATCAGATGAGGATGCTATAGGAGAGGGAGAGGATATTTTCTAGTATCCATCATTGTAGTTGCTTTAGGACAAGAAAAATTTGGGAGGGTAGGAGTGTAGTATTCCTAATTAGCTTTCATCTATTTGAAATATTAATTTTTTCTTTTGATAGTAAGATATGTGAATAAGTGGGTAGAGAGACCCATAAATCTCTTTAGTAGGAATAAAACCACTTCTCACATGAATTTGGATCATTGTATCAACTGAATAAAGCACCTTTCGGTGTCAGCAGTGGCTAAAGCATGTGGATAGTGTCAAAGTTGACCAAATCAGCAATGTTTTCATGGAGGTAGTGGAGAGTTAATGGAGGACAGCGCAACCATAGAGGAGGAGTGTATGCATGAGAGTAGATCCTTTAATGAGTGGGACCCAGGGTGAGGAATATCACCAACCATATAAGGAAGAGGATGGACGCCATAGAAGGCATTGTGAATATTGATTTTGTATTGTTCTTGTATGACTTTTTGCATGCTTCAGTTGTTTAGCTAAGTCCATTGTGTTGTTTAGCACAAGGGTGTTTTCGAGCAGAAATCCCACCCTCATCCTCGGGGGACTTCAAGTGCCTACTTAGGAGAGGTTCATTGAGAATAATTTCCACTATCCATCATCAAGCCAAGATTCATCCATCATTCATAGTGCAGTCTCCTTTAGGATTGTGTTTTTTTGCAGGGCAACAATAGTGGAGGGTTGATAGACCCAATTTCTGAGCTTGTTTTCTAGTGAGGGGAGAAGCCTTTCATTCGAAAGGCTAGGTACCATGAACCTTGATCATTATTCCACCATCTAAAATCAAGCCAAGTAGCAGCATTCACCCATAGTGCAGTCTCCTCTAGAAATTGTGTTATTTTGCAGTGCAGTTGTAGTGGGAGGTCAAGTACCCAAGTTCTTGACCTTGTTTTCCAGTGAGGGGAGCATCCCTTCATCTGGAGAGTTTGTGAGGAGGGATATAAGCCTTTGTCATATCATGTCAGCCATCTCCAACCATTGATCCAGTTGCAGAGAACTATTCATCCCTAGGGCTACATTTTGTATGTTCTGCATTTTGAGTACTTTCTGAAACCCTTTCTGGGTTGTCTTGGAATAGTGCTAGAAAGCCTAGATCTCTGATCCTAGCATTTTCTAATCTCAACATCAACAGATCCATGTGTTTACATTCCTAGCAGTAGTAAACCCCAATAGAAATTGCATTATTTTAGCCTTCAGCATTCTTGGATAGCAGTTGTTCTTCATATTTCATGTATTGGGTCTTTAGAGGTTGTTTTTTCTAGCTTGAGTGTCTTTTTCCTCAATATATTGTATACATTTGCTGCTATAATGTTTAATATAATGGCGATATGATCTTCTCTCATTTTGATATGTTGATGTATCGCTAAATTTTCTAGTTTGTGTTCTATATTCCTATCTTTTCCATTTTGGGATATTACATAGCACCATGTCAACATGTTGAACATAATCCTTCCAAGACCTGTTGTTGATTAATATATCATCAAAAAATATGTAATATTCCAAAAATTTAGCCTTCATCTAAATGGAATATTATAGTTGGTTTTATCACTAGGTAGGTGAATAAGTGGGTGGGGAGACCCATAAAACCCCTTTTGAAGGAATAATAACACTCCTAATGTGAAAGGAGGAAGAATAAGCAACTGGATTAAGCACCTTTGGGTGTGAATAGGGATTGGATCATGTTTATTCAGTCAACTTTGACCAAATCAACAACGTTGTCATGGAGGAGTGGTCTTTATGATGAGACAACACATTTTTAGCGGAGGAAAACTTCCATGAGCTTGGTGGCAAGTATGGATGGGACCCAATGTGAGGATTCTCTCATGCTATATATGGAGGGGATGGAAACCATTCTTATTCATGTTTTAGATTATTATTTTATATTGGTTTGTTTAGACTTTTACTTCCTCTTTCTGTTTAGCAGGGTTGTTGTGTTGTTTAGCACAAGGGTGTTCCTGATCGGGAATCCCTACCTCATCCTCAGGGAAGGAGAGGTTATTTGAGCTAAATTTCCTCATTCTGGAATTTTGGCCATGGTACCTCCTTCAGATACAGTGCAGTTTCTATTTAGAGCTGGGTTGTGTTATAGGGTGCAGCAAAGGAGGATCCCATAGAGCTATTTCTAGGCTTGTTTTTTATTGGAGAGGTAGCCTATCCATTGGAGGATCAACAAGGAGGGTTTTTGAGAATATTTTGACATCTTTGGCATCAGGCCAACCATCTACCATCCCTCACAGTGCATTCACAATTCTAAACTGCATTATTTTTTGAGGCAATTGCTGGGAGGGTTCATTGAGCTCATCAGGAGGGTCTATTTGATAGTAGAGGGATTAGCCTTCTAATTAGAAATACCATTGGAGGAGGAAATCATCATTTCAGATCTATCATAGCCTCATTTTATTCAGATCTAGTTTTCAGTGACATCTCAACCCAGGTTATTTGTCACATTGTATATTTCTTGGTATTTCTAGCAATCTTTTCCGGGTTGGCTAGAAATCATGTAATAGAGCCCACATCTTCTTTTCTGGGAATTTATTTTTTTCCATCATCCATATATCATTTATGTATGTTTATATCAATAGTTACATGGATATAGAAATGTTGTCACTACTCTCCAACATTCTATATAGTTGCGGCAACTCATGTGCTGATTGTTCTGATCATTAGAGGATTGTTCTTATTGCTTGAGTGGCTTGTCCCTCATGAAATTTTGGTATATTTTTGTTGATATATTAATAAAATGATGGCTGCATATTGATACCTCTCATATCATGATCATATTTTGCTATTTTTAGAAGGAATCTATAATGAAGCAAAATTGGCAAGGAGTCAATCACGAAATATTATTAACTTTAAACATTTTGGGTTCTGGAATAAATAATGTTGAATCTAGAGATCTCAATAAGTGAAAATATTGAATTTGTCTTTGAAAATTTTATGGCAATGATATTGAGCTAGTTATGAAAGGCTGAGGGTTTGTTTTGGTTTTTAGATAGTTGAGCATGAAAATGGCTTGAGTGGAAAGTTCTAAATGCAAAAAGAGTTTCAAGGTGTGAAGTTGCAAGCAAATAGGACAAGCTTAGAAAGCCAAAATGATGAAAATTTCGAGTTTTAGTCATTGGGCTATGGATTCATAATAGGGTTTATTGAAACAACAAGGGCAAGAGTGTTCCATGGGGCAAGTCATCTGTAATAAGGATCTCTTTAAGGTTTGATTTATGGAATGAAATGGGAAGGCAGAAAGAAAGAGAATTAAACGAGATGAAGAACAGTAGCACAGGATGTGGTAAGTACTTTGAAACTAGCCGATATTTGACAAACACTTAAGAAAAGACATAAAAGCAATCCAGAATTTGGTAAGTATGGCTTCGCCAGCCTTTTGTTAGGGTCCCGTGATTTGGCCGATTAGCGAGCAAATGGCAGTGTAACATCAAGCAAGCTTTGGAGCCCAGAACCTAGCCTTCACAGACTCGAGGAAGAGAGCTCTCTCTATATGTGTAAAAGATGTCGGTGTGTTTACTTGCGGTGTTCTGATATTAGGCTAGTTATGAAGTGTGTTTTTAGGTTTTTAGTTTTAAGTTTGTGAGGATAAAACTGATCAAATACATAAAGCCCGGATAACAAGATATGAATAAATTGGGCTGTAGGGTCAAGCAAGGTCAAAAGGCTGTGAAGGTGATCGTATGAAAGTGCCCTTGGGGCCGATTTGATTCACGGTAAGGAAAGGGATCTTTGGGCAAAATGGGTTAAAAAGGACAAGAAGTTGGTGAAAGACAAGGGATTTCAAGTGTAACTAGTTTATAGCCCAGGACATAAACATGTGTTATAACCAATGGTAATCATACTAGAAGCTCTGACATGAGCTAATTAATACATAGAAATCAAACATTCCGGCCATACATGAAGGTATAAGACCGCTCTAACCACGAGAAATAGGCTATCGGACTTTAGGGAAGACACATAGACAAACTAACAACTCATAAACTACGCAATAGGAATGCCTAAACATAGTCTCTAAGTCATTGGGCACTTTGACAAACAAGCTTTCATGAATTTTGAGCAAGGGAAAGCTGAATCGAGAACCTAGGCCTCCTTGGTTCAGCAGAGATGATCAACAAATCAGTCCAAAGGAAGGAAGTTTGTGGAAGCGAGAACTATGGAGCGGCGACTTATAGGTAGGCGAGGCACACCATACATCTACTCAACATGCATAGAACTTGTAAATAAAACTAGCAAACATTATCCTTAAGGTACTAAAGAAGCCGATTCTGCAAAAATTCTTTAGCATAACTAGAGAAGAAAAACATCAGAAAGCTATGAAGATTAGGGAATTGCAGGGTGCCTCATGGGCATATCTCAAAAAATCAAT
Source organism: Pinus albicaulis (assembly GCA_034641835.2). Taxonomy (NCBI): domain Eukaryota; kingdom Viridiplantae; phylum Streptophyta; class Pinopsida; order Pinales; family Pinaceae; genus Pinus; species Pinus albicaulis. The sequence goes on from CM076584.1 coordinate 1,182,198,641, forward strand.
CTCCTCTTACGATCTATAGCGACCAAAAATATGTGTGTAGATAGAAAACTGAAAGACAAAAACATATCGGAAACACTATACCATTCTACTGTCATGGAATCCATCAACAATCACTTCATCATTCCTCAAAAGCATCCAAGAGGCGGTCCAAAAATCATAACACAAGTATTTTCTTCAGCTCATGTGTGTGTATTAATTCTTCTGTCAAGTTGACCTCACGATTTACAATGAAACACATGGAATAAATAGGCTTGAGAGAGAAAACCTCATGTGAAACCAACTAGCTATCCTATTAGCCCGTCAAAATAAACTTGTCATGAGAGCTTTGCAAGGCAAGGCACAAAATATCCCATAAAAAATATCTAAAAAAGCACAAAAGCGGAAATTATATTGACTTTACATCATTTCCCAATGATAAAATAGCTTAACACATTTAGAAAGACGATTTTTGAGTTTAAAAAATTACAAAAATATGTATTTATGCTGAAAAATGTCCCACGACACAACGGATGCCAAATGGCAACCTTCTGATGTCGAAATGGGGCTCACCCAATGGCTGTTGAAATCTCTCTTGTGTCTACTTTCCGGCACAACTAGAACCAACTCAATCTCGAGGTCCGAAGATCATCCAAAAGGCATGCAGCAGCACGGCTTCGGAAAATAGCGATGCTGATATGGGCGAGCGAACGTGCAAATAAGGAGGTGTTTTAACCAATTTGAGGGCGAAATGATCTCCAAATATGAAAATGTTCAGAACCTGCTCACGGAAATTATGGCATCCATCGGTATCATTCTCCTCATAAAGCAACTCATCAGGCGAAATGGCCGGAAATTATGAGTTTTTGTTGGCTTTAAAAAATGCAAAAAACAAAAAGTTGTCGAAAAAGGCCCAAAATTGGCATACATGACCCTCAAGGTCTAGCAACATGTCTCCGGCGGGCCAAAATATCAGAGGCTGATATGCTTTCCCTTCCTTCGCCGCTAGGCGCTTCCCCTTAGCCTCCTTTTTTACTGTGGCTGGGATTTTCATGTTGCTCTTTGTCCTTGTCTTGTATATCATTAATACGTTCTCACTTTGTCTCATATGTTTGCCCTCACTGTGCTCTTGTAATACTTGCCTATCATCTTTGTCATGGCTTTGTTTAATCATTTTTATGTTGTTCTTCTGTTTTAGCGACATCTTTATTCCCCTTTTAAAACATTATTTGATAAATGTAATTGTCTAAGTATGCAATAAGTTTTCTTGGTATTAGGCCTTTCTCCTTTATGAATACTACTCTTTCCCCATATGTGTCCCTCAACAATAAAAATTAGCAAAAACACGATCGTTAAGGAAACACGGTCAAGTGACCTTTTACTGTGTTTTGTGTTGATGCACAGCACTGATGTTTTGAAGACACGACATCACCTTTTACACCACTTGAGTTAAAAACAAAACCATAACCTTATTGTTCAACACGACTCCCTTAAGTGAAAACTACCCCAACGGTGGATTCAACAATATAGACACGATAAATGACAAAGTACACCTACACGGTGGAAAAGGTCACTCTTGTGCAAGATAAGTGGCAGAGCTGCAAAGTTTGGTGTAGGCTCAAAAATCTGTAGGAATTAAAAAGTCGAACTTTTTAAATCAAAACAACGCTCCTCTTTGGTATGATTTTCAACAAGTATGTTCAACAACATTACACCATCCAACAAAATGCACCCACTGCTAAATGGAAACCACTTTGTGTTGGTGCGGGGTGCCATGGCTCTAGGTGTTTGAGAACCGGCATAATGACCTTGTGTAAGCTTCAACATTTCTTCCAATAGAGATGTTATCTTACATAATCACAATCCTCACTATACTTTGACCATACCTCCAAATGGTGATTTATGATTCACACTATGAAAGGGAAAATGCGGTGTTTGTCTTTTTTTATCAAGCAGAGAAGTCCTTTGGTTTGACAAAACATTAAATATCATGATAGCACTTCTTTAATACCACCCATGACTTCTCCTTTTGAAACCTTGTCTCTCTTTTTGAAGTTGTTGCATTATTAAAAAAACGCTGAAGTTTGTCTATAAAGTCTTTGGACATCAATAAAAATAAGCCACCATTTGGTCATATTCATTGTTGAGAAAATGTAGCTATTGCAAACCCAAAACTTTTAAAACAAACCCAACAACCCTCCTCCTTTCTTTAATGTTCTTGCCACAGAACTTGGATAAATCATTTATAGGTCATAGCGGTTTTTACATATTGAAGCTATGTTTTATGGATTGATCGTATGCCAGATTTTGTCTTTTAATCACATAGAACTTTGTTGCAAGGTCGAATATTCCAAATTATGACCAACACCAGCACTACAGTCATTACCCACGATTGTGCCTTTTTAAGAACTAGAATCCTAGTGATTTTGAATTTAGAGACAAAGCAAAAAGAACACCTCAAACACATACGCAATCCTTATTTGAGAATCGAAACCCTTTAAAATTATTTGGAGGTGTTGAGAGGCACAAAACCTGCACGGCACCTTTGAAGACGACACGTCGCGCAAGAAAATACTGTCGGGTCGGCTTTGTCGGGTAGTCGGAACGCTGTTGAGTGGTCGGGAGCGCTTTGTACGGGCGCGTCGCGCCTTTGTACGGTAGTCGAGCTTGCACGGGGCTCCTTTGCAAATCCGCCCCCGAGCGCGTCGCGCGATGAAAAAACGTACCATTGTCTTTGTTTAAATAAAATGCTGATTTGATGCTATGGAGAAATGACTTAGTTTGAAATTTTGAACATGAAACTCTCGCCTGCCTTTCAACCTTGTATTGTTTCAACTCTTTTCAACGGTCACCATCTTTGAAATGTGACGGAACTTTGGTTTGGCACAGGGTGTTTTGTTTTGAAAAACCCTTTGATTCTTTTAAATTCGGTGTGTTCCATATTTGCTTTGGGAGATTTGCCATACCCTTGAACGTGTCTATCACGGACACCTTCTTTATAGCAACAACAATGGCTTAAAAATAAAAACAGAACTTTGGTTACTTTTGCACGGTGTTCGGGGGACCTCTGACTTTGTCATACAGGGGACATTTCAACACACAAACCTTTTAACTACGAAACATGTCTCTGTGCTTTATACTATTTTATATATGCTTTCATGTGTAGTCATAGTTATGATGCATAACAACCCTTTTTTAAGTATCGGTAGAAATACCGAATCTTGCTTTGTTCTTTGAAGGACGAGCCTAGTTTGCCAACTTGTTCGTGACTCTTGGTCTTTGATAGTTTCCTTCATCTACGGCGGTGCAAACACGGCCCATTTGGACTTGATGTGACCTTGATTTGATAAAGGCGCCTCTTTGTCAAAACTTCCCTGTTTTGTAGGTGTAGTATATAATACCTCTATTCTTTTAAATAATAAAAGGTTGTGCTTCTTTTTTTAAACCTATCCAAACAATGATCATATGCGAATAGCCTTTGGAACATAATGAACAATAACTCAAAAGGGGATATCTTCTTGGTGATAGAATTTAAAAAACCACCATGTGATTTCTCTTTCATGTATTTACGCGCTACATACGCATACAGAATGATGACAATTTGTGTTGTTTTAAGACATCTAAACGGTAATTGTCAAAACAAACTTCTTTTTGCTTATTCATGAATTGTATACCCGTACGCCTTGTCCGTACGAAAGATAAGCATGAAAACGGAAAAGCAAGAGGCTCTTTGATACACGGTCACCATTTTGCTTTGACCGATTGTAGACCCTTTTTTGTAAATAGAATCATTTCATAACCTGGAAGTATGTTCAACTGTTTTACCTCCTTAACGGTAATTTTTAACAAGGAAAAAAACCATTCATAATGCGCAGAAACATTTGAAAACCTTGAACCCTGCCATTTCTCGAAAAGCGCTTCTTTGGACCTTTGGCATATGGTCTTGGATTGTTGTTTAATCTTTTCACTTAAGAGAGCTGCTCCCTTTGGTATCAATGGCATATATATATTCAATATTTTCTCCCTCCCACTAAGTACGGTACGACGAATAGGCTCTTTTGAATAGGAAAACCAATACCTTTGTGTCTGCTTCTTTATCACTTACATGTGCAATGACTTCTATTCAGTTTTTGTATCCTTCACTGCATTTTTAGATTAATGGGTTTCAACAACTTTGCCAATGGCTTTGACCATACGCTCATACATGGAAGGAGCTCTTCATCGGGTAAGGTATGGGGTTTTTGACAAATTTGTTTGACCACATTTCTCACCAGATGTGATGGTAAGTAGACCTCTTGAAAAACATCAATAATGGCATCTCTTCTTTAAGCATCAACATCGTTGACAAAAACCCTGACCAAAGTGACATTGTCTCTCTTGTTGCTCTAAGGGTAGTGAAATATCATCATTGCTTTGGTCATCTCATGTTGATTACTTTGACAAATAGTTTACTGTGACTATGTAGGTCGGTGCCTTTGAAAAACCAAGAACTTTCTTTATTGCTGTGTAGTAGCATTTTTGTCGACATCTAATCCCATTGATCTTGTGGAAAAGCGAGGAAATTCTGTTTGAAGATTGGAATGTTCATTGACATGCTTTTCTAAGATCGTAAATTACATGATTTGAGGGTTCAAATAGCCTCCTTTATCCCAGGACAGACTCTCTTTTCCTTTGAGCTAGCATATTTCAACTCTATTCACTGTTATGATCCTCCTCACATTCATAAAGAACTTTCAGAATATTGTTTTAACTGTTCAATACAAAATGAGCACAGATTTTTGCAATCTCCCAAGTCAATATTGGCAGTACCCTCTCTTGCTTTTGGATGAAGGGCGCCTAACCCTACGCTTGTAAATGAAGGAAGATTCAGGCACATAACCGTTTTGGACTAACATATTGTTCTTTCTTGTAATGATTTACTACATCTTTGGAAAGAGGCAACAAGTCCACAGATGGTAGCTTTCTATTTTGAGACGTATCTAGGGCTCAAGTGCATTTTAAGCCGATTATTCACTCTAAGCTGTAAGATTAAAGCATTTACTCCATGAGATGAAAAATAGCTACCACTTGTTGTATGAAAACCATGAAACAACACCATGAAAAAACCTAATAGTCGGCTTGAGATTGGGGTTTTGGGTGGTGATAAAGATCTAGGGGATGAGTGGCGCGACTTAGGTTTGTTGTCTAAGTTAATTTGCAAAAGTAAGAAGGTAGGTCAACAAGTAGGTCTATTAGAATGGAGGGCTTTGCTTTGATGATTGCCAAGGGTGAAATGTCTTCGTGTACTTCCTAACATAGGGGGAACTTTTGGAAAGCAGTTATTGAATTTGCCTTTTAAAGGCTAAGTAGGCGAGATCGAAAGGCTGAAAAGCTAGATAGGATAGTGACAATGGGGTTTTGATTTATTTGATGGTGAAAAGGTAAGAAAGGGCGAAAAAATTTTGCAGGAGGAGTTTTTACGGATGACATATTGACATAAAAATCGAGTTTCTGAAAACTAAATTGTAGATATGGTCATCACTAATATGTAAAAAAAAGAAAATACGATGGCTAACACCTTTAATACACTTTCGATAGAAAACATGTAAAAACGAGAGGAAACTTGAAGGCAATTGTTGGAGAAGAAACTAGCGGTGTGATCACCACAAGATATCTCCTAGCCTCACTTTGTGGTAATTCAAAGACAAACACAAAAATAACAAAGAGTGGCCTAAGATACGGTAAGTACTTTAGAAACTAGCCAACTTTTAACACATTCCAAAGGGAAACTTTCCAGGAACCAGGTATTTTGGGATAAAACTAGGACAAGGTACCATATCTTCCTTAGTTCCTCTCTATATGTAGGCGAAAATAACATTGAGAATAACAATTGGCTAAATATGGGAGGACGAAGAGAACGCTATATTTCCTCTGGCAAGTGATTAAATCATTCCCAAATATGCCAGGGTTGGAAGAAAACATTTAGTCTGACTTTGCCGATGGAAGAGAAGAATGCTACTGTCTGGGTGGGTCCTAACTCTATGCATGTTGTTCTTTATAAGAGAAAGAGATGAACACGGTGAAAAACGAAATAAAACAACAATTCTGACAAGAAATAACATCACCCCGTCGACATGAACCGAGATCCCATAAATCGACTTGTATTGATGTCCCAAACCGATTCTGACTTTAAGTCCAATGCTGGTTTTAGAAATCATATACCTTCCTGAACTAACTTGTCATCAGAAAGAAAGCTCCGAACGGCGAACACCTATATTTCAATTAGAAAACTAAGCTTAATTACATTTCAAGGATTCGACTGACAACTCAAGCCTTCCCTCTCTCATCTTCTCCGATGGTATTTATAGAAGAATGAGAGGTGAGATCTGATAAAAGATATCCAAAGATAATTAATACGGAACTTAATGACTAAGCCTTTAGAGCTCAATGAAGAAGCTTACATGGGTGTCTCTGTATTAAATAATTTCTAACTTTAAGACTTAAGCTCGGTGGGGAGCTCTTTTGCGACACGAGGCTCTCTTATTGTATTAAGTAACTTTCTGCTTTGATATTTTGTCATTAAGTTTATTTATGATTAAATCCCTAGCTGTCATGAGGCAAATATCTGATCTTGATCGATAACTTCGGCCTTTGTTTGGATGCTTTGCGACACGGTGGCACTTGTGGTAGGCGGAGAATCAATTGCCTCATGTGTAGCAGGTGGGTCTTCATGTTGATAAAACACTTGTGATTCTCTTTAGGTGTGTTTTAATTAGGACGATTAGAGCTTTTGATAATCAATATTAGCATTAATCCTCTATCGTTGTCTTCAATCTTCCATTTTGATGTGTTTTGTCTTCGCTTAACGATACTGTGCACACAGCAACCGATTTCTGCGTTTTGTTGGTCGTACGGAGGTGTTATTGCAAGAAGTTGTGAGCATCAATGCCTTTTGGGTATTGACGAGCGTGGAAATTTGAACCATAGATGGCTTCCCTTTAATAAATCGAAGCGAAATTGAAACCCCGACCTTGGCCTTTTCTTAAACATAATGGAAAAACCATATAATCACCTTACCAAATAATATATCCAGACTTCAAAAGTTTTGAGTAAAACCAAAATTTGTATAACCATTTTGGGTCATAAGAGGGACATGCGGCGTCGGTGTTTGTGACCGGGGTACATAGAAATACATACATATAAAGTTCATAAAATGGGATTGAGACTGTGATATCGACCAAGTGCGGCCGAAATCATATAGTTATTGCCTATAGATCTCCCGGATGTGGTTTACGTGTACGAGCAACCAAACAAGGCCGCTCCAATCCGCTGTTTGTCGCAGATGTTGACTAGCGTTGAGACACGCGGTTCTGTGGGATGGGCGAGAAGTTCTTTGTGGTAGCGGCGGGGACAAGAGCGACCGGTTGTCGGGTCGTCGTGCAGCAGATAGAATTGATGACGAATGTTTTGATAAATGCGTCCTTAACTCATCCCAAGGCTTCTTTTGGTGCGGGTCATGATAAAATGAAGCATTGTGGATAAAACCGGCATACGCCGATATGTTAAGCCCACGGTCGAATTTTAACGCGTAGGGAAGGCAGTATCTCCAAACAACTCACATTACATGTCGGCACAGCAGCATTGATCGCCATCCAAATGAAATACGAGCTTTCCTTTCAAAGGCAAATACGATCAAGCTTCTCTGGTGCCGATGGTAATGGCCAAAGTGCAGGCAGGTGGGTTGGGGAGCCATAATCGCGGATGAATCGATGGTGGGGAGAAATTAAGTTTGCACGTAATCTTTTTAAACCTGTAAAAAACACAAAAATTAATATAAACAAGAGTTTCATGTGTAGAGATGGTTTTATGTATACGAGTGATAGGCGCCGTTGCGGGGCTGAGTCTGTAAAAATATGAAACATGATCGAAGCTATAATATATGGAAGCTAATAAACATGAGTTTTGTTGCCCCAAACAAATGCCCCACTGCGTAAGTTGCCTCACGATACGATAAGTGCTAGGGACCATATCACTTGGCTCTAGCGGTGGGGCATGGAGGAAATGGTTTGGATTTAGCCCGGAGGGCAAGCCATAATCGAAATACTTGTTTTTTTTTGGGACATTTTCAAGATGTTTGAAGGATTTTGAAGGGTTTAAGTATGGTTAAAACGAGTTTTAAACCATGTGAAAATATGATTTTCATGGACGGAAGAAGGAATCATGAAAATAGAGTTTGATGGAGAAAAGGGGAAGAAAAATGAAGAGTTGGGTTTTTCAAGTGAGAAATATGGAAAAAGGTGATTTTAGAGTTTCTTCTGTGAAATTAGCGAAATTAGGGTGTGAAAATGGCCACATTATGGAAGGTTTTAGACGGAAGGCATGGGGCCTTCCAAGAGTCTTAAAGAGAGTACTTACTTTTTGCAAGAAAATTTGTTTCTTGAAGGCTCCAAAAAATGATTTAGCCAACATTTGATAAAACAAATTTTATGGTTGACTAGCAATTGGCTCCACTTGGGGATGGTGCCTTCTTGAAGGCATCAAAAATTCAGACTTGCATTATTTGAGGGAAGCTGATCGATTTTATCATCCATTGAGCTGCCATTCTTTCCTTGAATGATCTTCTTTTGCTCTTGAAAATGATTTAGTCATAAAAACGTATTGGATCACATAATAAACAAAACTATACACCACCATTCTCTGGGATCACAGCATTTTCTTCATTAGGTACTTGGATTGGAAAACTCTTTTACAACATTTTATTCTTTTGAAAACGGGGAAATATAATCATTTCTATGTGACTGTCATGGACTCGGATTAACAGTTGGACATATGATTCTCTAATCTACTATCTTTTGGGATTAATTTGTCTAAATGTATTTTATTCACTAAATCTTCTGACAGAAATTTAAAAGCATACAAGTCGGGATAAAACAGTCTAACATTTGTGATCTATAAGCATAAAAAACAAAGCTACATAGATCTTATTTTGAAAATTAAACAAATGGAAAACAGGATATAAATTTTAAACATTTCCTTCATCTTTTTAAAACTCTGTTTTGACTTTTGTTTTGAGTTGTCTTTCCTTTGTCATTAGTTTTCAGATTTTTGGCTAATTGGAACAGGACTTACATATTCTGCAGCTAGAAATTGAAATAGATTTGAGTCATTCTTTGCAGACCCATAGGTTCGATTTTGAGCATGTTGAACCTTTAATTTCTATCCTAAACTATCTACTAATAAGCCAATATTAATAGGTTTGGAAAACCAAATTGCTATCCTATCGATAGAGAAAATTTAAAACTAATTAATCAAGATTAGGTACAGGCACACAGCTAACTGAAAGTGTGTTCTTTAAGATAGCATTTTAAACTTGCACACTTTCGAGTTTGTTTCTCTTTTTGGTATGGGGTTGTACCTTTCTTTTTTTTCACAATCTACCTCTTTTCTTTCTTTCTCCTTTTTTGTGTTTTGATTTTTTCTAACTTTAGATACAATGGCTAAAATATTCATAATGGAAAAAAAGATAAAAAATCTTCGAACATAACATGGATCTAAGAAAATGATAACAACGTCTTCAAATGACAGACCCCAAAACAATTCTACTTCATTTTAATTCTTGTAGAAAATGACGATATTCGATGGTGAGCTTCGGATGGTAAAAACCAGGCATAAGTTGTCAAATTTTCCATGCTTGCCCTTATCTTGTTATCGAGTCCTATTAAAAATTTGTCCCCAATATTGGAAGTTACGGCCTTGGTTCTTACGTAGCTTTTAATGTATCGCATACGCGTGCTTTGTTGTAAACACTCCTCTACTGATTTCACTAAAAAGATGAATGGTCTGATTTATTCTTGATCATGTCATTATCTTTAGTTCAACTCTTGAATCAACTTCTGTCTATTTATTTTAAAGTGGTTGAAATTGTAAATGCCTTTAGTGAAAGGTGACATACCAACCAAATTTCTTCAAAGTCCAAATACTACCTTAAACCCAAAAGGTACTTGAACTGAATTTGTGCAAGACTTTTTATTTGTTCTCCAACGTTTGAATTATGTTCAATAAACTCTTGTTTGAGGATTATACCAAGTCCATTACAGCAAAGGTAATGATGGTAAGTTACAATATTTATAAAGTATGCGGCAATGAAATTCATACATCTTCTTTGATCAGGATGCAACTTTGTTATAGAGCGATGATCTTCAGTAAAGCCAAATGCGGAGAGAATGTTAGTCTCCATGAATTTTATAATAACGAGAATCGTGCTTTGCCTACAAATTGTAGCCTATCCATAATGAAAATAGTATATGGCGGTGAAAATCCATCTATCTTGGGCGGAAGATGGTGGATGAATTTCTCCTGAAGTCGAGTCCCAACTTTGTTGAAAAGGCTTCAACAGTTGGATGCGGTGGGAAGTGATAATTTTCTTTTTGCCTTAAAAAGTTGAAATTGTGAACGACGATCGTCATGTATATCGGGGAAAAATGAGCCAATAAAAACCCAAGCCCTCGAATTTTGTTGGTTGACGTAACTGATGGAAATGACCTCCACACTTTCCTTCATGGAACTGGTGGCAATCTTCGTACACATCATATCAGGTAAAAATTTAAGCAAGTAGACCACTTTCATTTCCAATAAGTATATATCTATAATGCAATTTTAAACTTTGTTTGAACCTTGCCTTTATTTTTGTCGAACGGTGTATTTAAATTAAGTAAAACATAAATAATATCGACATACCAAAGAAAATTATTGAAATGGTCTTCAACAATAGGGTGTAGTTTCCTCTTGATCGTCAGCATTAATCTGTTGTATCAAAACACAATTTGATTCAGCCATTAATCTAGCTAGACCTTCGCCTTTTATAGGCATAGTGGGTTCTAATCATATTCCAGATAACATCAAATCACCCACACTCTTACCATCTGGGTCTTGGGTTAGAATGTCTTTCCACAACTAATTTGGGACAAAAGGCAATGATGTGTGAGTGAAGGATGTATATGAAGTCTTTCAAAGCCTTAATCAAAGCAAGGGCAACCTCATAATATTTAACACTTGAGAGGGCATCCCTCAATGCCTTGCTTAAAAGCATAATAGGTTATCTTGTCCTTGTAGATTTTTATGTAAAAAGGACGATGGTATAGTATGTTCTGATGCAAGCAAAAAAAATATAAAAAAATATTTTGAAAAATCGGGACTTATTAGAACGGTGTTTTTAGTTAACGCTTGTTTCACCAGCTCAAAGTTAACACTATGCAAGGTCCATACCACCGCCTCCTTCAACATGTTTGTTATATTCCTAAGGAGCTCAGCTAAGTTAAGATGAACCTTCTCAAAAGTTAATCTTTCCAATGAAATATTGCAACTGTTGATGTTTAGGATAGGAAATTTGCAATGTGGCTTCAATCCTCTTTGGATCTGTCTTAATACTGTTTTAGTATGCCCAAAATTTTACGTGTGACGAAAAGTACTACTTAGGGTTTAAAGATATCCCAAACTTTGCATTCTCGAAAAAATTTATTAAGTGTTTTAAGTGCTCTTCATCTATTTTTGAAAACACGGTGACATCATCAAGGTATATAATGATGAAAGGCCCGGTTCATAAATGCTATGTCCATGGCTCTACGAAAATTTCATCATTCATTAGACAAAAAAGAGAATTTTCACATGCCATGAAAGGTACCCCATGGTGTAGTAAGGTTGTCTTTAATTGATCGATGAGGTGAACTAAGATAAATTTGTACCACTGATAGCCATCAGCAAAAGTTATTACTGAGCCTACCACCCTTTGTAAATGTGATCCATCTTCGATGAGATGGTATGCTTTTAATGAAGCTTTGTTTAAGTCTCTAAAGTCTATACAAAGCCTGATCTCTCAGTTTCTTCCCTAAGCATTTGATTGAACACCCACTCGAATATATAATAAGGACAATAATAAGCCATACATTTCTTTGATTTCCTTTACGACCGAACGATTTGAACGGGAGTTTGATACCATGCAGTTTAACATTTAAATAGTTTTTAGTTTTCTTTAAGAGAATTTTGTACTGTATTATTTCAATGTGATAGGATTTCAGATCTTCGCCGCTCACTTCCATGTACGAAAATTATTTCTGTGACTCTATGTTGAGTTTATTATTAGTACAAAGTAAGTTTTAAGCAGTTTTAATCATTTTTGGTTTAAGTTCACGCATATATATTTCCTCTTCACCGCCAGTCTCTGAGTTTCGGTTTGACTTCCTGACACATGTTCCGTCAAACAACTCTTCTGGGGTGCCGGACCCTTGACTTAAACTTTCGTACGAATGTGGAAGTTTCTAACTCTTTTGTTTCAATTATACGATTGATTAAGCTTTGCTTTGAAGTTTGTGGCGGTGAATTAAAATTGTGAAATTAGGAAGCGGTTCTTTATTCATAGAAAATTTTCTTCATGTGATCATGTGTAATAAAGTCCAGGCGTAGGTTAAATTCATTTTAAGAATTGCATGAAAGTCTTCTGTTGTTTGTATCCTTTGTCAAACGCACCTTAATATTTTCATTATCGAGCCGAGTGATGTGAATTTTATTTGGGTTATGGGTATTTGGTTTCATATAGCATTAACGTATTCTGCGTGCAAAGAGCTAAATTGTGGGCTTGTAATGTTCTTTTCCTGGAGGATAAAAATTATACGAGTATTCTTCAAAAAAGAACACAAAAAGTCCATGACATCGTTTTGATAGACCTAAGCCTTGGGTGATTTTAGGTGTATTCTTCATTGACTTGCCTAATGACTAACTACTGATCATACATTGATTCCGTGGCTCCTAACTTTTAGACAATCGTAAGCCTAAGAAGAAGGGATTCATATTCCGCTGTATTGTTGGAACAACGGAAGTTAATCTCGGGAAAAGGCTTTCTTTGTGGTTATTTTCGGTGTTGCAGATCATTCTTCTTTAACGTTGGTCTTCAGTCTGAACCCATCAAAGTGCATATCACATAGAACTAGTCTAAGGTTTATCATTTGAGTTGCTATTCTTTTCAATACGATTACGCTATCGGGTGTTCTGTGGAGGTATTTGCTATTGAACTGATTTTAACTCCTCATATTTTTTATTAGGTTGAGGTAACTTTCTTGACTCTCCAATTTTTAAAAAGCAAAGACACATGATTTGTAGCTCAAGACACTGTGTTTTGTTTGCTAGAGTTTACAGTTCATAAAGCTGACCAAAACACTCTACAATGTCTTCTTCCTCCTCTCTATACGCTCATTCTAATCACGAGCCCTTCTTCACTGAAATTTTGTCATTAGAAAAGAATAAACGAATCTGAACTGTGTTTACAGTATAAAAAGGAAGAGTTTTCAAGTCTGTCTTCGCTTGTTAATTTGTATTGTTACATATGAGACTCCTGTAAAGTCTTCTATTCTAATTGAAAACAAGGATAATAAACATAGGTCATGTCCATCTACATGGTTCATATGGCTCACAAGACCTGAATAATAGCATTCCATACTTTAGGGGCATAAATACAACAATATCACATGACTAAAAGAAATTTGCATTTTGAAATTTGAGCTAGAAAATTAACATGATCCTTAGTAATCCTAAACATTTACTCTTGCTTAAGTCAAAGGTAAAGTTCTTTGTAAGGTTTGAATTTCTAGTTAAGGCTCTCAAAGCCTACATTTAGGCAGTAGGTGCCAAAGCACGGAATCATGCATAGCGTTGTGCAAAATTTTGTCACATGAACATTTAAAAAATTGAAAAAGGAGGGAATAGGTCTCTTAGCCACCCTTTCAATCTTGGGACCAAAAATAAGCTGCAGTTTCGGTGCGTGATTTAAGTTTTACGATTGTCCCCATTATCCTTTATGTTTAAAGCCTTCAAAATTTGGGTCTATATACATTGGGTAGCTAACTACGATTAAGGGAACATAGATTTTAATCTTTAAAAATTTCTGTCTAAGGCTGAAAAATTTGGTTCTTTGAAAAACTTGTTTCAGCCTTACTAGCTATTAGTCTATCGACAGCTTGTCCAGGTTTTGCTGATTTGTTCTATTTACATTTGAAAAAATGGTTTTATGAGAGTATAGTGATGTTAGTACGCTGAGTCTGCCTTTCTGTTTTCATTGTTTTGAGTGCCTTTCTCTTTACCTTTATCGAAATTCAAGTATTGTTTTTTCATCACATTTTTGTTTTAGGCTTGGTTGGAGTGTTGTTTTGTGAAGATTTTCGAGTTTTGGTGTAGGAGTTTGATGACTAGTTTTTCTTCTAAGGTCATGTTCTCTTTTGAGATTTCTGTGATGAAATTTTCCATGTCTTGATAATAACTTTCATCATTATCTCTTTTCATCATAAGGTGTGTATAGACCTTGTTTTTATCAAATAGACTTCAAAGTTATCATTATTTACCCCTAGAATGTTGATATCATCTTCCTGCATTTATCTCCTTTATTTCCTGTTCTTGTAATTTAGTGAAAAATGATTTGGTAGTCATCTTCCCTAGGTCAAATATTTGGAATTGATTTCCTTAAAATTTTGGTTAAGATTACCCGGTTTATTTTGAGAGTAGTTTGGTTTGGTGACATGTCTCTTAATTGTGCTCATCTCTTTCATCATCTCCTCCATTATTCTTTCCATATTTGAAGATGAGAAGTAGAGGGTGTATATTCCTCTAAGGACACTCTCTTCACATTTCATTCTTTCTCTCTTCTCCACATCAAGTTAGCTTCCACAACAAACACCCTTTGTCTCTTCCAAAGAGTTACGGAGATCTCTCTCTCTCGGTACGATGAGCCATCTAGAGTTGAACCATTTGGGAAAATTGTTTAGAGTTGAGCCTTGTGGAGGTTTTGAATTTGAAAGAACGTATACACATTGTTGAATACGGTACAATAGCTTACACTTTTGATTTCTATGGAGAGTTCTTGTAATCGAGAAAGGACTTGGAGAGGATTTTATTTACCTCCCATTTGTTTAAGAATTTACGGTGGAAAGCTGGAATCATTGATACTATGAGGGTTCATGCTGACACGCTGCAGCTTCCCTCTAGCTTTGAGCAAATAATCTCAGCTTGATAGAAATCATCATCAATTTCATTTCTGTAAAGTATTCATTCATCTGCTCCACATGTTGCAATGCATTTAGCATTTCGCATCATATAATGGGTTTTAATTTGATAGTCTGTGGAAGATTTACTAATGGTATAGGAAGAGACTAAGGAGCATACCATGTAGCCATAGCGAGGGTGAAGTGGATTTACGGGGTGGTTGATAGTGAGCTGAAATAGGTGGTTTGAAAAAAGGTAAGATGTAGGGTGAGAAAAAATTGATGGACCGGAAGTGAATTATTAAAAATTTGGTCTTGGATAAAGAAAAACCTAAGTTGTGAAAGAAATATAAATCAAGAAGGTGTTGTTCTCTACTACCGGAATTTTCACTTGTTTCGGAAGATAGTGAAGACTCGAGAATCTGGCTTGATCTACGTCATCAACGGTTTAATTAAAAGGATTTTAAGTCAACTTGTGATTTTTGTAGAAAGTTGAAAAGATTTCCCGAGCGAATGGCTCTCGAGAGTGATGCGAAGAGCGATTGATAATTTTAATCCTAGGAAGACTTCTAAGAGATGCTTTCTAAGTTATCAACTATCTCGAGTGGATACGAAATTAGAATAAACTCTAGTATGAATGTTTCTAGAAGCCACTATGTTGTGTTTTCGACCCAAATAAGCAAAGAAAAGTTCAACCGGTATGACAGTATTTAAAAGGTCAACTAATACATTTGCACAAATTTTAATCCTACGGTCACTCTAAGCAAGTTTCAATGATATTACAATGATAAGTTCTTCCAGGTGGAGTGTTAAGGTACATTAGGGATTGTGGGTCGCTAAGTGGAAATTTCTTAGCTCTAAGGAGGGTAAAAGGTTTTTATGGTCTACCATGTTGTTGGACACCGTTAAAATATTTTTGGGTTTTCGTTATTTTTCGTTGCTTATTGGTTTCTAAGAATATCCTAACTTTGTTTCAAAACTTCAGCTACGGTTATGAGACAAAGATAGTCTGCCTCTATGTGACTAATTTGGTACAGGATTTTTCAAGGTTGAACAAACTCTTCTCAAAATCTGGGTTTTACTAATTTGTCAACGGATTCAAGCAAGCTTCATCATGATTACCATTTCTTGGTAGTGCTTGAAAAGTTTTAACTACTCACCCAAAAATGTTTGTATGAAATTTTAAAGAAGACCGGATATTAAGATTAGGTCTGACGGAAGTCGCTAGAAATATTAGGGAATACGCAACAGGCAATATTCAGCAGTAAGATGTAATTAACATTATTTTAACCACTTTTGGATTTATGGGATGCTTATCACGAATCTGGAGAGGATCTCTCCCAATAAGTGCCAAAATTGGGTTGTCTTTGAGGTTGGCAATGATATTAGGCTAGTTATGAAGCCGAGGTTTTTTGGTTTTTGGATGGTTGAAGCATGAAGCTAGGCTTAAGTGGAAAGTTCTAAATGCAAGGGGATTTCAAAAGGTGTGAAGTTGCAAGCAAATAGAACAAGCTTCGGCCAAAAATATAGAAAATTTTAGTTTAGCCAATTGGGATATGGAGGTCATAATAGGGTTTAATTGAAACAACAAGGGGCAAGAGTGGTCCATGGGGCAAAAATCATCTATGTCTAAGGATATCTTTAGGTTTGATTTGTGGAATGAAATAGAGACAAAAGAAATAGAATTAAGCAGAGATGGAGAAAAAAGTAGCACAGGTTGATAAGTACTTTGGAACTAGCCGACCTTTGAAAAACATGAAAATACATAAAAAAAGAAATCTGGGATGCGGTAAGTATGCAGAAACTAGCACGACCTTTGATACACTTTAAATGAAAAGCTTGTTAACAAAAATAGAGGAAACTTGAAGAAACAGCTTTGTTGGAGAAAAACTATCGAGTTTGAACTCTACAAATCTCTCCTAGCTGCTCTACTTGGCCTTTCAAGACAAACACAAAGATAACAAGAAATGGCCTAAGATGCGGTAATGCTTTGAAACTAGCCGGCTTTTAACACATTCAAGGGAAACTTTCGAATGGAATCTTTCGGATAAAATGGGACGGGAACACACCATATGTTCCTTGTTCATCTCTACTGCCCACTGAGCTGAAAAATAACATTTGGGGAATAACAATTAGCTAAATAGGAGGACGAGGGAACGCATTCCTAGTGCTTGAAGCTAGTTAAATCATTACCAAATGTGCAGTTGGAAGAAAACATTTAGATAAAGCTTTAGATGGAGAAAGTCTTGTGGTGTCTGATGAGTCCTAAATCTGTACATGTTGTTCATACTAAGAAGATGAACACGGTGAAAAAAATAAAACAACAATTCACAATAAAAATAACATCACGGCGGTTTAGACAGGATATAAATCATCTTGTGTTGATGCCCCAAACAGTTAAACTGAGTCCAATGCTTTAGTTTGGAAATCATCTACACTTCCGAACTAACTTATAGCGGAGCTCGAGAGCCATGAACACTAGGGTAGAAATGTCAAAGCTCAAGGTATGTTCAAAGTTCGACGCTTAACTCAGCAACCCCTCTCTCATCTTCTCCGGTGGTATTTATAGAAGAATGAGGTGAGATCTGATAAAAGATCTCCAAAGATAATTGTCTGAATTAACCCAGCTAAACTTTGAAACAAATGAAGAAGCTTACATAGTTGTCTCTTGTGTTAAATAATTTGCATTAAAGATTTAAGCCTAGGTGAGAGCTCTTGTTGAAGGGCTCTATGACATGACAATAGCTGCTGATATTTGTCATTGATTGTTTCATGATTAACTCACAAATTGTCTTGAAAATATCTAATATTCGATAAATAACACCTTTCTGTTTGAATGATTTGAGCATCGTTGTAGCCTTCGTGGTATTGGAAAATCAATTTGCCCTCAAGATGTGGCGGTGGAAGTCTTTGTTGATAAAGCACCGCAATTCTCTTTAAAACATGTTTAATTGGGAGAATTAGGCTTTTGATAATCAATAATAGCCATAATCCTCCTGATTTGTCCTCGATCTTCGATACGATCGTTGCATCGCCGACACTAATACTCTTTGTTTGTGCTTAAATTTCTTTTGCATTTTTGTTGGTATACGGTGCAACAAGGATATGAGCATAAATTCCTTTAGGTATTGATGGCTTGTGAAAATTTGGTTTTCTAGATAGCTTCCCTTTAATAAATGAAAGATGCGAAATTGAAACTGACCTTAAACCTTTTCTTTAGCTGTTGGAAAAACCATATGCTTCCTTACCGACCGTATATCCCGGACTTCAAAACTTTTGATAAACCAAGTTGTGTAACCGTTTGGTCACAAAAGGGACTTCTTGATGTCGGTGTTTGTGTTTCCGGTTTTATAGAAATCCACCATATAAAGTTCCTGAAGTCCAGTTAGGGCACGCTAATGTCCTTTAAGTGTGACGGAATCATATAATTCGCCTGTAAATCTCCGGTGCAAGATTTCTGTGACCATCACGAACAACCAAGCAAAACTGCTCAGTTCACTATTGCCGCGTGGATATTGACTAGCGTTGGGACCATACATTGCAGCAGGACATTCTTAATAATGGCCGTGGGGGCAAAGACAGCCGTTGTAAAACCGTAGTCTGCGGTCTAAGATAAGCAGCCAGAGATATTTTATTAAATGCCCGTAACCGTTCATTAAACTTCTTTTGAGTAAAGTCACATCCCGATAGTGACCTCGAATTGGGCGGCCTGCCCCACCAATATCATGCTGACCTGATTAAATTTTAATGTCGGGAAGATGGTATCTCCCAAGCAACTCGCATGCATTAATGGCACCTTGGCATTGATAACGTCAAGCGAAATACAACTCGCGCAAAGCTGATGCGATCAAGCTGCTCATTTATACAATAAGTAGCGGCAAGAGGACCACCTTCTGAAGCTGAAATTGATTTGACCCGTCAATCTACAGATGAATCGATAGTGGGGAGCGAATTAATCTTTCTTGCAGTGAAAGTATTTTAAACCCTACAAAAAACAAAAAAATTAATATAAACAAGGTTCATGTATGGGATGGATTTATATCTGAGTGGATAGGCGCCCATTTGCGAGGGCCAACAGTCTATATGAAATGCAATATGATCGGGGGCTATAATATACAAGGCTAATCGGCATTGAATTTTTTCATTTAGCAAAAAAATTCCTCTTCGCAGAGTTTATACGAATACGATAAGTGTCCAGACCATGTGATTGGTTCAGCAACGGGGCACATGGAGAAATGGTTTGAATTTAGCGAGAGGAAGCTTAAACCCATAATGAAAATACTTGTTTTAGGACATTTTCAAGATGTTTAGAAGGATTTTTGGGGTTTCGATACGGTTCAAAACAGGTTTAAACCATGTAAAATGATTTTCATGAATGGAGAAGAGGAATCATGAAAATAGAGATTTGATGGAGGAAAAAGAGAACAAAATGAGGGTTAGGTTCTCAAGTGAGAGAAAGGAAAGAGTGATTTTGTAACGGTTCTTCTCATGAAATTAGCGAGAATTTCGAGTGAAAAAATAGGCACGATGTGAAGGGATTTTGAGCGGAGGGCATGGGGCCCCAAGAGTCTTCAGAAGTAACTGCTTTTTTTGCAATAAAATTTGTTTCTTGAAGGCTCCAAAAAATGATTTAGCCAGCATTTGATATAACAAATTTTATAGTTGGCTAACATGTTTTACATTATTATGTCTTGTATTGCTGTTATTTCCAATTTGGAATATTACAGTGGTTTTAATGCATAATCTTGGCTCAGCCTATGCATTCAAGACATTATGCCATTAGAAGGAGAAGCTTATTCTCACATAAAGGAGAAACTATATAGAAGAAAAAAAAGCATGACTCCATTATTTGGAGAAATGGAAGAAGAGAGGATCTCCCAGCTTCTTTTCCAAACTATGAAAAATATCAAGGAAGATCTCAAGGAGATGAAAGGGGAGAAGTGTAGAAAATTTCCAAGAGGGTTTGAAATTAGAGCAAGCCCTAGATATTCACATTATGGGTGTGAGCATTCAGCCACACATGCAGATCCATAGTGTAGTTTATTTCCCACATTCACTGCAAGAAGGATGGAGGAGGAAGATGCACCAAGGGAGGAGACCTTGAGTGACTATCTTCAAGAGTATGAGTCTCAATCATGGAGATTCAGAAAGCACCTAGACTTCCAAAGGTTTTTCCAAATCAAGGAAGACAGAAGATCCAACCACCATAATAGAAGCAAGAGAGGTATAATCTTTCTATCTAACTTTTATGGATCAGTAAAGTGCACAACTGAAGCTTGGGTGAAGAAGCTAGATTCCTATTTCCAGCTACACCAAGTTTCAAAAAAGGAGGCCATTAGAGTAGCAACGCTGCACCTCAAAGGTATGGCCCATGATCGGTGGTTTTGTAGTTTTACTTCATTTAATCATTCAAATGTAAACACTTATGCTGGGTTCACTAAGAAATTAATGAAAATATTTGATATTAAACATTGTGAAACATCTTTTGACCAACCCAAAAACTCAAAACCTTTGCATGAGTTGGAGATATCTATTTTTCCAACTCCACTCCATATTTCTATTGAGCAGGATAAAAACATGCATGATGCCTTGCCAAGGGCAAGATCCCCACTTCTTTAAGAGTCCTCTTCTATAGATGAAGACATGGAGGTTCCTCCTTCAAGAGAAGACCAAGATCAAGGTTCTCTCATTGATGATGAGGCATTCTCAAATATTGATGAAGAGGATGAGAAAAGAAGAGCTAACAGTGTTGTACCATCATGAGGAGATCCATCACCACATGGAGATGGGAAGGGAGCCATTTCTTCCATTAGAGGAGCCCTTGTGTATTTGCAAGGAGCTCCAAATGATTCAACATGTGGAGACCAAAACACAATTCTAGAGCAACATGCATCAGTTTTTGTGGATTGTGAGATGGAAGGGGAAGAAAGGAAGTATCAGCATAAAGGGATGATGAGAATTCACCCTTATCTATTTCGGGAGGTTTCTGCACCAAATAAGGAGACTGTATTGCGCAGTGAAAGGAAGGAAAAATCAATCCACTCATACATACAATCCACTTCAGATTTTAATGTATCACTACATGGCGGCATTCCACCTGGGACGCCACCAGATCTAGAGTTGGTGAGAGACATCTTGCCATTTGGTTCACCACTCTTAGATTCCAGAGGTGTGAAGACCTTGGAGGAGTCTAGTACAATGTAGAGAGTTTGGGATAGACTCAAGGAGGAGGGAGACATTATCCCATTTTTAGCATTACCCACTCTCACTACACATACTGCGCAGACAAGAGTTGTTGCAGTGATGGAGGATGGCACCTTCATGATGCAAGAGAGTTGCTCCATGGATGTGGAGAAACATAGGGTACTTACTTTGAGGAAGGAATCCCCCACACTTTGGAGTAGATGGAGGCCACTCATGCTTACATTGGCTAAGATCAGGAGATTCTTTTTGGATGGGAGCTTCTCATGGGAGGCCAACTTCCAAAGGTCACACTTCTATTTGAGCATGAGCAGTTGCATGATGGCCATGGAAGCACTTTGGAGGATGAATTTGGCATGGGGGATGTCAAAGGAGTGGACAAAATATTTTGGGGAGCTTCACATTCCAGATCTTCAGCATTGTCTCTTGGGAGGATTGATCCATATTGGAGGTCTCAACTTTTGGTAGAGTACTCCAAGGATCTTGGTGCCTGCATGATTCTTGATGAACAAGAGGGAGATGATAGATATATGGTGGATGATGTGGTCATCTATTTTTATGGCAGATTCTTCTTGAATAGAGCTTCTGAGCTCAAGGAGAAGCTGCTACATGCAGCACATGAGGACTTCCTTTCTATGCACTTTGATGCATATCATTCTTTGATGGAGAAGTTCACTTGGGAGGGAATCCAGCATGATATATTTCAGCATATGGAGAGATGCATAGCCCATATGCTAATGGAGATGTTGGCACGACCACTTCCCTACTCATTGAGAGTTATGGAGAACTTTCATATGAGCCATTTCAGCTCAATGACCAAAGTACATAGTAGAGAAGGTACATTTTTGCATTACAATTTGCACTTCTTTACTTTATATGAGAAGCATGTTGTATTAAGGAGGGTCATTCCTTCTTATACATTATATTATGATGTAATTGAGGCCAAATGTAGCATTTATATTGGCTATCCTATTGGTGGTTTGTGGGGGAAGCCACATGATTCTTGTTGTGCACCATTGACACCAAAATTTTTCTTCATGATTCCATCTTATGGGATGATTGTGGTAGCAAAAAAGTGGCTGGAAGGGAACTTGTTATTATTTTTTTTGAGGCAGGAAAAGGATTCACTTCACTAGTTCCATGTGTGGAACTATAATCCACTTTCCGATTGTCAAAGGACAACTTGTTTTCATTGGTTTTTGCTTCCATATATTGTTGATATTCTTATGTTCATGTGGAGCTTTGTTTGGAGAGTGGGACAAGAGTTGAAGGTGCCCATTGGGAATATGATTCTCCCTACTTTACATGTTGCATGTTTCAGGAGAAACAATGGGCAAACTATGATTGCCATACTACATCTCTTCTCTACATGTGGGAGGAGCCATTTGGAGAACTTGAGTTCTTGGAGGAGGCATTTCATGGCTGATTTGTTTGGTGGGGTAACTTAGGCCATTCCTAGAGGCCATGAAATTTCAGCCCAAGGTTAGAAATAGCCCCATACTTACCATAAATGGAGAGAGAAACAACTTGGATGGGAAAATCTAATCTCTCCATGTAACCCCAACACATTGCATAAACCAGGGTTTGAGGGTTTCTTTGATGAGCAACCTAGAATGGATAATTTCATTTGGATGATAGCATGGGTATGGGAGACTCTCATTTGGGATGATATTCCCTATGTGTATCATCATTCCTACCTTGAGGAGGCCATTGGATAATAAGAAGTTTTCCCCTTACACCTTCCACTTTCTCATGATGTACACCATTTGGTTTTTCATACTTGGGAGGAACCATTGGAGGGCAGATTTATTGCAGATCATGTTGAGCTGTGGTGGGAACTATTGATGAGGAGGCCGCAAGAAGAGGAAGGGAGGAATTTTTCTCCACCTTTACAGTTGCTTGAGGACAAGCAACATTTTGGAGGGGAGGACTGTAATATTCCAAAAATTTATCCTTCATCTAAATGGAATATTATAGTTGGTTTTATCACTAGGTAGGTGAATAAGTGGGTGGGGAGACCCATAAAACCCCTTTTAAAGGAATAATAACACTCCTAATGTGAAAGGAGGAAGAATAATTAGCTGGATTAAGCACCTTTGGGTGTGAACAGGGATTGTATCATGTTGATTCAGTCAACTTTTACCAAATCAACAACGTTTTCATCGAGGAGTGGTCTTTATGATGAGACAGTGCAGTTTTAGTGGAGGACACCTTGCATGAGCTTGGTGGAAAGTATGGATGGGACCCAATGTGAGGATTCTCTCATGATATATATGGAGGGGATGGCAACCATTGTTATTCATGTTTTAGATTATTATTTGATATTGGTCTGTTTAAACTTTTGCTTCCTCTTGTTGTTTAGCAGGGTTGTTGTGCTGTTTAGCACAAGGGTGTTCCTGAACGAGAATCCCTACCTCATTCTTAGGGAAGGAGAGGTTATTTGAGCTTCATTTCCTCATTCCAGCATTCTAGCCAAGCTACCTCCTTTAGCTATAGCATATTTTCTGTTTAGATCTAGGTTGTGTTACATGGTGCGGCAAAGGAGGATCCCATAGAGCTATTCATGGGCTTGTTTTTCAGTGGAGAGGTAGCCTATCCATTGGAGGATCAGCAATGAGGGCTCCTTATCATATTTTCACATCCTTTTCATCATGCCAACCATCTACCATCCCTCACAACGTAGTCACAATTCTAAACTATGTTATTTTTAGAGGCAATTGCTGGGAGGGTTCATTGAGCTCATTAGGATGGTCTATTTCTGAGTAGATGGATCAGCCTTCTAATTAGAAATACCATTGGAGGAGGACATCATCATTTCATATCTGTAATATCCTCATTTTATTTAGATCCAGTTTGCAGTGACATCTCAACCCCATGGTTATTTGTCACATCGTATATTTCTTGGTATTTGTAGCAATCTTTTCTGGGTTGGCTAGAAATCATGTATTAGAGCCCACATCTTCTTTTCTGGGCATTTATTTTGTTTCCATCAGCCATACATCATTTATGTATGTTTATATCAGAAGCTACACTGATATAGATAGCACTGTCACTGCTCTTCGGTATTCTATACAGTTGCAACAACTCATGTGCTGATTATTCTGATCATTGGATGATTGTTCTTATTGCTTGAGTGGCTTGTCCCTCAAGATATTTTTGGTATATTTTTGCTGATATATTAATAAAACTATGGTTGCATATTGATACCTCTCATGTCATCATCATATTTGCGATGTTTTACATTATTATGTCTTGTATTGTTGCTATTTCCAATTTGGAATATTACAAAATACTAACACAATTGTTTTAAGGAAGGGTTTGAAAATGGAATTCATCAACCCTTGAAATGTAGAAGGTGCATTGGTAAGGCCAAAAGGCATGAAAAAAAATTCATAATGACCCTCATGAGTTCGAACTTTTTTTTTTCAAAAAATCTTCAGTCTTCATTCTAATTTGATGATATCATGAACAAAAATCCAACTTGGAAAAATATATTTCTTCATGCAATTCATCCAATAATTCATAAATCACAGGAATGGGAAATTTATCTTTAATAGTGAGCTTATTGAGCTCCCTATAATTCAGACACATGCACCATGATCCATCCTTCTTGTGCACCAATACTACTAGAGCAAAGAAAGAACTTTGACTAGGTTAAATTATGCCATACTCTAACATTTCTGCAATCATACATTCAATTTTTCTCTTTTAGGCTTAAGGATATCTGCAAGGCCTGATTTTTGGATGAATGCTTCCTAGAATAAAATGAATAGAATAATCATGATCACGAATAGGTGGGAGTCCTTTGGGAATTTCAAACACCTTGGAATGATTGGCAAAGACTTTTTGGAGATCTGGAGAAATAGATGATTTTGATGTTGGAACTTCTAGTGAGCATAATTTTTCATTTACGCCTCATTTTTATTTATTCAAAATATTTGTCATGACATTAGAGCTTATTATATTTCCCGAATTCCCTTCGATACCCCATAATTGAACTTCATTTCCTTCTGAATTTTTTTTCAAGAAAATTTCTTGAAAATTAAAAGCTAACATCCCCAAAGATTGTAACCATTGTACACATAGTACAAAATTAGCACCTCCCATTGGAGTGGAAAGAATTGGACTATTCAATACATATTCCCCCATGGTTAGCTTAATATTATGGCAGTTTCCAGAGAGATTTTTAGTTCCTCCATTTGAAACCATCACTTGACACTTTGGTGCTAGGTATAGGAAGCAATTCAATTCCTTGGCTACCTTACAATGAATAAAATTATGGATGATACCTAAATAAATCAACACGATTACATTTTTCTTCTAGATATGTACCTCTATCTTCCTAGTTTGAGGAGTGGTAATTCCTGCCAATGCATTACACGATATGGTCTGACTCATTCCTTCTTTCTCTAGGGTTGGTTCCTGGTGTATATCCTCTTCTTTTGAAGTTTTTTGTTCATTTTCTTCCTCCTCTTCACAATCTATGTAGAATAATTTCTTCTGATCACACTTATGAACTTTAGTGTATTTTCTATCACAACTGTAGCAAAGCCCTTTTTGTATTTTTTATTCCAATTGTTGTGGTGTCAACCTTATCGGTTGTGGAATTCTAGGAGTAGCAACACTTCCATCTTTATAGATGTGAGTGGTAAGCTTCCTTGTCACCATAATTTTACTTTCAATTTTTCTTTCCAACCTAAATTCCTTCTCTAATTAATCAGGTTCCCAAAGGTGAACCTCATGTTGGATGTTATCGTTTAAAGTCCCTATGAAGACATGAATTATGTGTTCCTCTAGAATATCCGTTACCCTTACATTCAATTATTGGAAGTCCTCAATGTGCTCCACCATTGAACCATTTTGTTTGAGATTTATAAATTGGCTAAAGAAGATGTTTCTCTTTGTATCCTCGTAATGTGCTATCATTTCCTTCATCAAAATTTACCAAGTGACAATATTTTTACACGAGAAAATCCATTGATACCATACAAATAAGCCTTAAATTATACTAGGCCATAATCGATACCATAAAGATGGGCCTTAAATTATACTGGGTAGGTGTTACACGGAGAAGTGTTTCCCATCAATTCATGCTAGACAATAGTGCTTTCACATTCATTCATTGCCCCATTAAATAGTTCCCTTTGTCATATTGGTACCCATGATAGTTTTTCCAACCCTTGATCCATTCATTTGTGTGACTTTGAAGCTAAGCCACATTTCCTTTATTGATCTTCTTTCTTACCACCCCTTCATAGGACATCATTATTTTAGATTATTATGAATACACCATCGCATTCCACATTTAGCCAACCACCCCGAAATTCTACATTCGACCATTGCATTAACACATTTGTTTTATCCACCTCACACTGAGACCAACAAATGGGGCACCCACCCTTTGTAGTTACCCACCTATGCCATCACACAAGCCACGATATCGTTTGGGAACTTGTCTCCATGTTGTACCTCCCAAACCGCTTTTAGACTTTTTTGGAAAATGTACAAAGATTATTTTGGAAAAGGGCCTTGAATCACATTTTTGTGTCGATTACCCAACGAAAAACCCTAGTCACCCTCAATTGGAGTCCATATGCTATATAATCCTCATTATTTCATCATAACTACATTAGATCATTATTTTTCACCCATCTCCCAAGATATTCATAACAATAACACACCCCCTTGGATGTCCTACCACCTCTAGGGGCTTATCCTTCAAAGTTTTGTTTTGACTGCCACAACTTGCATTATAGATCCAAGCTTGGGAAATCTCCAATATTCCTCCTATACTATTGACCTTAGTGCTAACACCCTTTGGCCCATCATATTCCAATACCTACATCAATTTCACATGGATTTCCCAAAACCATTTTGTGCATAGTCAGTGCTTATTTTTTGTCGAATTCAACATTCATTTTCTAGAATCGAAGTAGTACCTTTATTTTTCCCTCCCACTTTGGTTCAATCTTGAGTGGAACAGTTGGAGACATCATTTACCACCGATTTCATTGATCCCACCTATGTTCGACATCAACATAATTTTTCACATTAGTGGTTTATCTCACTTCATGACCATTGTAGTTCTCTGATTTAGTCGAAGGCTTGGGTATTCAGATTGGACCCTTTTTAGTACTGATTTGTATTTGATGCATTGGGGCACAATGAAAATAATTATCTTCCTCAACTAACCAAAAATCAACAACTACAACACTGATTTGATAGGATTTTTCTATGTATTTTTAATATCTTAGACACAATCATGATCATGAGTAAGGGACATGCCCACCTCATATAGAATTTTTTTTGTATAAACATTTCATTTGAACATGGTTCCCTTTTAGTAATTGGTAATGGTTTTTCCTGATCCTCTCTATCAAAAAACACTCTCTCGTGAAGTTAGTAAGCCTCGTCAACAAGAAAAATAAAATGTGATGTATTTCCATTATACACTTGCTCCTAATCTCATACATAAGGGGGAAACTATTAATATGCAAACATAATAAAGAAATTTATACATAAATATGGAACTTAGAGTCAAAATTAATTTATACAAGTGAAACATTCACAACTGTAAACATCATGAATATAAAAAAATTAATAGGTTTTCCAAATTTCCATTAAAAAATCAGCCCTTTTCGATGTACCAAAGGCAGGTTTTATAATACCTTGCGACTTTTTTCTTTGATACCCACGAGGGTTCAATGAAAAGAACATACAACATCTTGGGACCACTCCACATGATTATGGACGAATCTCCCTATTAGTACCAGCTCATACAACCGGTTTCAAGCTACTTCAATTTAAATTTGGAGATAACACTGTTACCGATCAAATAGGTAACCTGACCTCAAAACGGGAACTCTAGCCCAAAAAGACTCAAAAAACATGAAAAAACACCCCAAAAACAAAAAGTGTGTATTCCAGAATGCACTTCATTTTTTTTAAGGTCAAATTTCAACATTTTATAAAATTATGGTAAAAAAAAAATTGTTTCTTGAAAAAAGGATTGAAGAAACACCCTCAAAATAAAACAAGTTGATTCTGGAATAACAAAAAAAGAAATTGTGTCATACTTTTGGCATTTTTAAAAATAGAAATAACATTTTTTAATTTTTAAAATTCAAACATTAAAAAAAAACCTAAAATTTAAGAAAAATAAAAACATTTAAAAGCTTAAAATTTAAAAATATATGCAGATAAAAAAAATAAAAATTAAGATTAAAATTTAAAAAATATAGAAATTAAAAAAAAAAAAAATATTAAATTTAAAAAAAAAAAAAACAAGTTAAAAAAAAAGGAAATTATAAAAAGTAAAATATAGAAATTAAATTTAAAAAAGAAAAAGAAAATGTTTATTAAATTTAAAAAAAAATTAAAACAAAAAATTAAATTTAAGGAAATATATTAAATTTTAATAAATTTAAAAATTTTAAATTAAAAAAAAAAAACAAAAACATTATTTAAATTAAAAGTAAAAAAATGAAAAATTAATAAAAAATAAAAATAAAATACAATGAAAATATTAAATTTAAAACAATATATATTAAAAAAACAAATAAACTATAAAAAATAAATTAAATTTAAAATATAAAAAATAATATATATATATGAACTTGAATTAAAATATGTATATATATGAGATTTTATTAAATTTAAAAAAAAAGGGTTAATATTAAAATAACAAATTAAATTTAAAAACAAAAATATTTAATTTTAATAAATAAATGAATAAACAAATAAATTTTGAAAGAAAAAATAAATTTTAAATATAAAAGAAAAAAAAAACATTGTTAAAAGACAAACTTTAAAAACTTTAAAAATCAATTAAAAATGGAAAATTGAAAAAAAATAAAAATAAATAAAAAACAAATTAATTTTAAAAAATTAAGTTTAATTAAAAAAAATCTAATTTTAAATACACAATTTTAATTGAAATAAAAACATATAAATTTTTTATGTAATTAACAAAAAAAAAAATAATAAAAAAGTAAAACATTTAAAAAACAATATTAAATCCAAATAAATTTAAAAAAAAATACAAAATTTATTAAATTTTATAAAATTATATTAAAAAACTAAACGTAAAACTTAATAATAAAGAAAAATTATAAAATTTAAAAAAAAAATCAATTAAATAAGAAAAAAAGAAGCAAAATTTAATAAAAATTATTAACAAAAAAATAAATAAATAAAATTAAAACAGAAAAAATAATAAAATTTAAAAAAAATAAAAACAAAATTTAAAAAAAAAAAAAAAAAATTTAAATAAAAAAATTAAATTAAAAAAAATATTAATTTTTTTGAAATTAAAAAAAAAAAAAAAAATTAAAAATCAATTCAAAAAAAAAAAATATGTATTCGTGGTGGTGGTGGTGGGGGCGGCAGGCGGCCGTGACGCTGGCTGGGCCACCCCTGTGGCGCCCAGCGGGCGGGCTGCACGCGGCGATGGTGGTGGTGGTGGGGGCGGCGGGCGGCCGTGAGGCTGGCTGGGCCGCCCCCGTGGCACCCAGCGGGCGAGCTGCGCGCGGCCGTGAGGCTGGCTGGGCCGCCCCCGTGGTGCGGCCCGGCTGGTCCCTGGCGCCCAGCAGGCGGGCTGCGCGCGACGGTGGTGGTGGTTGTGGGGGCGGCGGGCAGCCATGAGGCTAGCTGGGCCGCCCCCGTGGCGTCGCACGCCCGGCCCCCGGCGCCCAACAGGCGGGCTACGCGCACGCAGCCCGCCCGTTGGGCGTCGGGGGCCGGCCAGGTGGCCAAGCCGGCCTCATGGCCCCCATTGGGCGGAGGGCTGATTAGCCCGCCCGCTGGGCGCCGAGGGCCGGCCAGGCGACGCCACGGGGGCGGCCCAGCCAGCCTCACAGCCGCCTGCCGCCCCCACCACCACCACCACCTTTGTTTTTTTTTATTTTTTTTATTTTTATTTTTAATTTAAAATAATTAATTTTTTTTATTTTTAATTAATTTGTTTTGTTTTTTTTTAATTTGTTTTTATTTTTTTAAAATTTTATTATTTTTTTTGTTTTATTTTTTTTTTTGGTTAATAATTTTTATTAATTTTTTTTTTTTTTTTTTTAATTTCATAATTTTTCTTTATTATTAAGTTTTATGTTTAGTTTTTTAATATAATTTTATAAAATTTAATAAATTTTGTATTTTTTTTTAATTTATTTGGATTTAATATTGTTTTTTAAATGTTTTACTTTATTATTAATTTTTTTTTTTGTTAATTACATAAAATTTTTATATTTTTTTATTTCAATTTTTAAATTTTCTTTTTTAATTTAATTTTTTTAATTTTAATTTTAATTTTGTAATTTTAATTATTTTTAATTATTTTTTTATTATATGGTTTTTTTTAATAAGTTTGAAAAAAATTGTTTTTGATGCTTTTTTTTAAATTTTTTTGGTCAATTTTTTTTTTTCTTTACATTATGTGTTTTTTTTTTTCAAATTTTGTCATTTCCTTTTGATGTAATTGTCAAATATTTTTGTTTTATTTATTTATTTTTGTTTAAATTTTTTGTTTTTACGAGCTATTTTTGTTTTTTTTACATTTTTATTGGTTTTTTTATTTTATATATAT
This sequence comes from Pinus albicaulis, assembly GCA_034641835.2. Taxonomy (NCBI): domain Eukaryota; kingdom Viridiplantae; phylum Streptophyta; class Pinopsida; order Pinales; family Pinaceae; genus Pinus; species Pinus albicaulis. The sequence continues at coordinate 1,182,229,400 of CM076584.1, forward strand.
ATATATATATATATATATATATATATATATATATATATATATATATATATATATATATATATTATCTAAGTTTTGTGTTTTATTACCAACATGAAAATCACCACTCTAAAAAAAAAGATGCAACATCAATACGTTTCAAAATTAGCATGAAAATCACCACTCTAAAAAAAAAGGTTGATGCTGCATCAATACATTTCAAAATTAGCATGAAAATCACTAACATTTTAAAACAAATATTCATACTTCATAAATAAAAATATTAAAATGTCAAAAATGTGTACACAAAAAAAAATGGTGATTCTGCATCACCACTTTTCAAAATCGGATGCTTTTTATGCTACCAAAAAAAAGTAGGTAACATTGCGGTTATCTATTTCATCGGTAACATTGTTAGATATGCAACCCATAATGAATCCTCCTATCCTTCCCCAAGTAACTTTCTCATCAATGAGCCAATGGAGGGAAGGAGAGATTAAAATTTTATAAATTTAAGGAGCTAGAAAAGAAAAAATAAAATATAAGTTTGAGCACTATTATGCTTCCCAAAATTGCCACTATAAATTAAGAAGCACATTGCAAGAGGAAGGATTCTACTAGCTTTGAGAGATTTTTTTCACTTCTTTTAGAGAGATAGAGAGAGAGATTGCAAAGAGATTGGAAAAGGAATTCCTTACTGAGAGCCATTGAGAAACATTTCACTAGAATCTCTTTAAGTGTTTTCTAAATTTATTATTTGTATCTATTCTACCAAAAATCAATAAAGAGGCCCATTTTCTCATTAACTTAATTGATTTATTTTTCTAAGTTCATCTTTTACATTGTTTAATTTAGTTTTTTCTATACATTTTTTTTCGATCGATTACAATTATTTGTTTGTATCACATTTAATCACTAACATCAATCATTGGTTGTGTGATGTTATGAAACCAACTCCAAAAATAGAAGAAAAGAGAGATCAACACCTTATAATTCAACAACTTCAAGGGGGAAACCTCCTTTACATTACATAAATTAACAATTATCGGATAATACAATTGAAAAAACCTCCTTTATATATATAGGAGTCCATGGGGTCACAATATAATCCTAGCCGACCTAACAATAATAATGTAAGGGTATAATAATAAAAATATGGGGGTTACAGGGGTACAACAATAAGAATAAGTGGGCTACACTAACAATAATAAGGGACTACACTAGTAACAGAGGGACCTAACATACCCCTCTCCTTCAAAAAAAAAATTTCCTCAATGCTTGAGTAGCTCTAGATGCTTCTGTATAAAATTCCCATCCTCCCATGTAGAATATTCAGTGGGTAAGTTCTTCTAGTTGATGAGATGCTCTGAAATTGATCGATTTCGTAGCTATTGAGTTCTTATTTTCATGACTGCTTCAGGTTCCAATATGAATTTTCCTTCCTCATAAAGTTCTGGCAATATCGTTTGAACTAGAAGTTTTCCACCTATAGCATTCTTTAAGCATGAAACATGGAAAACTAGATGCACTCGAGAAGAAGCAGGAAGCTCCAATTTGTATGCCATAGTACCAATCTTTTGCAACACCTTGTAAGGACCATAGTACTTTGGTGATAATTTATTATCCTTATTAGCTTGCTTGAGGGACATCTGTGTGTATGGTTGTAGTAGTAAAAATACCCAATCTCCTACATCGAAACTTCTCTTGCTGTGATGTTGATCTACCTGTTGTTTCATTCGATTTTGTGCCAAATTTAGGTTATCCTTTAAGAGTTGGAGAACTTGTTGTTGATGCTCGATGTGATCTTCCACTGTATGAGCCTTAGATTTTTCTCTTAGAGATGATGTGATGGACAGTGGATGATATCCAAAAATTTCCATAAATGGGGTCATTTTTTCTGCAATATGGAAGGAAGTGTTATACCACCATTCAGCCAGAGGTAACCACTTGACCCATTGTGTTTGTTTATCAGATACAAAACAACAAAGATATCCTTCCAAACATTTGTTCACTGTCTCAGTTTTCCCATCGGATTGAGGATGGTAAGATGAGCTATGAGCTAGTTGAGTACCCAAACAAGAAAATAATTCCGTCGAACAATTTCCAGTAAAATGGGATCTCTTTCGCTTACAATAATCTTTGGGTTTCCATGTAGATTTTGAATTGTTTCCATAAATATAGTAGCAACTGTACTTTATTTAAATGGATGAAATAATGCGCAAAAGTGTGGATACTTTGTAAGTCTATCAACTACCACCATGATGACACTCTTTCCTTCGGACTTGGGTAAACCTGTGATAAATTCCATTGAAATATTCTCCCAACATTGACTTGGAATGGATAAAAGTTGTACAAGACCCGAGATCTTAACTCTCTTAACTTTATTTTGTTGGAAAGCCAAACATTTGCCACGAATGTTTGAATATCAGATTTAAGGCCATCCCAAAAAAAATTCTTTCTTCACCCTGTGGTAAGGTTTTAAATATCATGAGTGTCCTCCTAAGGGAGAAGCATGCAATTCCAAAAGAATCTTTTGTTTTAGTTGGGAATTCTTACAAATATATAAGCGATCTTTGTACCATAAGGAATCATTTTTCCAAATAAATGTATCAGATGTACTAGGATCTTCCTGAAACTTTTGAATGAGTGTCCACACTTCTTCATCCTTATTCCATTCGTCCCTTGATTTGGTTATCCAATCTGGTTGGATAGTATTATACTGCACAAAGGAATGCTTCCACCTCTTCATCCTTTAATGAGAGTGCATCTACAACAACATTTAGCTTCCATTTTTTGTAGATGATTTCAAAGTCATAACCCAACATCTTTGGGACCCATTTTTGTTGCTCCTCTGAAGATATATAATCTTTGGTCCAAAAATTATTTAAGACTATCATACAGTTTTTACCTTGAAGTGTCTTCCCATTAGGTAAGGTCACCATTTATTTAGTGCATGTAGTATTACCAACATTTACTCCTCATAAATAGATTTATGTAAATAATTTCCTTTGATTGGACCACTTTCAAAAGAAATGGGTCTTCCTTTTACATTAAAACCACACCAATTACATTTCTTGAGGCATCACATTCCACAATAAACGATTTTGTGAAGTGTGGCGTAACTAAGACCGGTGCTAGGTACATTTCCTCTTTCAGATGTTCAAAGGCCTTAGTTTCTTCAGGAGTCCATGAAAATACATATTTCTTCAATAGTTAGAGGTGCTGCTACTCTCCCATAGTTCTTAACAAACTTGCGATAATACCCTATTAACCCAAGAAATCCTTGCAACTACTTTATGGTTGTGGGGAATTTCCATTCCTTAATGGATTTAATTTTGTTAGGGTCTACCTTAACACCCTCGTGAGATACAATATGACCCAGATATTCCACCTCTTATACTCCAAAGAAACATTTGGAGGTTTTTGCATATAATTGTTTTTCCTCCAAAAGTTTGAGCACCCTGTCAACATGTTGAACATGATCCTTCCAAGACCTACTGTAGATTAGTATATCATCAAAAAATACTAACACATATTTTCTAAGGAAGGGTTTGAAAATGGAATTCATCAACCCTTGGAATGTAGAAGGTGCATTGGTAAGTCCAAAAGGCATGAACAAAAATTCATAATGACCCTCATGAGTTTGAAATGTTGTTTTCGGAATATCTTCAGTCTTCATTCTAATTTGATCATATCCTAAACGAAGATCCAACTTAGTAAAATAAATTTCGCCATGTAATTCATCCAATAATTCATCAATTACTGGAATGGGAAATTTGTCTTTAATAGCGAGCTTATTGAGCTCCCTATAATCCAGACACATGTGCCATGATCCATCCTTCTTGTGAACCAATACTATTAGAGCAGAGAAAGAGCTTTGACTGGGTTGAATTATACCAGCCTCTAGCATTTTTGCAATCATATGTTCAATTTCTCTCTTTTGGACATAAGGATATTTGTAAGGCCTGATGTTTGGAGGAACACTTCCTGGAATCAAATGAATAGCATGATCATGATCACGAATAGGTTGGATTCCTTCGGGAGTTTCAAACACCTTGGATTGATTGTCAAATTTTTTTTGGAGATCTAGAGAAATAGATGATTTTGCTGTTGGAACTTCTAGTGAGCATAATTGTGAAATTATGTCTTGTTTTTCTTTCTTTAGAATATTTTTCATGACATTAGAGCTTATTATCTTTCTTGGCTTCCCTACGATACCCCGTAATTCAACTTACTTTTCTTCCGAAAAAAAATTCAAGAAATGTTCTTGAAAATTAAAAGCTACCATCCCCAAAGATTGTATCCATTGTACTCCTAGTACAAAATCAACACCTCCCATTAGAATGGAAAGAATTGGACTATTCAATACATATTACCCCGTGGTTAGCTTGATATTATGACATTTTCCATAGTAATTTATAGTTCCTCCATTTGCAACCATCACTTGACATTCTGGTGCTGGGTATAGGAAGCAATTCAATTCCTTGGCTACCTTACAATGAATAAAATTATGGGTACTACCCGAGTCAATCAACATTATTATCTTTTTCTTCTTGATATGTCCTTCTATCTTGAGATTTTGAGTAGTGGTAATTCTTGCCAATGTATTACAAGATATGGTCCGACTCATTTCTTCTTTCTCTAGGGTTGGTTCTTGGTGTATATCCTCTTCTTTTGAATTTTCTTGTTCATTTTATCCCACCTCTTCACAATCTATGTAAAATAATTTCTTCTTAGCACACTTAGACCTTTAGTGTATTTGCTATCACAACTGTAGCAAAGCTCGTTTGATATTTTTCTTCCAATTGTTATGGTGTTAACCTTGTAGGTTGTGGAAGTCTAGGAGTTGCAACACATCCACCTTTATAGATGTGAGTGGTAGGATTCCTTGTCGCCATAATTTTACATTCAATTTTTCTTTCCAACTTGAATTCCTTCTCCAATGAATCAGGTTCCCAAAGGTGAACCTCATGTTGGATGTTATCCTTTAAATTCCCTATGAAGGCATCAATCCTGTGTTCCTTTGGAATATCAACTGCCCTTATATTCAATTTTTGGAAGTCCTCAATGTGATCCATCATTGAACCTTTTTATTTGAGATTTATCAATTAGCTAAAGAAGGTTTGCTCTTTGTATCCTCATAATTTGCTATCATTTCCTCCATAAAAATTGACCAAGTGATAATTTTTTTACGGGAGACAATCCATTCATACCATACAAATGTATTTTGTTCTAAATATAAAGTTGAAAGGCATACTTTTTGTGTGTTTTGCACATTATTGAGATCAAAATATTGCTCCATCTATAGTATCCATGTTATGGGATCCTTTCCATCAAACTTCCTCATATCGATCTTTGGAATATGGTGGGTCTTCAATCCAACATTAGAGTTTATGAAATCACGATTAACATTTTTTTTTTATCATTGTGATTTTCCTCTAGTATCTTTTCTCCATTAGGAATCATTTATTGTATCAACTTTGTCAAACCTTCCTTCAAACCTTCCATGTCTGCTTTTATATCATTCTTCATGTCTTCCATTTTTTCTTCCATGCCATACTTCAAACCATCCATCTTAGCTTCCATGCCTTTCTTCGAAACTTCTATTTTATTTTTTATTTCTCTTTGCGAGAGCGAAATTTGCTGCACTTGCTCTTGTAATTCTGATATATCATGTTGCACTTATTCCTCTTCATGAGTTATAGTAGAATATTACGAGGGATTAATGGGTGTTGAATTTTTTTTGTTTGAATTTTAGAACCCAGTACTGATATCTATGCTTCAATATGCCCATCAAATCACTTTAAACTGATTTTTGAAACATAACTTATGTGATTTGAAAAAAAAATACACACATTTTTCTTGCTTTTGAGGAGTTCGATATTGAAACTGAATTATCTCTATGATTTCGGATCTTCAATATCTGAAATTAGGTCATGTAGTATCCCTATGAATTTTCTTTTGAATGGCATGCTCTGACCTGATTTGGATTCTTCATGAAAAAGTTATGCCCAATCTCACACAATGACCTAATTATGGAATAATTCAGGAGAGAAAAATTGTACGGCATGCCACGTGTCATTGTTTCCTCCTTCGGTTATGAAATTGATACATAGGAAACTACAGTTTGTGTAATTTTGGCCACTTTTTACAGAATTCCAATCTGATGCTCAGAGAGAGGGAGTTATGATGATTTTCCCATGGTTTCCTCTTTGAGATGAAATTCGGGAGCCTAAAAAAACCCTAAATTCCACATATGATATCATCGAAAATTTTGCGAACCAAGATCTGAAATTTTTACACTCAGTTCCCCAGGATTTCTGCTTTGCATGGTGAAAATTTTAGCTTCTGAACCTTCGAATAAAAACAATTATAACGAAAATTCCATGATGACCTATTTGGAGTAGCGAAACCCTAAAATCCAAAGCTCTCATACCAAATGTTATGAAACCAACTCCAAAAATAGAAGAAAAGAGAGATCGACACCTTAGAGTTCAACCACTTCGAGGGAAAAAACTCCTTTACATTACATAAATGAACAATTCTCGGATGATACAAATGAGAAAACCTCCTTTATATATATAGGAGTACGTGGGGTCACAATATAATCCTAGCTGACCTAACAATAATAACGTAAGGGCACAATAATAACAATATGTGGGTTACAGGGGTATAACAATAAAAATAATGGGGCTACACTAACAACAATAAGGGACTACACTAGTAATATAGGGACCTAGCATGTGACTCTTTGTAGGCTTCAACCAACTACAAGGAAAGAGAATTTCGGACACCTCTGCAACCAAATCCAATACACACTCATCTATGCACCTTGTTGGGGCCATATCATACTTCAAATTCCATCTCAGTTATGGCACAAAAAGTATGTAATATAAAGCCTCTATTTGTGTTAAAACTGGTCACATTATTTTAAAGTGTAACACTTATTATATGATGGTCATCTAGAGTTTATTAGGGGACACCTTCACTATGAAATATAAAGGTAAAGATTTTATAATATAGAAGAAATGAATAAATAAACAGGAACACATATTTCTTATGGAGGAAAGATAGTCGCAAGGGAGACAAACAATATTAACATCCTAAGATAACATGTTGGGAGAATATATTAAAGAAATTGGATAAACCCCACACTATATAGGATCATTGTGTTGAACCTCTCGTAACAAACCAAAATCCGATGAGTTCTTTCGAAGAGAAGATGTTCTCAATTCAAAAAATGGTCATGGTATGAAGACCCATATCATAAAATATGGATGGATGGGTAGAGCATATGGAAATGTCTATTGAAGTTTAGTTTCTTCCATGGAATTTATTAAGGATGAAAGTTTATTTTAAAGTGTAGAAACCTTAGGAATTCTTACTACTCCTTGATATGAAAATTGTAAAATGTTTGAAAATATTTTTGTAAAATATGGAAATTCTGAATGATTTTATATACTCTCTAAATTTTTTTGGCCATTTATAACATAAAATAATTTAATCTTATAAAATTTGAGTGAATTACTATTAGAAAAAAATCAAAGTTGGTGATCTTTTTTTACAAAAATACCTGAAAAATTAACCCATATCTGAAATTTAGCCCTTGAAATTTTCCTTAATTTCTACTACCACTACAAACAAAATAGTTGTTAATTTATTTGAAGCCAATAAGAACATCAAAGAAAAAGGAAGTGGAAGTTTTATAGAAAATTTGTTTAAATGAACTTGACTAAGAGTTGTTGGAAAAAAAGGAGAGATACCCATTCATGTGAATAAAATCATTTGGGAATGGCCACGAAAGTTTGGATGGAAAGAAGATATGATATAAATAAATAGGAAAGGAAACGTTGAGTCACAACAAGAACATATTGAACAAAATAGAGAAAGTGGGAGTGATATTGATAAATGAGAATAAGCAACTTTCTTACCTATTCTTTTTGAATAAATTACATTTTAATTAAGATGTATTGCATCATGAAATATTGTTGAAGGTTAATTGGTCTTTCCTTTCTCATTATGGGATATGGTCATGGAAAATTTTACGGGCTAAATTTGCAGATGGGTTATTTTTTGGACACATTCTTTCACCAATTTTGTTAAAAATTCACCTATTTTTTACACATATGTGATTAAATGGATGACATTCTCCAAATAATTACTAATTTTAATAATAAAGTACATGTTTTTTGGTTGAATATTCACCCACATTCTATACTTATGAATTTTCAAACTAGAATAGTTGCCTACAATACTATATATAAGAAAAATATGAAATCCTTAAAAAAAACTCTCGATATGATTTTGTAAATAAATGTTTTACAATAATTGGAACATTTATAATTGATCTAAAAAAGTTATTAAAACAAGCTAACTCAAAATTGTGATTTTATATGGAATTTTATTATATGCAACCTTAAATATTATGAAAAGAAACAACTCTATAATGATTTACTTCACTTGGTTTTATTTTCTTACATCTCTTCAATCACAATATGTTTAGAAATGCATGTTATAAAGATATACATGTACATTTTTTAAAAAAAATTATACATTATTTTTAGATTTAAATATATAAAAATTAAAAAATAAATTCAAAACAATAAAATCCAAATATTAACACTGGTATAGAAATTGACATTTTCAAAATAAAAATTCACACTTTTGAAATTAAAATTAAAATTTTTGAAAGCAAAATTATTTAAATTTCATACTTAAAAATATGAAATTCACACTTTTAAAAACCAATATTCACACTTTCACAATGCAATTGCACCTTAGAAACATGGCCTTTAACACTTTTTTAAAACAAAACAAAATTAATTGTTTTTAATGTAAAATCTTCCTTAGTCCAAATTTAATGATATGGTTGTTTTCAAATAAAAGTCTCTTTTTTGCAAAAACAAATAATAATATATTTTCTATTTACTATACATTCATTGATTTCTCAAATAGTAATTTAATACATTCATTTATTTCTCTTATATGTGCAAGTATATATTTATATTTTATTTTGCAAATTATTTGTATAAAAATATATATTTTTTTGTTTTTTTTTCCTCCAAGTAATTCGCTTGTATTCTCCTTATAAAAGTAAAATTTTTTTTATAAATTTTGTAAGACATTCTTCTTCTTAAACCTTCTTGGGTTCAAGAAAATGGTTGTGGTGTCATTTCCTTCACTGTAGCGTGATAGAAGTTGAATCTTTTCTGGGAGCATTATTCTCCTCCAATACCTACAAGATAACCAAGGTCAACATATGGTAATCTTATTGCAGTATAATAGAAGTGAAATTCTTCTCCACGGAAGACATTTTTATCATTAAGGAGCATTATTCTCTTTCCACAACACCTACCAGATAATTGAGTTTCATTATGCGTTGGGAATGCATGTTATGAACTAGGGCTTTGAAATTCTTTTCACTACTAATCTTGGTCAAATATTTTTTATGTGCAATCTGCAATTCAAAGTTAGTAAATGGATCATTAGTTTGGTTAAGTAGTGCCTAAGTTATTGGGTGGTTATGTTTTTTTTCTCAAATTTATTAATAGTTTATTTTTTTCTTTTGTTTTTTATTTTTTTATTTTTTCTAAGTTAAGATGGTTGTGGTCAATTTATCTATATGTTGGAAATTTTCTATGTTAAAATGATTTATTTTATTGCGTCAAGAGACCCAATCTAAGTCCAGTATGACCCCGATGTTAGGTATGTCAAGTTCTTAAAAAATAATAAATTTTACTTTTTTTAATATCGGCCAAAGCATTAACCTAATCTTGAATTTTATATAACTTGAATATTTAGATTATATATAATTTTTTTAACTTATTAATGAGCTGTGATTAACTATTAAAATACAACTATGTATTATTTATATAATTTGAATGGATAGTAAATTATCTCACTTATTTAATAATTGCTTTATTATATACATGAATTTGAATGGATAATAAATTTACCTTTAACAAAAAAAATTACCACATTGAATTTCCAAATTAAGTAAAATTTTAAACATCTTTACTCTTTACTAAAGTCAATACCATTTCCTAAATCAAAAGAAAAGAGTTAATTCAACACAAACAATCAAAATTCAAAATCTTTTAATATTTCTTTCAATTAAATATTCGTAAAATGAATCTTTAAAAAGAAATCTCATATTCTATGGATAAATTAAAATACTTAAAGACATAAATATTTCCCCATCAAAGTTGCAATATTTAAAAATTTAAATAAACATGAGATATGGTAAATAAATAAAACCTATTTTTATACTTACTCCAGAACTATGGTAAATAAATAAAAATATATATAAACTAGATGTATGGTAAATAAATAAAAATTCTTTTTATATTTACTCCATAAACCTTTTTATATTTAAAAAAACTTTAAAAAATAGGTTTTATTTAGATGAAGCCTATGGGACGAATACCATGGGAAAAATTAATATTGATACCATGGGCTAAATACCATGGGCCAAATACCATATTTATAAAATAAATATGGTAAATAAATAAATATAAAAAAGGTATAAAGAGGTAAGGCAAATAAATAACAATATATCAAATAGGATTATAAATAAAAATCAAATTATATAACAAGCCTATGGACCAAATACCATAGTAAATAAAAGAGGTATGGTAAATAAATAAAAATATAAATAAACCAGTTATGGTAAATAAATAAAAATATAAATAAACCAGGTATGGTAAGTAAATAAAACCTCTTTTCATATTTACTCCATAATCTGTTTTATAGTTACGAATATTTATGTTCGTTAGTTTGCATATGTAAGAAGAAATATATAGAGAGAGAGATGAAAGAGAGAGGATGAGAGAGAGAGAGAGAGAGAGAGAGAGAGAGAGATGGGGAAGAGAGAGGATTGGAGGGAAAAGAGAGAGGGAGGTGGGAGAGAAAGGGAGAGAGAGGAAGGATGAGAGAGAGGAGGAGAGTGGTGGGGGAAGAGAGAGTATTGGAGAGAGAGAGAGAGAGGGATCGATAGAGAGATGGAGTTGGAGGGGGAGAGATGTAGGAAATAAGAAATATAGAGAGTGAGAAGTGGAGAGAGAGAAGGAGTGACAAGGGAGAGATAGAGAGGGAGAGCGTGTATGTTTGGGGCTGAGATAAAGCGACAAATAAGGAGAGATGGAGATAAGGGGGAGAGAAGGAGATATAAGGAGAGAGGGAGGGATATTGTAACATAGTTGGTGGGTGAAGAGAGAGAGAGAGAGGGAGAGAGAGATGGGAGAGAAAGGGAAAGAGAGGAAGGAAGAGAGAGGATGTGAGAGAGTGGAGATAGGGAGGGAAAGAGAGATGGACTTGGAGGGGGAGGGAGAGAGAGGTAAGAAGAAAGACATAGAGAGGGAAAGGTGGAGAGAGAGAGAGTGATAAGGAAGATGGAGAGAGAGGGAGAGAGGACAAAAGGAGGAAAGAGAGATATTAGCGAGCGAGAGAGAGAGAGAAGGGGAAGATAGAGATATAGATGGAAGGTGAAGAGAGGGAAGAAGAGAGAGATGGGTAGAGGAGGGGATTGACAAAGAGATTGATATATATGGAGTGCGAGAGCATATGTGTTTAGGGGGGTGAGATAGAGAGATAGAAAAGAAGAGACGGAAGGGGATATAGATATGGATGGAGGGTGGGGAGAGGGAAGAATATTTCTCACACTAGATGGATTGATATAAGTGGAGATGGTGATTTATAATCCTATTTGATTATTTGCACTATATGCATCAATTTTAGTGTAGATATTTATTTCTAATGATATTTTATTACTTGCACTAGATGCATTGATTTCAGTGTAGGTGGTGATTTCTAATACAATTTGATTGCTTGCACTGAATGTGTTGATTTCAATTTAGATGTCGATTTATAATTATTTTTGATTACTTGCACTAGATGAATTGATTTCAATGTAGATGATTTCTAATCCTATTTGATTGTTTTCACTAAATGCATTGATTTCAGTGTAGATGGTGATTTATAATCCTATTTGATTTCTTTGAGCAAATGCATTGATTTCAGTGTAGATGTTGGTTTCTAGAGAGAGAGAGAGAGTGAGCGATAAGGAAGATGGAGAGAGAGGGAGAGAGGATAAAAGGAGGAAAGAGATATATTAGTGGGGGAGAGGGAGAGAAGCGGAAGATACAGATATAGATGGAAGGTGAAGAGAGGGAAGAAGAGAGAGAGGGGGATATGGGGTGATTGACAAAAATATTGGTATATATGGAGTGCTAGAGCGTGTGTGCTTAGAGGGGTGAGATAGAGAGACAAAAAAGAATACATGGGGGGGGATATAGATATGGATGGAGGGTCGAGAGAGGGAGGAATATTTCTTGCACTAGATGGATTGATATAAGTGGAGATGGTGATTTCTAATCCTATTTGATTATTTGCACTAGATGCGTCGATATTAGTGTAGATATTTATTTCTAATGATATTTGATTACTTGCACAAGATGCATTGATTTCAGTGTAGGTGGTGATTTCTAATACTATTTGATTGCTTGCACTGAATGTGTTGATTTCAATTTAGATGTCGATTTATAATTATGTTTGATTACTTGCACTAGATGAATTGATTTCAATGTAGATGATTTCTAATCCTATTTGATTGTTTGACTAAATGCATTGATTTTAGTGTAGATGGTGATTTCTAATCCTATTTGATTTCTTTGAGTAAATGCATTGATTTCAGTGTAGACGTTGGTTTCTAGAGAGAGAGTGAGTGATAAGGAAGATGGAGAAAGAGGGAGAGAGGAAAAAAGGAGGAAAGAGAGATATTAGCGGGGGAGAGGGAGAGAAGGGGAAGATAGAGATATAGATGGAAGGTGAAGAGAGGGAAGAAGAGATAGATGGGGAGATGGGGTGATTGACAAAGAGAATGATATATATGGAGTGCGAGAGCGTGTGTATTTAGGGGGGTGAGATACAGAGACAAAGAACAAGAGTTGGAGGGGGATATAGATATGGATGGAGGGTGGAGAGAGGGAAGAATATTTCTTGCACTAGATGGATTGATTTAAGTGGAGATGGTGATTTATAATCCTATTTGATTATTTTCACTAGATGCATCGATTTTAGTGTAGATATTTATTTCTAATGATATTTGATTACTTGCACTAGATGCATTGGTTTCAGTGTAGGTGGTGATTTCTAATACTATTTGATTGCTTGCACTGGATGTGTTGATTTCAATTTAGACGTCGATTTATAATAATATTTGATTGCTTGCACTAGGTGCATTGATTTCAATGTAGATTATTTCTAATCCTATTTGATTGTTTGCATTAAATGCATTGATTTCAGTGTAGATGGCAATTTCTAATTCTATTTGATTGCTTTGAGTAAATGCATTGATTTCAGTGTAGATGTTGGTTTCTAATCTTATTTGATTGCTTGCATTAGGTGCATTGATTTCAATGTAAAAGTTATTTTCTGATCTTATTTGATTGCTTGCATTAAATTCCTTGATTTCAATGTATATGTTGATTGATGATTTGATGTAATTGGATATATGACGGTACATTAATTTAACATGATTGGATTAACAATATGCATTGATTTTAGTGTAAGCACATTCAAAATGTACATTTATTTTTGTGTTATAGTAATTTAACCTATTAATATTGGAGAGCAAGAGAGACAAGGTATCATGTTTACTAACAAAACTAAAGATTTAAAGATAACAAAACTAACAAGGGTGGCAATAAGAACAGTAGAAGAAAATAGTTTGAGATTGATCACAACGAAGACTATTTGTAATATGAGTACATTCTTATTATTCACATTTTCTATCTTTCAACACTATTATTGTCACTTTGTATTCCAAAAAAATATTTCATCATTTTTCATCATTATAGTTATTAACGATATTTATCATCTCAACGAATTGAGGTAACTAAGAAAATTTAAAATTAAAATGACCAAGTTAATCTCCGATAGATTTTCCTTGGCATGACTGAAACCAGCCTAGATCTATCTTAACTCCGGATTTATATCTCTAGAGGTGCAAACCTTTCCTCAAGTTTTTGATCCCTCTCGGCACTAAGATAGATCTAAATATATGATTTTTCATTTTAGCATTATTTCTACATTTTTTGTTATTACAATGAGTAATTTTGGATGATTTTTTGGACATGTGGTATTGATAAACCATGGTATTGACCCATAACATTGTAACAAAGCCTAATCTCCATGATCACTACTCTTGTTCCGTGTTTCTATATATATATATATATATATATATATATATATATATATATAATAGAGTTATAATTTAGTTAATTTTATGATATTTTTTTTAATTTGAGTAAAAATCAAATGCATTATAAAGTAAGTATTTTGATATTTATTATAGATTGATGTCTATGACTATTTACCAACTATTTAATTTATGTAATAAGATTGTGTTTTATTATACTAATAGTTTAATATGTATAACTTCATTTAATAATATAGATTTTAATATATGTATTCATTAATAAAATAATATGATTAAAAAACAGAAAATAAAAATAAATACACCACTTAATAAAAATATATAATTTATAAAATTAAACGTGTCCAAAAAATTCCAACCATAATGACTCAACCTTCCTTATTAAACCTCATAATTATAAAGATTATGAAAATGAAAAAATGCCACGTCTTTGAATCCACTTTTGTTTTTTCATACCAGGGACAACTATAGAAGAGGACTATGAATGATCTATTATGGCACTTGGAAGCTACAGCTCCTGACCATGGAGGGACTAATTCCATTTTATTTTATAGGAACCGTGCTACTTGCTATGATATAAATATAAATTCAAGCTTTTTGTTCAATGATACAACACAGCTACAGAAAATATCTCAGTTATATAGACTATATACAATATTGTGGTGTGATTACCAAAAGTTACAATTGCTTTCTTGAACTTTATACATTGATATCTACATACATTGATGTCTACAGACCATGTTGACAATGTTAAGGTGTCTCATGAATAAGTCCAACGGACACAAGCCAGCTACGAAGCCCGAGTTACAGGGGATTTATGCATTGGGCCGTATCATAGTTTCCACCAAGATAAATACGGTCATCATAAAGTCGGCGGCCAGCCTTATATTCCAGTCTATATTCCAGTCTATAGGCTCGTAAATGTATTGAGAGAGAAAATGGCCACAGTCAGATTAAACAATAAATAATCTTACGGTGACCATTTCGTCTCTCAGTGCATTTATGGGCCGATAGACTGGATTATAAGGCTAGCCTCATGGCAGTATGGTTCGTATGAACATGAACACTACCATGAGCGTGTGCCTATCAGTATTATTGGCATGAGCGTGGCAGCGTTACAGCCGAACTGATATATAGATAGATAGTACACCCCGCAGATGTACGTGGTACAAAAGGAAAAGAGCTGTATTTTCCCACTGCTATAAATTTCTAAAAAAAGGCTTTTCAGAACAAGATCTAGATTGTAATTTTATATCTTAAATTTTGTAGATTTCAAGAATATTTCGAATAAGAATAGTAAATTAAATCCACCCTCTTATTCTAATTAATTCCAAAATATTTCCTTAATCTACAATCGAAATAGAAATCAAAATTTACATAACAATACTATACGCAAAGTCATTGTACACCTTGTCATTCTTCCTATGGTTGAGAGGACTGGGCGTTCTCTTCACGAACTCGAGCGGCCCACGAGAGCGGTCTAGAGGCGTCTTTGTACGCACTTCTTCGCTTTAATCCAGCAAGCTGGCCTTCCCATCTCGATTTCCATTCTTCCTTTCCAACATCCTATTTCAACAATACACAATCAAATCAGTTCAATTTATCTTTTAACAACCACTATAGAAATTGAAGATGGGATTTCCAGTATCCCCTTCCAACATCCTATTTGCACAATCAAACCTTTTATATTTCGTGTTTTGGCAACTTCAACTATAGAAATTGATTTAATTTCTCCTACCTTCCGAGAATAATATTGGGTTCGATTTTTGGCTGAAAGCATGGAGTGGGAATAATATTTAAACCCCATGGCCAGATGTTGGTCGTAGAGAGCTCTCCTAGGAGGGTCAGACAAAACCTCGTAAGCTTCCTGCACTTGAACGAATCTCTTCGTATACTCCTCAGTTTGATCAGGATTCGGACAAACATCTGGATGATACTTGCGAGCCAGTTGCTTGTAGGCTTGTTTGATCTCAGCTAGGGTTCCATTCTTGGGTATTCCCAACAGGTCATACAGGCTCATGCTTTGATTCTCCTCCACTGCCACCGTTGAAAAATCGCCCTGCATATTTCTCCCAGCATGCCAGCGATGGCGGCATGTTCCAGAAATGGGTTTCAAATTCACAGAGAGGTAACGATATTTCATGAGGCTGTGGAATGAATTAGCCTTCGCCCTGCACGAATCTGCCTGCAAGGCGAAACTGGCTGCACGTCCTCTATACAAAATGGGTTTCATGGCCATTTACTCAATTCTCTGGCTTTTCTTCCTCATGCTCTGGCTGATCAAATTTTAAAAATCATTATTAAACTGCCATAGAATAACAATAGGAATGCAGCCGCTCATGGCCAGAAAAATATATTGCTGATGTAATATAATATATCTGGAAAAAGAAAAAAGCAGCACTCCACAAAACTATGAAGTTGAATGCATAGTGTCTCTCAGTCGACCTCGTGGCTGAGAAACATACATTCATTTCAAGATAATAGCAGATATACCAATTTCGTTATCGACGCCCAAGAACGACAACCTTGTGGATAAGTATGGATCTCCTTCTTATGATTTTGGATAAGTTTTTAACGGATACAATGACAAACTCTATGGAGGAATCTTGAAATAATAGCAATTGAATTTATAGTCAAGATTAAAATAGTTGGTATTTTAAATTGCAGTGATCGAGTGAGAAAGATTTATTTTAGAATTTAGTATGAGAGATATGTGTAAGAGTGTTATGTTTTTAATAGAAATTATTTTCTTTAATATAAATTAAAATGAATAAATAAAAAATTAAAAAAAAAAAAATAATTAAAAATTTCTAAGAAACAATTTTACAATCTAGTATGAGGGGTATGTGTAAGTATGTCATATTTTCAAAAAATAATAGAAATAATTTTCACTAATGTCAACTAAAACAAAAAAAACAAAAATTAAATAATCATATAAATAAACAATTAAAAATCGGCCAAAGGGTGGAAAAATCTACCAGAGAGTTCTTTAACAATCTAGTGTTTCACTTTCATTCTACTCGGTTATTTGATATTTCATTTTCACTCTTTAAGTAATAAATAAAATATATCCATGTCTATCTTAAATAATATAGTTTTATATAACTTTATAAAGATAAAGTAATTTTAAAAATATCTAAATATAGACTCTTATAAATATCTAAATATAGAACTTAAATAAAATATTTGAATATACATATTAACTAATATATTCCAATATGAATTGTCTCTCTATTATGTGTGTATTAATGTTTGCCTTAGTAACATATTTTGAAAGGAAAAAATAATTAAAATAAAATAATGTAGTTACTTCTTATTAAGAGGAAAATGGGTAACTCATTCAATTTTTAATATAAAATATTAATAATGAAAAAATTTCCAAAAATACAATATAAACAATGAAAAATTACTACTATATATTATGTTAATCACATTTTTTTTTTGTAAGCTTAGTAGGCCCTCTCTGTTTTCTATTTATAGCGAAAAGTAGGTCTGAAAATACAAAATTAGGCCTCAACCTGCCCATAGGAAACCAGGTCTGTTGGCTGTCTCAGCGAATTATACGCCATCCAAAACATATACATCTTGAGTCTACTTCGTATTGTCCTCAAATAACTAATATCAGTATCTGTACTTGCTATCATATACATAACATAAACATAAAAGCTATCCGCTATCATTATCAAAAAGAAAACTTAGGCTGATCATTGCTCAATCATCATTTGACTCGACAGTGGCCGGGTCTTTGTAATATTCCCAAGTGGGAAAATCAGCAATATATGCACAGAAAACGCATTTTCCATAAATCCGTGTAATAACAGTCAATAATATCCCATGGATCCTTTAGATCAGACATTATAACAATGAAATATAAAAGGAAATAAAAAACAAATCATTATAGCCTAGTTAAACAGGCCTCCCATGCCTAGAACAACCCAAAAACACTGCAACCCCAAGACTACTACAACACAGAATTACTGCAGAAAGTGACAACGCAATTTATTGAGGTTTTATACTCATAAATAAAGAGACAAAATAGATCTTCTGATATATTAATTAATAGAGCACAAAAACTGAGATCTAGTCTCCTTTACATATATCTAAGATGACTCGGCAAGGGTTTCTTGAAAAACATGAAGTACAAGAAGTATATGCTGCAGATCTATGGCTAAATCACGTTGTATAGTTGAAGAACTACATAAATATGGCTGATCATGCAAAGAAATGGATGTAGCTCCTCCTACTAGCTTTCCAGGAAAAAGGCTGATCCTCCTCCTGGGAAACTAGCTCATAAAACAAAACCCTCCCACTACAGCACCATGTAAAATAACACAGATCCTCCAAGAGATTGCGCTATGGTTGTAGGTGACTACTTGGCCAAGTGTTGGATAGTGGAAATGAAGTCCAGAAAGCTCCTCTCATATTTCTTAAATAAGATCTCCAAGGAAGAGTGGGGAATTTCCGCATGAGAAAACCATTGCACTAAATAATGCAGCAAACTTAGCTAAATAGCTAAAGCATGCAAATAAGTCTAAATAGACCCAATCATCAAATCATATCTTCAATCATAACCCATATGGCTTCCATTCCCTCCATTATATAGATGATGAGCTTCCTCACCCTGGGTCCCACCCATTCATGAGGTTACTTCCATGCAAAGGCTCCTCCTCCAATATTACACTGTCTTCATTAGTTCCACTCTTCTATTTACAATGTTGTTTGATTTGGTCAACCATGACTTAGTCTCCATGCATTGTCTCCTTTCACACCCAAGGTGTCTTTATTTTTACTAGCTAAACCGATCTACATTTACATAGAGTTTCCTTTATTGATGATCCACTCCTCCCATATTAATGATGTTGACTTGGTCAAACTTGACCTTGTCCACATGTATTAGCCCTTATTAACCCTTTTTCACACATGAGGTGCTTGATCCAGTTATTAACATAATCCCTTTTCACATTAAGAGGGATTTTATGCCTACTTAAGATACTTATGGGCCTCCTTACCCATTTATTCATCTAACTAGATGCTAAGAGAAAAATTAATATTCCTATTAGCTGCATGCTAATTTAGGACTATTAGAGTCCCCCCCTCCCAAATGTTGCTTGTCCTCAAGCAACTGTAAGGATAGGACTGAAAAGCCTCCTCTCCTCCTCCTATATCATCCTCATATGATAAGCTCCTCCAAGGAACAAGATGATGTCTCATCAATAAATCTCCAAGTTGTTCCTCCCAAGTATGCAAGTTAGCTTTTGGTGACAATCCCAAATAGCTATCATCATGAAAAGGTAAAACACCCATGGAGGCAACAATGTGTTCTCTAGAGGCCTTCTTGAGGCATGGAATCTAAAATGTGTTGGGAATCATCATTCCCATGTGAATCTCCCATCCCCAAGCTATCATCCATACAAAATGAGCCACCTCCCAAAATGGTAACTCATGAAAATTCTCCTCCACCTTTGGCTCTTGCAATGTAGGTGGGCTACATAACTGAAAATGAGAGAGGCTTTTGCAACTCACGCTCTCTCTCTCACCAATTATGATAGATATATAAATGTTGATCTTGGGTTGCAATGATATGGTCATTAAGGAGCCAAAATGAACTTGGGCTCTCATGATCCCATTCCTTAGTTCCAAGCATCAATCTTGCCTAATCCATCCTATATACATTGAATAGAGTATCTTCACCATATGGGACCAAAAATAAGAATGGACTATGTGTAATGTAGCATGTTGGATGGTGATAATAGTCCTCAAAGTCAGTCCCGCGTTGTTCATCTTCTTGTTGTCTCAAAACATGTTGTGATAAGTGGCCATCCAACCACTTACTGGCTGCCATAAGCTTTTCAAAAGCTTGAAAATAGTAGAGGATATTAGGTGTTGGCTGACTATGATCCAAGAAAACATGTTTTTCCCAACATCCTCCATAAAGTGGTATCCACATCACTGAAATTAGTCCCAAAATGATCATGAAATCCACAAATATTTTTGCTCTCTTGTGGAGCAATGTGCTGCAAATGAATGGTAAAGGAGTTCACAAATATTGTTAGTTGATAGATAAACATCAAAACATAATATTTACCATATGTTGTAGCCATGTTGGTGAAGAGGTCCATAGATAAGCCTTCCCATCTCTCCATCGAAAGGGGAAGTGATTGAAACAACCTTTCAAGGTGGTTGTTCTCCTCCTCATACATCAAACAAGTTACATATCTCTTGATATGTTGGTGCACATCTTCTTTGAGATCCTCCCAATAGAATCCCTTCATGATGGTGTTATATGACTCAATGGAATCTACATGTCTTGAAAAGAGTGCCTCATAAGCCACATGTAGAATCTTTTTCTTGAGCTTGGAGTCTTTAGTCAAGTAGAGCTGATCATGAAAGTAGATGACTCCATCAACCACTTTATACCTCTTATCCATCACTTGCCCATTAAGAACCTTACATGTGAAGAGGTTCTTGGAATATTCCACCAAGAGTTGGGACTCCCAATATGGATCTAGGCTTCCCAATAATGATAGCGTTGTAGAAATCTGAAATGAAGTGTCTGTCATATGATAACTCTCCTCTTTGACATGCTTAATGCCAAAGGCACATGTTGGAGTAATTTCACTCCATTTTTGTTGCCTCTCTTGCAGCTAATCTTTCTCAAGACAAGATTGAAGTATATGGAAGTCAACCTCCTCTTGAAAGGTCTCTCTCTTCAAAAACTTTCATAGTTTGGCCCATCCATACAAGAGTGGTAATACCCTCTTGTTATATTCATAAATCTTAATTATATATAGAAGTATCATTTGCTGCTCCAAGGCTATGGAGTGGCCTTTTGACACCATTCTCATGTCATCATAGATTTCTGAATCCTCCTTTTCCAGCACAAGTAGCTGAGTGGAAAATAGTAATGTCCATATCAGAAAATTGCTCACCCCTCCTTGGAACCCATCAATTTTTCTCAACGCTGTGCTAGCTTCTCCCAAGACTCCTTCCTTAGCGAAATATATCCATGCTGCACTAAGTTGATAGAAATTTTTTTCTATCTTCCAATCAGGGGGTCTCCCTGGTGGAATGCCTCCATGCAAAGAGACATCAAGGCATAGAGCAGGATGCATACGTGTGTGCACTGATTTTCCCTTGCCCTCACTGAAAAAATCCTCCTGCCCCTTTTGTGCATCAATATTCTGAAATAGAGAGGGGTGTGTGCTCCTCATCATATGATGCTTGGCCTCCCCTTTATCTCCTTCTATCTTCAAGTTCTCACAATTTGTCAATGATGACACATGCTGCACATGGATTGTGCCATGACCTCCATATGTGAGATTCTTTGGAACTCCTTGCAATAGTGCAAGAGTTTATCTCCTTGGAGAAAATGCTCCATCTTCCTCTTCATGAGGTACTGGATGTGCTCTTGATATGATAGCGTTTTTACCTCTATCCTTCTCTTCCTCCTCATTAGTATTTGAGAATGCCTCATCAACAATGAGAGACCTTAGATCTTGGTCTTCCCTTGAAGGAGGAATCTCCATGTGTTTATTTTGAGAAGAAATCTCTTCATGCAATGGGGACTTTTCCCTTGGAAATGTATCATACAATTTTTCATCCCCCTCAATGGTTTTCTGAAATGGAGTTGGGTTTATAGATCCCTCCAACCCATGCAAAGGTTTTGTTTGTTTTGGTTTCATTAGCTCCACCAAAGGTGTATCATAATTTTTTTCATCAAAGCTTTCCACTACTCTTTTAATGAAATTTTCATAAGTAGATGTATTTGCATTATTTAATGAAAATTATTCAAAAAACCACCAAGCATAAGCCTTACCTTCAAAATTCAGCGCTGCTACTTTAATGGATTCTTCTTCTAAAACTTGATGTTGCTGCACACAGGTGTCTAACTCCTCCACCCAAACCCTAGCTATACATTTAGGTGAACTATCAAAAGTAGATAGAAATAATATACCCACACCATGTTGCTTTCTCCTTGTGCACCTTTCCTCCTTGATCTTGCAAAACCCTTGGAAGTTTAAGTGATATTTGAACCTCTTAGATTGAGATTCATACTCTTGCAAATAATCACCAAGATTCTCCTTCTTGCAACACAGAATTACTGTAGAAAGTGACAACGTATTTTATTGAGGGTTTACACTCACAAATAAAGAGACAAAATAGATATTCTGATATATTAATTAATAGAGCACAAAAACTGAGGTCTAGTCTCCTTTACATACATCCAAGATGACCCGGCAAGGGTTTCTTGAGAAACATGAAGTACAAGAAGTATATGCTGCAGATATATGGATGAATCAAACTGTATAGCTGAAACACTGCATAAATATGGCTGATCATGCAAACAAATGGTTGTAGCTCCTCCTACTAGCTTTTCGGGAAAAAGGTTGATCCTCCTCCTGGGAAACTAGCTCATAAAACAAGGGTTTAAACCCTCCCACTGCAACACCATGTAAAATAACACAGATCCTCCCAGAGAATGCATTGTGGCTGTAGGTGACTGCTTAGCCAAGTGCTAGATAGTGGAAATGAAGTCCAGAAAGCTCCTCTCAGATTTATTAAACAAGATCTGCAAGGAAGAGTGGGGAATTACCGCATGAGAAAACCATTGCACTAAAGAGTGCAGAAAACTTAGCTAAAGAGCTGAAGCATGAATCATCAAATCATATCTTCAATCATACCCCATATGGCTACCATTCCCTCCATTATATAGATGACGAGCTTCCTCACCGTGGGTCCCACCCATTCATGAGGTTAATTCCATGGAAAGGCTCCTCCTTCAAAATTACACTATCTTCATTAGTTCCACTCTTCTATTTGCATTTTTGTTTGATTTTGTCAACCATGACTTAGTCTCCACGCATTGTCTCCTTTCACACCCAAGGTGTCTTTATTTTGACTAGCTAAACTGATCTACATTCACATAGAGCTGCCTTTATTGATGATCCACTCCTCCCATATTAATGTTGTTGACTTGGTAAAACTTGACCTTGTCCACATGTATTAGCCCTTGTTCACACGTGAGAGTGCTTGATGCAGTTATTAACATGATCCCTTTTCACATTAAGAGGGGTTTTATGCCTACTGAAGATACTTATGGGCCTCCTTACCCATTTATTCATCTAACTAGATTCTAAGAGAAAAATTAATATTCCTATTAGCTGCATGCTAATTTAGGAATATTACAGTATTTGACACTAGAGCGAGTCATATCTACCTGGTGCATGGATTGTAATTCCTTATCGATTCTGCCGAGGCGCACGTACTAATGGTGCTGACGAAGGTTCATTTCCTGAATGCTTCTGTTGATCACAGAAAAAAAATTTGCAGCCTTGGGATCCCCCCCAACTTCCTGTACTGACATAATTGCCTTGACGAGAAGGCATTTTATCAACGAGTATGTTTTGATAAAATGATGAAACAGAGAAATTATACCTCGAGTTCTACCCGGGTCAGTGATGATTTGAGTAAGTTCATCCTCTGCAGTGTCTTCCTCTTCCTCTATCTTGGTTCTGGCATCGATCTCCCATCCATGAATGAGAGATTTGACAAAGCAAGGTGTCTCCTCTGAATAAGTTTGAAATAAGGTTTCCATAACTTCCCTGTTGGACTGCCTGCCCCACTTGGCAGGAGAGTTCGAGACTTTGGCATTGCCTTTGTCTTTGGTGTCCCTCTTTCCCCTATTCCCTTTCGCCATAAGTTCTATAGGATATCCTTCCGACATAAATATCTGGCAGAGGTGATTGGCTACAAGACCTCTAGTAGAGACATGTTTACAACATCCCAGTAGATTAAAAACCAAGAAATTCAACATGGCCAGATTGCTATCCTTGGCAATAGGATAATTTTGTTTAATGTGGCCTTAAGACATATGAATGCATGCATCATACCCACCCAAGACTAGTGTGAACCCAGACCCAAAGAAATTGATTACAATAATATATCGAAATAGACCCATAAACATAATCATAATACCCTTATTACTATTAACCCTGACACCCTTCTGAGAAGGACTGATAGAAAGCGCCATAGCATAGAAAGAATAATAGCATATCGGGTGACTGTAAAACCTTAGAATCCCTCCCCTTCCAGCATTTACATAATTAATTTTCATATGGGTGATTTCCCATTCCAAACTTGACAGATTCATGAAATACAGAGAATGACCTTCATGCAAATTCAACCTTGACCGAGGGTAAACAGAGGTCTCTTTACAGTGCCTTACCCTAACTACATTTACCATACAGGACATACAATAGAAAATTCGTTGACAAGGAATTATAGCCACCTTTCAGAATTCCTACCAGGCCTCGACTACACATAGAACCTTCATAATCTTTAGAAAACAAACTAATTTGAGCTACATAAATGCAGTAACTGATAGTATTACAGACCGAATAA
This sequence comes from Pinus albicaulis, assembly GCA_034641835.2. NCBI lineage: Eukaryota > Viridiplantae > Streptophyta > Pinopsida > Pinales > Pinaceae > Pinus > Pinus albicaulis. Next base: position 1,182,253,992 of record CM076584.1, read on the forward strand.
ATATAAACCAAAAATATAAAAAAATTCCTTCGCATGCACCGATACGCAGAAACCCATTTCATCATGGTGGTGAAAGGTGAATTGGGTACATAGCAATTCACAATTGCAGGTCTCCAGCGTCGTCTGTAAGTTTTGCAGGGCTACTCACACTAGGAAACAACGATCAGAACCAGACACTGAACCTCTGATTTTCAGAAAATGAATGTCGAAAGAATAACCTAGAGAGGGTTAATAACCCACGTCAATAAAGCCCGAAAGCCCACTTTCCAACCTTGCTCTAATAGCCCACCTGGCTCGTCGAGCTGTTCTCAATCAAAATTTAAAGTTGTCATAATGATACATTGGGGGAGTTGTTCTCTCCTCATCCTCGTTGGGTGTGGTGCTTCTCTCGCCACATGCGAGAGCCACATACCCATTCTCCTTCACCACGACCTGGTTCTACCCCTACCAGATGGCACCCCGATCTCATATTTACCAAACACTAAAAACATGTAAATTTTTCTTGAAATTTGAAATTTTATCCTTCATAAATTTTGATAAAATAATATTTAAAATGAATAATAAAGAGAATACTAGCTGTTAACACTGGAAAATCGTACAGCAGAAGATGACATTAATTAATGTCAAGCCTAAGTATTTACAGGGCAGGAACACATTATGGAATCAAGAAGTGTTTAAAATTTCTAAGGTTTTGAGAAAATCAGATTTGAACTAGTCTTAAATGCTAAATTGTGCACTTAATCCTTCGAGAAGAGTGCCTTCTGCGCGCCTTTTTTCTCGATAAGCGTGCATTCCTAGAAATGGAAAAATGTCACTTTCCAGGACCACACAAAGCAAATGACAGTTACTCCTTATATGAAGCCACCTAAGGACAGCCACCAGTGCCTCCTTAGACACTATGTCAGCACACAAAAGAATATTTAGAGCACACAATGGAATCATACCTCTCCCTTGGGTCACCATCCATCATGTACCAAGGGAGGGAAGGGGGATTTGAAATCCCCTATATAAAGCCACCAAAAGATGAAGATTGGGTGATCACATTGTTATGCTGGCCAGAATTTCCCAAACAATACCAGCAGTGTGTGACCCAGAGATGGAGATAGAGGGGACTCGATTGTTGGCCACCCAAAAATCCTAGTCCGTCACAACAGAGAGAGAGGGAGACTACATCAGAGGCAGAGCTTGGAAAACAACATCCTTGCATCGGGACCTAGAAACTTTGTCTAGGGGCCCTTTGGCAAGTGGGTAAAATTTCTTCTCCATATCAAAATTTTAATAAGAAGAGGCCTTCAGCCATCATTTGCATTATTATCATTTTGACTCTCTTCAATAGCTTCTGTATATTTGTGTTTTAGTTTTAGTTTACTTTGAGCATACATTAGCATATTTTTCCCTCTAGATTATATGCTTTTGAGATCCACCACTTTTTTCCTGTTACCAATAGTTTATAGGGGTAGACCACACCCCTTAAACTAGTGTGATTTCGTACACCCATGCGTCAAATCCACCACTACAGGATTGGCGAATCCACTAATGGTTTACAAGTTTATGTGGTTGTGCCATCTCTTGCAGGAGACCTTTGTCTACGCTGGATAGTGGAGATGATATTCCTCTGATCCATATTGTAGTCCCTAGATTCACTTGGAGTGACAGACTGAAGAAGGCAGCTCCTAATATTTTTACTTGCAAAATATTTGCGTGCAGTTTTTTCTCAGAGAAGCACAGTGCACACGTTCAGGACTGACCTGCGTGCAGGAAAATGCACCTGTCAGATCCTTTCCCGCGCAAATTACAGAATGAGATTTTTCTCCATATATTCTTCATTTTTCTGCTTGTAAGTGTGCTGGGAAGCCCCTAATGTATCTTCTAGCACTTGTGTTAATACCCCACAGCTTCTGAGAACTTACTTTTAGCTGCCTTTTGTAGGCTTAGAGTTAGTTTTCCTTTAAGTTGGTTTTTTGAAAAAAAATATTCACATAGTTTAAGTAGGGGGAGAATTAACCATTGCATTCTGAACAATTTATGTTTTGCAAATTCTGGTATGCACACTTAGATAAACTAGTCCAAGTAAGTGGCCCAGGACCACACATGCATAAGCTAGTTTTATTTTCTAGTGTAGAAATGGTTTAGTTTAGTTCAATTTGTGCATTAGGGATTGCGGGACTAGGATCAATTTGTTGATTAGAGCAAGTAATCTCTACTACCTTTCCACCATTCGGTGATCCTAGGTAATAATATGAACTCTCTATATTTACAATTCGCCATCTCCCTTTAGTTAGTCACATAGATTAACTAGGAAAATTTGAAAGCGACCCTTTATCCGCAAATGTTTTCCATTTGAGCCAGGAACAACATCACATAGTTTAACTAGGGGAATTTTGTAAAGGATCACCAATATCCATATGTTCAAACTATGATATTTTTCACCATATGCTCGCACACACTCACCCACTAAGCAAAGAAAGACACCTAAAACTAACTTAACCAAACTCACTAAATTCTCCCCACAGGGGCCACAAAAGAATTTATAGTTTAAGTTAGGATCAAGGGGGTAGGCATCCAATAAACCACCTTGAGCATACTTCATATTGAAACATATAAGTTGTGTATTTAGGGAGCTTCAAATCCACCTATCAGCCCACAGAAAAGAAAATCCAAGCGCAGCAGAGACCCGATTCAAAGGGGGTTAGGCTTAGGCACAGTGCATGCGGTATCGGTTGGGACTACCTGACCCAGCTGATACTCGGTACTGTTAGTTAACTACCAAGAATCCCAAGACTCGAATGCTCATGTGGGACAATGGTTCTTAGGGGAAAAATACTAGGGCATCCTTTACCCTATAGGTGACGATGCAGGCAAGCGCCAAACCCTCTACCCTTACCTTGGTGGATTCTCTTCGGCTGACTAGGGGCATCGATAGCTCTTATGGGATGTTGTGCCAACACTCGCAAGAAATATTCTCAAGGCCTAGTTAAATTTAAGTGTGTGAGGATGAATAGGTCTTCTAGGATTTTGAGTATTACGCACAAACAGACAAAAAACTATCTTTTTTGTTGGATTGATCACATCGATAAAGTTAAAGGGAAATTCATTTCTTTTTAGATTTGTTTTATGTATGTGGCCATAAATTTGTTGTGATCATAGACTCTATCTTGTCAATATTTTCCAAAACCTAACCTGGTCGACACCTAAATGGTCCCAACGGAACGTCGTTGATCCAGGCATCTTTTGGACCTCCCCCCATTACAGGGAGGGGTCCAGGTCTTTCGCCATTCAGGCATCAAAGACGAAACACTGCCACCATAATTAGTTCATCCTTAATTGGAGAAACCATAGTTGGGAAACCTAGTTGGTCTCCCAACACCACACCGCACACCACTCCCCCCTCGACCCCTAGGGGGCAGAGGAGTGCATCCTGTTAGCCATCCATAATTTTGACATTTTCAAAGATGGCTAAAACAGGTCTTTAGCCTTCAAGAAACAAATTTGAAGCAAATCTGTGAGTTCTTGAAGTCTACTGTGTTCCTTATCCTTCAAAAATCCACCTCTTTGATCTCTTCACTCAAAATCCTCAAAGAAGCTTGCTAATATACAAGGACTGTTTCAAAAACCTCTTCTCCATCATTTCCCTCCTAAAATTCCCTTTTTCCCTTTATTATCCATCCATTTCCTCAAGAAATCCCTTTAAAACCTTATAAATCTTCTTTTACTTGGTTTAAAATCCTTCTTTTACCCCATCGGAACCCCTCAAAACCTTTAAAAAACCCCATTTTGGCCTTAAAAATCAACTTTTTCATTAACTCAGACTTGAGCCACTGCGGGCTTAAGTTCTTAGCCCTTTCCTCCATGTGACCGGGACCCGCGACCATCAGCCTCAGTCTTTAAGCCCCTTTCGTGCTATCGCACTTCACTCCACCCCTTTTCCTTTTATTTCTTTATATTTCCTTCGCACGATGGTTTCCCCCGCCGATGGGATCTGAACCGTTGATCTCGCCGATCTAACGGTCCTTGCTCCATCATACCACCATTGTTCCTTCTAATCATCACTTACCAAAGCCTCCCTGTCGATGTATTTTGGACTCTTGATTTGGCTCCCCAAGATCCAACGGTTGACGCAGTTTCGCCGTTTCGTTGTTCTTCCGCCCCATTCAGTCATTTCTGCCATTCCATGATATGATCTTATGCGATTCCGCGATGCATCCTCCACCATTGATCATCTTGATCCAACGGCCAGCGCGCCTCTTCTTTCACCCCGCGCAATGAACCTCCTGCTACACGACGAAATTTTTGACGTCTACAGCTGGTCCCACGGAGCAACTCCATCTGTCACCTCCATTCTCCATCGTAGATCTGGAGCTCTCAGATCTGACGACTAGCGTTCATCTTCCCACTCATTTCTCCCAGAAAGCTTAATACCCAATATCCACACGAAATGGGTGGTTTTTAATGGACATGCATCAGTCACTAGACCATATCGTGTTCGATCAGTCCCAAACCACTTACTGCCTTCACCTCACGTGAAAACTGCTGCCGGATTTCCAATACTGCTTTTCCGTTCTTCGCGCCAATGAAAATTTTAAACCTTCGCCTACATTCCACCTCCTTTGCACTTCTCTTCCACTAATCCCGAGCCTCTATAGCAGTTCAAGCCCTCGCGCAGGTTTTGTTTAACAATTTTATTGGTTTTTGTAGGTTTTATGGTGGTTTGATCTATTCAAAGCATCCCACAGTCACTAAAGGTGGCATAGAGCTCAGGGTGACGAACCTGTGGCCTATTCAATTACAGAAAGGGACGAAGGGTTAAATTCTGAATTTTAGTCAATAAATCATGATATTGACTATTAAATCAAACCCTCCAGTGCAAAGAAAGTACTCGTCAGCAAACAGTGAAGATTAAATGAAGAAATAGTGAAGAGTATCAGAGTTTAAGACAAAGGTTAAAGGTTACAGTCAAACTCGAGGATCCAAAGACTTAACCTGCAGTTCAAAAAATGAAGCTGAAGATGATCAAAGGACATATCAACAAGACAAAAGGCCTCGTGCACATCAGAGCAAAGCAGTTAATTTAGTCAGAATGTTTGACTGCCACCATGATCTGCACTTTACCTACCAAGGAAAAAGCTGGCAGTTACTACAAACAGAGACATTTCAACTGTCAGAGTAGTTATTGTGAAAGTATGGGAAAGCCTCAAAGCCCAATCTTTCACTTAACTTGTCCCAGAATCCTAAACAGAACTACTGCAGTCAGAAGACATCTCCAAAAGAACACACATTGGATTTATTACCAGCCTCCCAAATATGCCTCAAAGTCAAACAAAAGCAACTAGAGTGGTCCACAAGTTAATATAGCATTCATTGAGCAGAATGGAGCATCTGATGCACATCTATTCTGTCTTAAATGATCATTAAGACCACTTCTTTCACTTCTCCTCCTCATTCACCTATAAGTACTCATTAAATATTCATTTTAAAGTTGTTGGAAAGTTATTGATTGTTTGAACTGTTATTAAGTGGGAGTTTTTGAGTAGTTGTAATATAGTAGGCTGGGAAGAGAAGTATTGGACTATATAAAGCTATTGGACTCAAGTATGTAACTGGTCTTGGACATCAAATAGACAAGCATATTCACACATCCTAGTTTATATTATTGGTGATGATTTTCTTACTGTAATTGTTGCTTCTTATGTTTTTTCACTTTTGTTCATATTCTCTGATAAAGAGTAGGAAATATAGATTAGGATTTACTTCTAAAGTACCCTAATTCTGACTGATAAGATTTATCTTTATGTGTTCTTCTAAATGTGTGTTTGAGAATGAATCAATAGAGTATAGCCAATCAAGAAATGTTGGTGAGCCCATGTCTTTTTGAGTAGAACTTGAGATGTTGTTCTTGAATGATCTTTTCACTACATGCTAAGTAGAGTCCTAATCAAGGAAGTTTATGGTTAGCCCTGTCCCTTGTTTAGTCTTAAACTGATCCAGGTAGATATTGGTGGCCACCTGCCTATTCCACTTGGGGCCCCACCATTGCCTCTTTTAGTTTTTCAGTTTCGGCACAACTTACTATTTTTAGCAGTTTTTTGGGTCCTGAACTTCCGAAGCCGTTTTGAGGCCCTAAACAATGTTTTTTGGGCATTGCGCCTCTAGCGAAAATCATTTAGTTCCGTAATGGATATTCACAGTGAAATTTTTATTCCTCGGATAGATCTTTCTAATGATGTACCATGTGCGTCAAACGGAGATAGTATGCCAAAGTTACGTCCCTGGGAAGTTGAAACACCAATTTACCCAAACGAGGCCCATAGTTTTGGCGCTTCATCTCCTAGGGTTAGGTTTTTGGATGTTTAGAGTTCTCCATTGTTTCTCAATAATAAATAGGCCCTCAAGCCTCATTTTAATCTAGTTCGTAGTGTCCGTAGCCGCCACATCTCTTTCTTAGAGATAGGCTACCGCCGCCCTAGCTAGTTTTATTTCCATTCTGTCTGTAAGAAAATTTCAGTTCTTTGATATTAATGAAATGAAGTGTTATTTCCATTGCATCTCTGTATTTATGGTTATATGTTTATTCTGTTGCGTTCCTGCATAAATCCGGATCATAAACAGTTGTTTTGAAGATTTCCCTTAAGAGTATGTCGAAAGCAGGATAGGTTAAAAGTCCTTTCTTGATCTTAGGCTGCTCATTGTTTACTTATATGTTTTCTCCTTTCTAAAATTAGTTTGTTGGATTACTGGATTGTTGTCTTTTAAAGTTGGATTTAGTAGGAGTATTTCCCAAAAAATTCTATGGTTTTCCCTATCCTTTGGCTTGCTCCCAAAACAATTACTTTGAAAGGCTTTATTGTGTAGTGAAGTTAATAGATTCTTAATTGGTTATTAGCTTTGCTTCTTTCACATCATTTCTTAATGTTTCATACCACAAAATCATCTTAAAGAGATATTTTGATATAGATGACTTGCCCTATGGAAACCCTTGAATAGTTGTTGTGCAAGTAAACCCTTTTATGACTCCATAGCTCAATGGATTGACACTTTCCTTGACTTATCTTCCCATGCTGAAATATACTTCAATTTATTCCCTCCTTCACACTTCACATGACCTTCTCAGTTAATGATCCCCAACCAAAAATAAACAAATCCCTTATGCTTCATAACTAGCCTAATATCATATCTTAAGCCTTAAAGAATATCATTCTAACACACCTATAGAAATATCCCTCTCTGAATCTAGGAGGGCTAGATCCTAGGATTCCAAAGTGGTTCTGATGTTTCCTTGTCATTTGGTATGCCAATCTGCCAAATCACAGGACCACAACATAATGGTGACTCCACTGGTGAATTCTGAGTGAATTACATCTTATACATCCTTAAGACCTCAGAAGACCCACAAAACCTCCTTAGATTGGTATTCAATTGCTGATGGTGGACAACAAATCATCTTAAAATTTTTGAAATCGTCCACCTAGCGACTCCACAACCTTCAGTAGACCAAAAGACTGCACTGGTGAAGGACTCCAGACAGGTTGTAAAGATACAGTGACCTTTTCTTAGACTGATTGAAAAAAATGTCAGGGTCTCTGGCAGACCTTTTCTATGATGAAGTTTTAGATCAATTATCAAAAATACAGCTTGATGATGATCTCCTTAGAGTTGTCTTGCACATTGTGAGGTCACCCAAATTTAATCCTAGAAGTAAGAAATTTTTTCTGGAGATAGTGGTTAAAAAATTGGAAACTTACATTGAGCTTTTGGATTCTCAAATTCAGTAACATACTTTCCAAAGTCCCAAAAAATTCTTGGAAAGCCTCTCTCCCCCTAAGGAAGATGAAATTGTATTACCTTTTAGCTTGCAGGTAGAAGAAGACTGTGCTTTCAAGGACCACACTGAAAAGGAAATTTCCAAAGCTGATGTTTGGGATGCAGATAACCAGCTGGTCATGGAAGGCCTAAAAGAAGAAAGTTTCCATCATGTTTTTGTTGATCTTGTGGCAGAGTATATGGAGGCCCTGATTAGCTCAAGTTCCTAAGCATTGATCCCTTGCAAGAGCCAGACACATCAGGAGTGGTCACCACTAGTATTGGCCTTGGTTTTGAAGACCCACATTCAAAGTACCCTGTGGTTATCTCTGACAAGCAGTCGTATTTTCTACCCTTTTTTGTTACTTCTTAACTGGATGCACTGGCACTATTGTATCATATAAAATAGTAGAGATTTCCAAGTTAGATTAGGGTAGGTAGGAATGTCAATAAAGCTCAGCCTGTGATCATTTAGTTATTTTTTTTTTTTCTTTGAAAGAAAAATTAAAAAAATACAAAAACAATAGAAAAAGAGAAAAGAGGGCAGATATAAAATAAGAAAGGTACAACCCGATAACAAAAAATAAAAAGAGTCTGAAAGTTCACAAGTTTAAATGCCACTACCAAAAGAGAGCACTGCTATTTAGTCATATAGCCTAATCATGACTAGATAGATTTCAATTTACTGCTGATAGGTTAGTGAATCAGATTTTCCAAACAATTTAATCTTGGCTTATCAGTAGGATAGATTAGGATAGAGAGAATGGTTCAAATAAGTTCAAAACCTGAACCATGAAGCACAAGGAAAGTATGGCTCTAATCAGATCAAAACCTGAGCCAAAGAAAGGAAAAAGAATGGTTCTAACACACTGAAAACTTGAACTAGAAAAAGAAGAAGAAGACAGCTCAAAGAGATCAAAATCAAAACATAAAAAGAAAGGAAGGACTCTCATTGTTTTCAGATCTTAAGCCTTCCAAGGTTTGTTTTACTTTTCTACAAATAAAGATCTATCTGCAGCTTTTTTTTATGCCATAGTATTACAACAAATCAAATAGTTTAATCCTGGTTTGTTTTTGTTTAAATTTCTGTTTTAGAATGTAGAGAATGCAGATCTGTCAGACAATTTGATCCTGATGGATAGTAGATTAGGTAGAGAATTTTTGATTCCAACTGTCTAATCTAGAGTCATGGAAGTTATAAGGGTAGATTTAGGTTAGTTTCCTACTTTCAATAGAAGAATAAGATGTTGATGGCAAAAGGTTTGCAAGTCCAAGTGCACCCTTCTGAAGAAAAAATGTTAGGAAAGTAGGTTGTGTAGGTAGTTGTCTGGGAAGAAATTGATTTGTTATGATGTAATGATGATCATATTTTCAAGTAGCATGATCAAAGAAGAAAAGGTTTTCAAAATGTAAAGAACAGGTCTACATTCCAGAGATAAATCTTTGAGGTTCTTGACACCTCCAAGGAGCTGCCATCCCCAAGTGGAGCTGTTGTTAGCCATCCATAATTTTGACATATTCAAAGATGGCTAAAACAGGTCTTTAGCCTTCAAGAAACAAATTTGAAGCAAATATGTGAGTTCTTGAAGTCTACTGTGTTCCTTATCCTTCAAAAATCCACCTCTTTGATCTCTTCACTCAAAATCCTCAAGGAAGCTTGTTGATACACAAGGACTGTTTCAAAAACCTCTTCTCCATCATTTCCCTCCTAAAATTCCCTTTTTCCCTTTATTATCCCTCCATTTCCTTAAGAAATCCCTTTAAAACATTGTAAATCTTCTTTTACTTGGTTTAAAACCCTTATTTTACCCCATTGAAACCCCTCAAAACCCTAAAAAAACCCCATTTCGACCTTAAAAATCAAATTTTTCATTAAGTTAGACTTGAGCCCCCACGGGCTTAAGTTCTCAGCCCTTTCCTCCATGTGACCGGGACCCGTGACCATCGGCCGCAGTCTTTAAGCCCCTTTCGTGCTATCGCACTTCGCTCCACCCCTTCTCCTTTTGTTTCTTTATATTTCCTCCACATGACGGTTTTCTCCGCCGATGGGATCTAAACCGTTGATCTCGCTGATCTAACGGTCCTCGCTCCATCGCACCGCTAGTGTTCCTTCCAATCATGACTTACCAAAGCCTCCCCGCTGATGTATTTTGGACTGTTGATCTGGCTCCCCTAGATCCAACGGTCGACGCAGTTTCGCCGTTTCACTGTTCTTCCGCCCCATTCATTCATTTCTACCATTCCCCGATATGATCTCAACCATCGATCCTCCTGATCGGATGGTCTGTGGTTTCTCGTGGTTCACCCCTCCCCTCGCACCATTCATGCCCTTGTGTGATTCTATGATGCATCCTCCACTGTTGATCATCTTGATCCAACGGCCAGCGCGCCTCTGCTTTCACCCTGCGCAATGAACCTCCTGCTACATGACGAAATTGCTGATGTATACAGCCGATCCCACCTTGCAACTCCATTTTTCGCCTCCATTCTCCACCGTAGATCTGGAGCTATCAGATCTGACAGCCAGCGTTCATATTCGCGCTCATTTCTCCCGAAAAGCTTAACACCCAATATCAATGTGAAATGAGCGGTTTTTAATGGACACGCGTTAGCCACGAGACCGTATCGCATTCGATCAGTCCCAAACCGCTTACTGCCTTCACCTCACGTGAAAACCGCTGCCGGTATTTCAATACCACTTTTACGTTCTTCACGCCAATGAAAATTTTAAACCTCTGTCTGCATTCCACCTTCTCTACACTGCTCTTCCACTACTCCTGAGCCTCTATAGCAATTCAAGCCCTCGCACAGGTTTTGTTTAACAAGTTTATTGTTTTTTGCAGGTTTTATGGCGGTTTGAGCTATTCAAAGCATCCCACAGTCACTAAAGGTGGCATAGAGCTCAGGGTGACGATCCTGTGGCCTATTCAATTATAGAAAGGGATGAAGGGTTAAATTCCAAATGTTAGTCAATAAATCATGATATTGACTATTAAATCAAACCCTCCAGTGTAGAGAAAGTACTCGTCAGTAAATAGTGAATATTAAATGAAGAAACAATGAAGAGTATCAGAGTTTAAGATAGAGGTTAAAGGTTACAGTCAAACCCAAGGATCAAAAGACTTAACCTGCAGTTCAAAGAATGAAGCTGAAGATGATTAAAGGATAGATCAACAAGATATAAGGCCTCGTGCACATCAGAGCAAAGCAGTTAATTTAGTCAAAATGTCTGACCGCCACCATGATCTGCATTTTACCTACCAAGGACAAAACTGGCAGTTACTACAAATAGAGACATTTCAACTGTTAGAGTAGTTATTGTGAAAGTATGTGAAATCCTCAAAGCCCACTCTTTCACTTAACTTGTCCTAGAAGCCTAAACAGAACTACTGCAGTCAAAAGACATCTTTAAAAGAACACACGTTAGAGTTATTACCAGCCTGCTAGATATGCCTCAAAGTCAAACAAAAGCAACTAGAGTGGTTCACAAGTTAATATAGCATTCATTGAGCAGAATGGAGAATCTGATGCACATCTATTCTGTCTTAAATGATCATTAAGACCACTTCATTCACTTCTCCTCCTCATTCACCTATAAGTACTCATTGAAGATTCATTGTAAAGTTGTTGGAAATTTATTGATTGTTTGAACTATTATTAAGTGGAAGTTTCTGAGTAGTTGTAATATAATAGGTTGGGAAGAGAAGTATTGGATTGCAAAAAGCTATTGGACTCGAGTATGTAACTAGTCTTGGACATCAAATAAACAATAAGATTCACTGGATCCTGGTCTATATTATTGGTGATGTTTTTCTTACTGTAATTGTTGCTTCTTATGTTTTTTCACTTTTTTCATATTCTCTGATAAAGAGTAGGAAATATAGATTAGGATTTACTTCTAAAGTACCCTAATTCTGAATGATAAGCTTTATCTTTATGTTTTCTTCTAAATGTGTGTTTGAGAATGAAACAATAGAGTATAATCAGTCAAGAAATGTTGGTGAGCCCATGTCTTGCTGAGTAGAACTTGAGATGTTGTTCTTGAATGATATTTTCACTACATGCTAAGTAGAGTCCTAATCAAGGAATTTTATGGTTAGCCCTATCCTTTTTTTAGTCTTAAACAACTATTTTAAAGATTTCCCTTAAGAGTATGCCGAAAGAAGGATAGGTTAAAATTCCTTACTTGATCTTAGGCTTCCCTTTGTTTACTTATAAGTTTTCTCCTTTCGGAAAGTAGTCTGTTGGATTACTGGATTGTTGTCTTTTAAAGTTGTCTTTAGTAGGAGTATTTCCCAAAGAATTCTATGGTTTTCCCTGTCCTTTGGCTTGCTCCCAAAATAGTTACTTTGAAAGGATTTCTTGTGTAGTGAAGTTAATAGATTCTTAATTGGTTATTAGCTTTGCTTCTTTCACATCATTTCTTAATGTTTCATATCACAAACTCAGCTTAAAGAGATCTTTTGATATAGATGACTTTCCCTATGGAAACCCTTGAATATTTTTTGTTCAAGTAAACCCTTTTATCACTCCATATCCCAATGGATTAACACTTTCCTTGACCTATCTTACCATGCTGAAATATCCTTCAATTTATTCCCTCCTTCACACTTCACATGACCTTCTCAGTTAATGATCCCCAGCCAAAAACAAACAAATCCCTTCTGCTTCATAACTAGCCTAATATCATATCTTAAGCCTTAAAACATATCATTCTAACACACCTATAGAGATATCGCTCTCTGAATCCAGGAGGGATAGATCCTAGGATTCCAAAGTGGTTCTGATGTTACCTTGTCATTTGGTATGCCAATCTGCCAAATCACAGGACCACAACACATCCCATTCGGGAAGCCAACTGAACACACATCAGGATACGTCATAGACAAACCCTCATTCTAACCAAAACTTCGTGTCTTCACACACTTCCATGGCTTCAACCTCACAGTCACCTTTCTTAGCTGTGTTGAATCTACCCGATTTAACCAAGCTCACAAATGACCCCATCACACACGATCCTTCATGGCCTCCCATGCCCACAAAGCTCCCTTCGGATATACCAAAGTTCGAAGGCAAGCAAGCAGAATACCTAGGTAATCATGTAATGACCTTTCACCTGTGGTGCTCATCGAATAGTATCATCGATGACACTATTCGATTGAGGCTATTTCAACGCACTCTTATAGGAGTAGCCGCGAAGTGGTACGTGGAGAAACCTCTTGCTTCACATGGAACCTTTAGCACCCTCTCTACTACGTTCCTCACTTATTTTCAGTTACCTATTCACCATGATTTGGGAATGGATTTACTGACTCATTTTAGAAAAACCCCCCCCGTCCATATCTCTCACCATCTTCATTAATGGAGGTGGCGTCGTAGTTTATGTAAAGCTAAACTTGACGATCGGGTCCTCTTAGATTTATTCTTGAAAAATCTGACGACAGATATTTCAAAGGATGTGGCACAACAATACCCCACATCCGAAGAGTATGCAATCAGTAAAGCCCAGAATCTTGAACTGATTTATATGTAGTCATGATACATTTAAAATATCCTTCCTAACGCCCCATGCCTACAAACTTATCAAGGATTTCCAGGTGCGTCGAACTTTGAAGACGGATCAATTGGGTCAGTGGCCCAAGGTTACCTAGGCAGCAGTAGTCAAAATCCCGGTTATGCACATAATTCTACCCAGAACATGTCTCAACTAGGATTTCAAAGTCATCATATGCCTCAACAAGATTTGACTAGTAGGACGCAAGCATATCACCAAGGAGGACCCTATCCTCTGGCTGAGGGGGCCTAGTACGCCGAAAGAAACACTAACGGAAGAGCTCACCCCCAATGGCCAGGTGCAAACAAGGGACAATTTTATGCTCAGTCCCAAGCACATGACACACCTATGCAAACCAATGCATAGGTGAACTTTGTGCAGTCATCCCAAAATCAACCACACCAATATAACCAGGAGAACAATCCTCCTAACGTGGTTAAGAAAAAAATAAAAAAACAAGCCAAAAGGGAACCCTGGATAGGGGGCAGCAACCAACAGTGCCCACCGTGATCCTAGGCTAGAGGTAACTCTAGCAGGAATCAAAACTAGGAGCCAAGAAATGCCCAACGACAAGGCAAAAGGCCACCTCTGCAAACAAACCATTCTTGTTCAATATGTGGTGAGTACGAGCACTATACTCACCACTGTCCCAATCTCCCCGAGATAAAAAAGCTTTAGAGTAACCGAGGACAAGGAGGATCTTCCCAGCAACCTGCTGTTATGTAATAACATTTCCCCCACCAAGGGACAGTCAGCACTTAGCAACAAAACCTAGACGATTCTAGGAAAAGCAACCATGAAATCTACATGACTGGGGAAGAGATGTTTTTCCAAACACAGAATCATAGTTACGACACCCCACCAGACTCCACTACGTCAGGGGCTAGTACTAGTGTGCCGACTGCACCTTTGACCATTTCAAAGATGCCTATAGGACCATTGCCAAACATGGCAAAGGGACCTAATAGGCGAGCAGGTAACTACTCCAAAGCGGCCCATAATTATAGCATCGTGGATGATTTATCTCAATCACCCGCTGCTATGTCCATGTTAGAAGTACTGCAGTCATGCCCAAAGCAATGGAAAGCCTTACTTTCCATGTTAGGCACTATCAACCCTACCGATACGTTCATGATGGCTTTTGACTTAGACAAAGCCTCCCCTAGGCTTCCTTCCATGGTCACCTTCCAGATACCAGTATCAGTCCAGAATATCACTATTCACCAATGTGTCATTGACGAGGGTGCATCGAAATGCATCATGTCAAAAAAAATTTGGCAGAAGTCGGGTTCTCTTGAACTAAAACCCTTGGTCATAACACTTCGAGCCTACGATGGTCGTCCCTCAACCCACGTCAGCCTCTACCAAAATGTCCCAGTTTGTTTAGCTGGCAAGACGTTCCACATAGACATTGAAGTCTTGGATGCTAACTTGGATTACAATATACTCCTCGGGCAGAGTTATATGTACGCCATGTCCGCCATAGCCTCCTTCGTCTTCTGCATTATGATGTTCCCCCACGAGGATCACATCATTACTGTAGACCAAATGACACAGAGCAAAAAGTGTCCCCTAACCAATACGGATGTAATTCTACCCTATGTAGATATAGCCGTAGATGGTATTTCATGGTACCAAGAACATGGCCCTAGCCAATTCAAACCATCGTCCATCCTAGGGTCATTCCTAGGAGATCCTCCCATTATCCCTGAGGCATCGTCCGATGCCATAGGGGCCCCGGCGTGCATGATGTCCACATCAAGCACCGAGGTTATTCAGGACATGAAATCAAGTAGTAACGACATTGAGGCATTTTCCACAATGGCCTCTCTAGCCTACACCACCTCCCAAACCCCTTTCCTCTACCCCCCAGTTGGCTTCATCTCCTAGCAGGTTTTGGCAACACTGGTGTTACCAAAAATATCGTTGGCATTCCCGGTTTGGTTCCTCATTCCCCCTTCTGGAACAGGAGCCACCTACTTTACTGCCATAGGGTTAAAGCCCCTCAGTCCCGAGGAGCCCCAACCTACCCAAGAAACGGTTGAGACAGCCCCCGCAAAGAAGTTCCCATTGCGAAACTAGTTATCATGGCCAAGAAAACCGCAAACAAAGGAAATAATATGGTAACCCCCGCCATTCAAAGGGAATCACCAGTCTACGCCATATGCGATGTTATAGACCACCCTACCCACATATGTCTAGAGTTGGACGAGTTAAAACCACTCCTCGGCTCCGAAGCAGACACCTCGACGCCGCATTCCCGTAAAAAGGAACCTACCACCAAAGGTAAAGGAAAACCGCTACGAACCAATCACGCATGCGCTCTCTATGGAAACTATGGGCACTATACGCACCATTTTCCAGAGATACCATGATATAGGGATGCCTTACACGTGATCGAGCGATCTTAATAAGAGGATCCCACCGCCCAATCTGTCGAAGATGGACCTCGTGTCATCCTATACATGCAGGAGAAACAAAACTCACTAGAAAGACAACCATTTGTCCCTCCTCCTCCCAAGCCACCATACACCAACCAGGGTCAGGGGAACCTGGTTGCCTCATCTTCTTGAGTTATCAGGCACATCTATTGCTGCAGACGGCTTGGTTGGGTCTTTGACCTAAGGTCACCTAGGCAGCAGTGATCTGTAGACGGGGAGATCCTAGATAGGGGGTAGTAACTGACAACTCACCCCCCCATGATCTTAGTATGGGGGCAACCACAACTAAAATCAAAGCTAGGAACCAAGTAATAGCTCCCAAGGGAACATAGGTGATGTCACACATTCGCACTCCCAAAAAAATAAATTTTCAGTGCCGGCAGGTATGCACCCTCCCTTCTTCCTTTTTTAAAGCTCATGCCTTTCAATAATGTTTGATGAAAAGAATATTATATCACTTGAGGTAGTTGTTTTTATAGGAAGAGCCCACAAACCTTTTACAACACCATCTACTGAAGGCCCTGGAGTAGGTATCATTCTACCCTCAGCATGATAGAGTCCTACAAAAATTTTCATATCCTGACCTCATTTCTCCATCAGAAATAAACAATAGGGTCCTCATACTTGACTGCGTTTATCATCACCTCACCCTCCACATGATAAATGTTCATGTTGGTCGGTAGAGCTTCCCTTCCATGGTGCTTTTCACCCAAAGTAGACCATATATCATGGCACAAGTGATGCCATGGCCATACCATTTCAGTTGGGGAAGCACCTCGTGCCCATCCATTCATCATGCATAAGGTCAAGTTTACCATTCAAACTCAAACCCCCTTCCCGGATGACCAGGTTGTACAAGAAGATTGAAAGCGCACCTCCGCGCATCGCATTTGGCCCACCATACCTCCGTCAACATAATCCCATCTACGACACTTTTTCATCTGTTTCATCAACCCCGCACATGAGACCAACCAATGGGACCCACACCCCTAGAAAAACACCATCCTCGCACCTTTAGTGAGTGAACCTTTTCATGTTTTGGGGTACCCGTCTCTGTTTTTTGTACAAACCAAACCTCATTATTTTATTCTTTTGTTAAGTGTACTGTTGGGGTTCCTATGTTTTGGCAGATTTGGCAATACCAAAAGATAAGACAACATAAAACCACTTTGGGGCCCTAGGATCTAGCCCTCCTGGACTCGGAGAGGGATCTCTCCAATAAGAAAAAGAATTATATATCTTTGAAAGCTCAAGATGAGGTATTAGGCTAGTTATGAAGCACAGAGGGGGGTTTAAAATGATTTGGTTGGTTGGTTGCTGGGTTGGTCATGAGATCATAGACTGAGAAAGTAATGGAAGGAAAGGAACAAAGAAGCAGGATGTTTCAGCAAAGGGGATAGGCCAAGAAAGTGCCATCCATTGGGCTATGGAGTCATGAAAGGAGAATTAATTGCAACAACTAGTCAAGGCTTTCAGAGGGAAATTCATCTACACTAAAGGATATTTTAGATAGATGGTGGGATGGAACATTAAGGATTGAAAGTGAAAGAAGGAAAACAACCTGATTTCTATCTCTAGATCAGGTTAGAGGTCATTTAACTCCAGACCTGCTTGGACATACTCAAAAGGCAGCTCTCAATGGAGGGACAAAGGGGCAGCTTATAGATCGGACCAGAGGTCATTTAACTCTAGGTTAGCTTTAGCATGCTCCAAGGGAAAACAGAGATAAGTTTAACAGAGCTAGGGTCTGTAGATCAGAGAAGGACTTTTAACCTTCAATGCTTTGACACCAGCAAGAATATTCAAGCAGCAAACCTCTAATTCATACATCAACTAGCAGCATATGGAACCACTACACTAGTTAAATTAGCTGAATTTACTCTTAGATAACACACACAGCAGAAAACATTAAAGGCAAGGAGAGCAGAAACATAGGGTACCTAACAAGGGTAAATCCTATGCTATATTTGTGATGCAAGCTAGCAGACCAATGAACAGCATGAAAATATAATAAACAGTGTTAGAGAAAACATCGCCAATAGTAATAGACCGGGATCCAAAGAAATGTGCTTGATTAATTGATGAAAAACCAGTCACATACTCTAAGCTCAATGGCTAATACAGTCCAGACTTTTCCTCCCAGCCTACTACATAACAACTACTCTGCTAATCTCTCCCAAGACTGTTCTAACAATGGAGAAAGAGTTCATGCCCACTCTGCTTAATGGCTGTCTGCATCGCTGTAAGTACTCTATAGTATGTCTAGGAGACTCTGTCAGGCCAATATTGACCTCGGATGTTTCTTTGGAGTCCTTTCTCGCTGTAAGGCCCTCTGCGCTGCCTTCTGGAATTGGTGAACTGGATGGAAGGGTCTACAGGCCGCTCCATACCTCCATAACTGTCGTCTGACCGTCTTAAATAAGCTTCTGTCAGTGTAATTAACCGTTTCAGGGCTCGAGGAGATATGAGGAATGATGTAGATAAATGTCCTTCCTGGAGGAATGCGTTCAGCTGATATTAAAACGCAGATATGACCCTTTGCGTGCTTAATTCTTCAAAATGCGCCTTGATATTCTTCAAAATCCGTCACTGCTGCTTCACTTGGCGGCTGTAATGGCCTCTCTGTGACCCCTGCATAATGAAATAAAATTGTCACAAAACCCGTGCAGTGGTAGAGAAATACTGCAGAGGCCAGAGGAATGGTGGCAGAGATGATATATGCAGGCGGAAAACCAATGGAAATCACTGTAGAATGGTGGAGAAGAGAGCCAGTGAAAGTTTGGTGAAAAGGGCCGCAGACCGTCCGATCAGAGGAACAGACGAAGATCAACGGTCGGGATCAATGGATGGAGGGGTTAATACACAATTAGGCGGAGGAAAAGGCCTTCAGTGCAATATGCAAAAGTATAAGGTTTGGCCTGATTACAAAGAAAATTATGGAAATGAAATGAAACAGGGCTCGATGTGGGACCCAGTCGTGGTGGGGGGCGATTAACGTTGGACCGTCAGATCTCAGGAGGAGATCGACGACGGAGATCAAATGGTGAAATTTTCGGGAGATCCGATGAAGAAATACGATGGAGGGCGCGATCCAGCGTGGGCCGTCGATCTTGGATCAATGGACGGATGAGATTGGATTGGGGAATTGCAATCGCAAAGGGCGAAGAGTGGTAGCGATTGGAAATCGCGCTTGCGATTGGAGCGACGATGCGATTATGCGATGGTCGTTGGATCAACAAGTAGATCGACAGTGGAGATCTAATCGGAGGGGCGAAAGGGGACAAGCGACAGGCGTGAAGTGATTAGCGTTGGGCCGTTGGATCTACATCGGATGGGGGGCTTGGATTCAATCGGGGGATCGCAATCGCATGGGGCAGCAAGTGGCAGCAATTGGGAAATGCGATTGCGATTGGAGCGGAAATCAAGGGCCGTCGGATCTGGAAGGGAATGGACGGCTGTGATCTGATCAGGAGATCACAATCGCAGAGAACGGAGGAGTGGCACGACGAGACTTTGCGATTGCGATTAGAGCAGGATTGTGATTAGCGCTGGGCCATCTGATCTAAATGATAGACCAGTTTGGGTGACCACCTCTGGAGACACTGAGCCAATTAGGGCCTCCATGTATTCTGCCACAGGATCAATCAAAACATGATATAGACTTTCTTCTTTAAGGCCCGCCATGGCCGGTAGGCTGTCTGCATCCCAGGCAGCTTCAATCACTGCATCTGCAGTGAGGCCTTCTTAATCACACTCCTCCTCTTCCTGATTTGGAGTATTTGGTAGATGAGAATCAACCAGGAATACCTCTTCTTCCTCTAGATCCAGACAAAGATGTCTATGGGAAAAAATATCTTGCTCATATTCACTGCAGCCTGAGCTAGAGGGCTCATTATATTCGACAGTGCTATCCTCTAGTAACGCAGGCTGGTTCTGCTGAAACATATTGAACTCTGTGAAAGAATTAACATATTCTTGAGTGGGGGTTGCTTTGATTACCTCAATCCCTTCGGGAGAAGGCCCCGAATATTCATTCCACTCAAGACTTTCTTCATCTCTTTCCTCCTTGTCCTCTGCGCTGAAGAGCTGCTGGCTTCCATCCTTTTGGTAGGTATAACTGATGTTCGGATATAAAACAGAGAGAATATTCAATGAATCTTTGTCTGCTATCATGCTTTCAACACTTTCTTCATTAGTATCATAGATGGCCTACATTGGCTCATCCCTTTCTTGAAGTTGGTGGTCGTGATATTCCTCCCATGAATCTACTGATGATGACTCTGCAAGCTCAGTTTCCCTTTGGAAAAAGTCATCAACAGACAGGTCAACATCAGAGAGATCATAATTATAAGCATTGTCACCCATCAAGTCTTCAGGACTCTCAGCAAGTTTTTCTTCAAAATAGTCTGCAAATTTATTTTCTGATTCGAACTCTTGTTCATCATACATGCTTGGCATGCTGCTTACGTGTTGCAATGATCTGATTTGTCTTTCTTGAGGACAAGGAGCAGGTCTTTTCCAATCATCATTTCTGGTTTCAGCCTCATATTCTTCCTCTTCTGTGTCCAGCAGGGTATTGGCAGTCTCTATCAATCTTTCCAGCTTGTTTTCCAAAGAGATCTGCCTTATTTGCTCTGCTCGGTCTTTCTTTGCTGCTTTTAATCTTTCCTCCCTGCACTTTATGTTGTGTTCGACAATAATTTCTATATTCTGCATTTCTTCCAGGCTCAAAGGCTCTCTTTCCCTTATATTAAATTCCACCTCGGGGTCAAAAGAACTCGGATAATCCACTAGGGACCATCCTAGAGGTGGTTTTATGTCAGAAGGTATTGCATGATATACCTTATTGAACCTGGCTGAAAATTCTTGTACTTTCTTACCTGGCTGCCTTTTCAAATTTTGATACTCTTTTAGGATGAGGAGAGCACTCTTTGGGGCTTCCCACTTATCAAGGAAAACTTGAGAAAATTGATGAAAGCTGCAAATTCTTGCCTCTGGAAGGCCTTTGAACCAAATCTTAACATTTCCTTGTAATGAAAAGGCAAACATTATAATGCACACATCATCTTCTTCTATTTCATACAATTCAAGTAAAACCTCAAGGTTTTGAACATGTTCTTCAGCAGTGGTCCCTTTATTTTCTCCATCAAAAAGGGGCAGCTGGTTTATAAGTTCTGAAGGAAGGGGTTGGAAAATAAGAGGTAAAACTAGAGTCTTATATCTTTATATGACCTTTGTAGGTGTAGGTGGTATAACAATGGGCTCATGGCTGCTTGAAGTTTCTTCAGGAGTGGGAGATATAACATGAGCCTCTTGTTCCACTAGGTTCTTCACAGGAGTATAGGTCTGCTCATGGTTTGAAGACTGAGGCTTGAGATCTTCCCTATACTCATTGTGGGTCTCATCTTTGTACACTTGATTAGGCTTAAAGTAGGACATAACATAGTGGTAGACAAAAACAATGAATTCTTTAAACCAAATCCAACCCATGTGTTCTATCCTTCCATGAGGTCTGGCCATATTTCAGGTTCTTCCTCTAGTGGAGTTTTTGAGAGTCATGGAGTGTGGAGTCACTAGGTGGATGAATTTGACTATTTGAAGTAGGCTGCTATCCACCATCAGCAATGAGATGCCAATCTAAAGGAAAAGTGGTCTCCTCCCCAGTGGAGTCGCCATTATGTTGGGGTTCCTATGTTTTGGCAGACTTGGAAATACCAAAAGATAAGACAACATCAAACCACTTTGGGGCCCTAGGATCTAGCCCTCCTAGACTCGGAGAGGGATCTCTCCAATAAGACAAAGAATGATATATCTTTGAAAGCTCAAGATGAGGTATTAGGCTAGTTATGAAGCACAAAGGGGGGTTTAAAATGATTTGGTTGGTTGGTTGCTGGCTTGGTCATGAGATCATAGACTGAGAAAGTAATGGAAGGAAAGGAACAAAGCAGCAGGATGTTTCAGCAAAGGGGACATGCCAAGAAAGTGCCATCCATTGGGCTATGGAGTCATGAAAGGAGAATTACTTGCAACAACTATTCAAGGCTTTCAGAGGGCAAGTCATCTACACTAAAGGATCTTTTAGATAGATGGTGGGATGGAACATTAAGGATTGAAAGTGAAAGAAGGAAAACAACCCGATTTCTGTCTCTAGATCAGGTCAGAGGTCATTTAACTCCAGACCTGCTTGGACATACTCAAAAGGTAGCTCTCAATGGAGGGACACAAGGGCAGCTTATAGATTGGACCAGAGGTCATTTAACTCTAGGTCAGCTTTAGCATGCTCCAAGGGAAAAAAGAGATAAGTTTAACAGAGCCAGGGTCTGTAGATCAGAGAAGGACTTTGAACCTTCAATGCTTTGACACCAGCAAGAATATTCAAGCAGAAAACCTCTAATTCATACATCAACTAGCAGCATATGGAACCACTACACTAGTTAAATTAGCTGGATTTACTCTTAGATAACACACACAACAGAAAACATTAAAGGCAAGGAGAGTAGAAACATAGGGTACCTAACAAGGGTAAATCCTATGTTATATTTCTGATGCAAGCTAGCAGACCAATGAACAACATGAAAATATAATAAACAGTGTTAGAGAAAACATCACCAATAGTAATAGACCAGGATCCAAAGAAATGTGCTTGATTAATTGATGCAAAACCAGTTACATACTCTGAGCTCAATGGCTAATACAGTCCAGAATTTTCCTCCCAGCCTACTACATAGCAACTACTCTGCTAATCTCTCCCAAGACTGTTCTAACAGTCCAAATGAATTCTTCTAACAGCAACCAGCCACAACCGAACAACAACCATTACAATATGTTCTCGAGAATTCTTATAGGAGAACAGAATAATAGGAGTAGATGATATTCATTAAATGGACCTCATTAAGACAGAGTGGAGAAAGAGTTCATGCCCACTCTTCTTAATGGCTGTCTGTATCGCTGTAAGTACTCTATAGTATGTCTAGGAGACTCTGTCAGGCCAATATTGACCTCGGATGTTTCTTTGGAGTCCTTTATGGTTGTAAGGCCCTCTGCGCTGCCTTCTAGAATTGGTGAACTGGATGGAAGGGTCTGCAGGCCACTCCATACCTCCATAACAGCCGTCTGACCATCTTAAATAAGCTTCTGTCAGTGTAATTAACCGTTTCAGGGCTCAAGGAGATATGAGGAATGCTGTAGATAAATGTCCTTCCTGGAGGAATGCGTTCAACTGATATTAAAACGCAGATATGACCCTTTGCGTGCTTAAGTCTTCAAACTACGCCTTGATTCTTTGAACACAAGATTATAATTGTTAATCTTCAAATATGGGCATAAATCCCTTCAAAATCCATCACTTCTGCTTCACTTGGCGGCTATAATGGCCTCTCTGTGACCCCTGCATAATGAAATAAACTTGTCAAAAAACTCGGGTAGTGGTGGAGAAATACTGCGGAGGCTGGGGGAATGGTGGCGGAGATGATATACGCAGGTAGAAAACCAATGGAAATCACTGCAGAATGGTGGAGAAGAGAGCCAATGAAAGTTTGGTGAAAAGGGCCGCAGACTGTCCGATCAGAGGAACAGACGAAGATCAACGGTGGGGATCAATGGATGGAGGTGTTAATACACAATTAGGCGGAGGAAAAAGCCTTCAGTGCAAAACGCAAAAGTATAAGGTTTGGCCTTATTACAAAGAAAATTATGGAAATGAAATGAAACAGGGCTCGATGTGGGACCCAGTCGTGGCGGGGGGCGATTAACGTTGGACCATCGGATCTCAGGAGGAGATCGATGGTGAAGATTGAATGGTGAACTCTTCGGGAGATCCGATGAAGAAATACGATGGAGGGTGCGATCCAGCGTGGGCCGTCGATCTTGGATCAATGGACGGATGAGTTTGGATCGGGGAATTGCAATTGCAAAGGGCGAAGAGTGGTAGCGATTGGAAATCGTGCTTGCGATTGGAGCGACGATGCGATTATGCGATGGCCGTTGGATCAACAAGGAGATCGACGGTGGAGATCTGATCAGAGGGGCGAAAGGGGAGGAGCGACGGGCATGAAGTGATTAGCGCTGGTCCGTTGGATCTGCATCGAATGGACAACTTGGATTCAATCGGGGGATCACAATCACATGGGGCAGGAAGTGGCAGCGATTGAGAAATGCAATTGCGATTGGAGCGGAAAGCGAGGGTCGTCGTATCTAGAAGGGAAGGGATGGCTGTGATCTGATCGGGAGATCGCAATCTTAGAGAAGGGAGGAGTGGCACGACGAGACTTTGTGATTTCTATTAGAGCGGGATTGCGATTAGCGCTAGGCCGTCCGATCTAAACGATAGATCAACGGTGGGGATCGTGTCGAAGGTCCTATAGACCAAAACCAATCACATCAGAGTTTTTCAATGTTACAAAGGAAATTGCCTACCCGACAGCTCCGATTGCAATAAGCGCCCGGGACTTAAATGCTTGGTCCTGGGTGTGGGTCACGTGGGGAAGTGGTTAGGGGCTAGTGAAAAAGGGGCTAGGCCCTATTATAAGTTGGAAAGTGGGTTTTCGGGCCCTTTTTAATGAATTTTAAGATATGGAAAGGGTAACGGTAAGGGAAAAAAGGTGAATTTGGCCAAACAAAGGGTAAGGGTAGAATTTAAAAGGGATTTGGGTATGATTTAGAGGGTTAATGGGGGAGAAGGAGAGGAATTAAAGGGAAGAAAATAGAGGTTTAGAGGGAATGAGATAAGAGGGAAAGGAGGCCTTTTGGGAATTTCTTCACAAACAGAGAGGCTTTATAATGGGAATCAGCAGAGGGGATTTTATCAAAGGACCAAAGGCACAAGGGGCTTCAAGGATGATGTGTTTTCAGGGGAAATGAATTCATTGAAGGCTCAAAAACATTTTAGCCCCCTGTTTGCTTGTCAAAAAAATTATAGGGGGCTAACATGTACAAAGACTGAAAACGATGCACTTCGCTGCTTTGCCCTCATATTTCATCTTTTCCCCCATGGAAGCAGTCCCTCATTCCCCTTGGTCAGATTATTTCACCCTGATGCATGCACCATCACGAAATTCATAGTCGGTTCACACGCACCCTGGAAGTCCTATCGACTCCAGGGATTTTCCCTTCAGAAATAACAATGACTGCTACCAAGCTGCTAAAGTATACTCTGACCTCGGGCCACCGAATCCCCATCATCCATTTTCAGTCACCTCTCACCAACATGCATATGTTAAACCCATCACATCTAGGTCCCCGACCCCTCAGGTCGACAACCCATGGTTTGGTTAAGGCTTCCTTTTTGTCGACCTCAGAACCTCTTTTCCAAAAAGGAAGCGGTACCTTGGATTAACCCTCCCCATGCAAAGGGTTATCCTCGGGTGGCACTGTGGGAGACATCATTGTACACAGATGTCATTGATCCTCCTGACATTCGACTACGACAAAAGCTTTCATGTCAAGATTGGTATCGTACCTTACAACTATTGCACTTTGATCAGATCCGTCGAAGACCCATGCCTCCATAAGTGTCTCTGTCAACAATGCTTACATGGGAAGGTCCCAACCAGTACATATGCATACATTGCACAGTTATATGCCATACCAAGGTTATGCATATGGGTACCACGTTACACCTATCCTCAAAGAAACACCACTCCTGAGGGCATCAACAATCATCGTCAACAACCACCAGCATCACTACCACAACAATGACGCAGACAACACATGTATCTATCAATTTTTTTTAACTAGCCATAGCACAATGAGCATGGGACATGCCCACCTTGTTGAAATTTTGTATATATGTTGTATATTTTGTTTGCTTGCAGGGGTCCCTTAGGCCATGGTCATCTCGAAAATGGTGCAAGCTATTGTCAATTCCAAGATTCACGTAGGCCTCTCTCTCTCTACGCACGATACATAAAAGAAACTATAATTTATTTTGGCTATACAGTCCTTCCTATACCTCACACATTAGGGGGCAACTGTTAACACTGGAAAATCGTACAGTAAAATATGATATTAATTAATGTCAAGCCTAAGTATTTATAGGGTAGGAACACATTATTGAATCAAGAAATATTTAAAATATCTAAGGTTTTGAGAAAATCAGATTTCAACTAGTCTTAAATGCTAAATTGTGTGCTTAATCCTTCAAGAAGAGCGCCTTCTATGCACCTTTTTTCCTGATAAGTGCGCATTCCTGGAAATGGAAAAATGTCACTTTCTGGGACCACTCAAAGCAAATGATAGTTACACCTTATATGAAGTTGCCTAGGGACAACCACTAGCACATCCTTAGACACTATGTGAGCACACAAAGGAATATTTGGAGCACACAATGGAATCATACCTCTCCCTTGGGTCACCATCCATCATGTACCAAGGGAGGGAAGGAGGATTTGAAATCCCCTATATAGAGCCACCAAGAGATGAATAATGGGTGATCACATTTTTATGCTGGCCAGAATTTCCCAAGCAATACCAATAGTGTGTGACCCGGAGCTGGAGATAGAGGGGACTCGATTGTTGGCCACCCAACAATCCTAGTCCATCACAGTGGAGAGAGAGGGAGACTACATTAGAGGCAAAGCTTGGAAAACAACATCCTTGCATCGGGACCTAGAACCATTGTTTATGGGCCCTTTGGCAAGTGGGTAAAACTTATTCTCCATATCAAACGTTTAATAAGAAGAGGCCTTGAGCCATCGTTTGCATTATTATCGTTTTGACTCTCTTCAATAGCTTCTGTATATTTGTGTTTTAGTTTTAGTTTACTTTGAGCATAAATTCGCATATTTTCCCCTCTATATTATATGATTTTGAGCTCCACCACTTTCTTCTTGTTACCAATATTTTATAGGGGTAGACCGCACCCCTTAAACTAGTGCAATTT
This sequence comes from Pinus albicaulis, assembly GCA_034641835.2. NCBI lineage: Eukaryota > Viridiplantae > Streptophyta > Pinopsida > Pinales > Pinaceae > Pinus > Pinus albicaulis. The sequence continues at coordinate 1,182,280,663 of CM076584.1, forward strand.
CGTACACCCGTGCATCAAATCCACCACTACACTAGCTAACATACTAGCTTATGCCCTTTGTCACTGTCCTAGGTAAAAAGCGTAATAGATAGAAAAGAAACCTCCCAGAGTAGATTTGTAATTTTATGTTTATTAACAATATTGAGAGATGTGTCCAAGGCTTATGACGTAGCGCTAATAAAGTGTTTATGTGTAATGGAACTCGAGTTTAGATTTGTAATTTTATGTTTATTAACAATATCGAGAGATGTGTCCAAGGGTTATGATGTAGCGCTAGTAAAGTGTTTGTGTGTAATGGAACTTGAGTTTATCAGAGTTGATTTGTTTTTTCATTTTGAAAATATTAGAAAAAATATATTCTATTTTTCCAAGCAACCTCTCCTCTAAGCAAGTAAGCCTATAAAACTTACAAGGATTGAGGAAATGTGAAGAATCCTTGTTAATCATTTTTTTATAATTAGATTTTTAGGTTGTGTAAGAGGATTTACATGCCAATTTGTATATCAACTATCAATAGTTTTATTATTTCTTATTAATGGTTAAATTTATAATTAATTTTTCAAAAATATATTAAAAATGTATACATAAAAGAGAACAAAGAGACCAAGAACATAATTTTTTTTGTTATGATAATGGTAATGGAAATGCAGAGGTTCAATGACATAGTGGAAAGACAATATAAATGTAAGAATGGTGACATGGCCACTTTAGTTTCAGAGATACTTAATTAACATGACTATCAATTTCGATTCTTTTAAATTGGAGTAAGAAACATTTATCAATATGTGAGTTTTGGAGTTTAGTTAGAAGCATTTTTCTTATGTGAATGTAATAACTCCCAGAAGTTTAAGGGCTCACAAATTCATCTATTTAGTTGAATGAAATTAGTTTTGGTCAACCAATATCCAATATGGATTGACTAAACATAAACAGATTATGAAATTTCTCTTTTCACATGTTTCACATAGTCGCATGCTCTTCGAAGGACTAGGTATGCCATAGTATGCATATATAGTAGAGCACATGGAGTGCAATAATGTTGAGTTAGAGTAGTTTTAAATAAAACTTAGTTCTGGGTGAATTTGAGAAATTGGGCCTTTGCTCTTATATTTTGAGTTTCATTACTTATGTTATTAAGATTAAACATTATAATTTAGCCCAAGTGATCTGGAATGATTTGAAGTGTATTTGAAAAAGTAACACCATGTTGTAAGAGGATGAATGGCCATACTAATATATTTCCCTTAACCTATGATGTTAGGAGACGAATTCATGGAAAAAATACATCATGATTTTCTAGAAAAAGATTTGAGAAAGTCAAAATGAGGAAATCACGTTTGTAAGAGCGAAGGGATACAATCTCAAAATAAATGAAGTGTGAGAATTTATATAATATCTTGAAGGTTAGGTTACCATACCATGGTTATGTAATAATAAATATAAGTACAATAGAGGTGATGGTAGTGTAAAGTGGTAAAATTTCATGTATACATTAATGCATATCAAGTTGAATGTTACTTCCATCTAGTCATTTTGATGGAGAAAATATTTCCAATGGGGGAAAATAATTCTAAAAGGCGAGGCCAAAAATTAAATATGGGTCATGTAAAGAGGATTTAATCATAAAATTGTCTACCCAATGGTCATAAACACATGACAATGATCATGACAATTCCACTATGTCTTACCAATGAATAATTCTACAACTGGTTTGCCAAAATTCAAAAAACATGCATGAATGAGACAAGATTTTGGGAATGGGTGTAGAATAAGAAATACATGGGGAAAATCATTTGAACCGAAACATGTCTAAGATAGGCTCAAATTATTTCTCCTTTGGGGTTTTATGGATGGAGGAGAAACCTAGTACAAACAACACCAACACATAGGAAAGAGAGGGTGGAGTCGCCACTTAGTATTAGGGGGGAAATCAAGAAACCCTAGGAGAGGGGAAGAGAGAATGAAAACAAAAGGGACAAATTCCTATAGAATAATTGTGGATTTAATATCAAATACTGATCTAGGGAAATATTTTTTGGGTTACATCTGCCAATATATGATAACGACAATATTTTGAAGATGGCCTAAGATGGAATAAAAAACCAAAAATTTGGGAGCCAAACTAAAAAAAAGGTATCCTTATTCAGAATGTTAGACAAACAAATACAAGAAATATAAGAACCTCATAATTGAATCAAGATACTAGATTAATATTTAATGAAAATTCAAGTTTGTATGGACAAGATAATGTAGCATGTAAAGGGGAGTCTTAGAGAGATCCAAGAGTTCAATAGAGTTGGATTAAATATTTTTCAAAAGGAAATTGAATGGTATAAATAGGAAAAGAAACAACCTTAAGGTGTAAGTTAATATAAAACTCACTATTAGAGAGAGACAAATGCATGATAAGGAAAAATTAATGTATTTGATTTCATATCATGAATTTAGGAGTTCATACCATGATATTTCCATATAAAAAATGAGTTTTGTTTTTCTAGCTATGAAAAATGATCGTAGTATGATAAGAAAAATTGCAATATACATAGTGCCTTGTGATTTGAATACGTTAGGGAAGTTTGGAATCACTTAGCCCTATAAATATAAAATCCCATATGCACTTTTTTCCATTAAGGACCTTTAATGAATCTATTGGATCCCTGTGATTTGCAATATTGGCAAGAACAAATACTACAAGGGGCCACATCAGAACCACTTTGGAATCCTAAGATCTAGCCTTCCTGGATTCGGAGAGGGATATCTCTATATGAGTGTCCTTAAATGATATATATTTATGCTTTTGTTTATGTTATTAGGCTAGTTATGAAGCTCTGAGAACTTGTTGGTTTTGGTTGGTTGAAAGGTCACTTGATAGATCAAGGGTTAGATTTGATTAAGAGAATGCTTCAGCTGAAAAGATAGGCTATGAGAAAACATTATTCCATTGGGCTATGGAGTCATAAAAGGGTTTAATTGTTCAAAAACTCTACAAGGGTTTTCATAGGGCAAGATAACTATATTAGATGGATATCTTTATATTAGATTGTGATATGAAACAAGAATGAGTTGTGAAGGTAGAAAAGCTATAGTCAGTTAAGAATCTGTTGAACCTCTAATTAAACTGAGAGGGGGGGGGGGGGGGTGAATCAGTTTAATACATTCCTGATCTTTTTAAAACTTTTCATTAAACTTATTTACACCTTCATTTCAAACTCAATTTGATGTGAGAGTAATTTTAGAATGTAATCAGAAATTATTAGTTTAATAGAGCAGTAGACTTAATATGAGAGCAGCAGGTATTAAGCAAATGATACATATCAGATCAATACATAAATATCATGCACAAAGACACCAGATATAAGTGGAAACCCATAAAGGGAGAAAACCACATCTTATTATTGTTGTGATGCAAAGGCAAGCTCCAACTCCCTCTCACCACTGATTTTCCGTAGGCACCAACCTACAGGAGGCTCCTACCTCAATTCTGCAAGCTACAACTTGCAAGGAAGCTCCAACTCCCATCAATTTTCTGCAGGCACCAACCTACAGGAGGCTCCAACCTCAGTCAGCTACAACCGACATTTTATCAAGCTACAACTTGATGTGGAAGCACCAAATCCCATCTATTTTTTGCAGGCACCAACCTACAGGAGGCTCCTACCTCAGTCAGCTACAACTGACATCTATCAAGCTAAAACTTGATAGGGAAGCTCCAACTTCCTTACTCTTTCAAAAGAAAAACACTTGCTGATTTACCTTGGATATCAACTCTGTTCTGTACCTTCTTCTCTGTTGTTCATCAACTCTTATATCAGACCTGCATCATCTCTGCTCAGCCCCTTCTTCTTCTTTGCTCAGCTCCTCCTTATTCACATTCTTCTTGCAGCTTGCTTATTCTCTTCAACTCTCTTTAATTCTGCTGCATACTCTCTTCTTCTCTCACTCCTTTTTCGTCAACACACTCCCCTTGGATATTACCCTGTTTTATACAAAAATAGCTTCATGGCTGTTTGTATTCCACTGGGAATTCGAAATGGACAACCATGTCTCTTTGCCTTCTGCCTTCTCATCTCTTTTCAGCTCACTCAGAAAAATGTAACTGTAGGTGCTTATTTTAATATTACAGTGGGATATTTGCTCTCTTCCGGAGACTTGCCAATGCATCACAAACAATAAAAACAATTAAATTATTTACATTCGAATTACAAAGTGAATTCCAGCTCACTCATTCACCCTCTTGGCTAGCTGTGCATTTGTCTTTCCTTTGGATGTCTTTGTCTTTTCTGTCCTCTGATGTGGTGTAACTGTTGCATGTGTGTAACTGTTCCTTTTATATCTGCTGACTGTAAATCTGGAGGAATTCCAATCCCTTTTATGCCATTAGTGTCTTGTTGATGTGGCAGGTTCCGCAGGCCGGAACATACATATATCACAAGCGTTAATAATCGCCCTCTCGTAAAGCTGAGGTCCGTGGGTCTAGAGACCACGCGGCTTATCGCAACCGTGTTATATATATAACTCAATAACCATTATATATCATATATGTTATGCCCCCAGATCATATTCAAACGTTATTCAACATATATAATATATGCAATTTATTTGCAAATAACCCGACGTCCATAAGGATTGACAGCCAATACGATTAAACCTTTATTAAACCAAATTCATTATATATGACTCCGCCTCGGGCCCACATATCATGCTTTCCGATGCATTGATTCTCCTCCGATTGCGATTGATTTCTCCTGCTCCGATTGTGATTGATCGTAATCGCAACTTCAAATACTCCGATGTGATTGATTACTGTTCACTGTTCTTTGCCGATGCGATTGGGACTCGAATTTTTATTAATCAAAGTTTATAAGTCCATCGGGTCCGGGCTTCAATGGCAATCGCAAGTCATTTAATATATGTTGCGATTGGCCACTGTTCATTGAATTTTGCCGATGCGATTGAGAAAGGACTTCAAACACGTTTGAATTATAATTTATACGTCCATCGGGTCCAGACTTCCAATCGCAATCTCAACTCATATATTCTCCGATGCGATTGACCAGTGCCGATGCGATTAGACCTGGAACTCAAATATATATTAACCATGATTTATAGACCCATCGGGTCCGAACTTCAATCGCAATCGCAACTTCCTGTTGGTTACATGTTCCGCTGCCCTTGCGATCTCCGATTGCGATTGGGGAGGGGTCCCACCTTATAAAAATTTGTTTTATGCGCTCCACTTATATAACATAATATATATGCATTGGACCTTTATTTATGTGATGCATTGCACATATATATTTATATGTATTTTTGCCGCTGGAGTGAAGCGATTCCCGGAATAATTTTTGTGTTATATTATATGTATAACGCCGGTTGGAGTGTGCAATTCTCGGAATTTTATAACGGCTCTCTGCCTCTGTTTCTGCCTCTGCTGCTTCTGTCGCTCTGCCTCTGTCTCTACCTTCCGATAACGGTTCTTCACTGTGCTTCTATGACTGTTACATTTTGACATTCTTCTTGCTGCCTCTATTGCTTTCACTGTGCTTCTTTTGCCTTCCTTTTCCTGAGTGCTGCCTCCTTTGCCTGAGTGCTGCCTCCTTTGCCATCAATGACAATATTTCCAACAGTCTCCCCCTTTGGCATTGATGGCAATCCACTTTCTCTGTTTGCTTTCTCTTTCTCTTGTTGCTTGCTCTTCCTGTTTGCCTGCTCTTCCTCCTGTTGTTTGTTCTTCCTCCCCCTTTGACATCAATGGCAAAGGACTACGCCTCATCTCTCCGTATGGGCTCTGTCGTTGCATTTCCTTTCTCTGAGTTACGTTTAGGTCCTCTTCTGCTGAAATTGTACTATGCTGCTCCAGAGTGATGTATGAAACTTGTTGAGAGAACACTTTGGTATAGTGAGCCGATATATGTTTTATAGCTGTGTTTCATTTGTAGTGCCTGTAATATGTGCTAGATTGCAGACAGAGATGATGCATTTTACGATTGAAAGGTTCTTGTTGCTTCTGAATGCTGATAATATTGATAATGCTGATAATACTAATAATGCTGATCCTGTGGACTTGTTTTAAGCTTATCTTGCCGGCTGTTCTCCCCCTGGAATGATATCTTCGTTTTGTTCTCCCCCTGAGACTGTACTTTCTCTTCATATTAGAGAATAGTATCTACAGATACTACCCCTAGTCTGTCTCTCAAGTATTCGAATGGTTCTCTGGCAAGTGGTTTGGTAAATATATCTGCTATATGTTCTTTCGTTGATACATAGTCCAATTTAACTATCTTCTGAGCCACTTGTTCTCAGAGAAAATGATACTTGATTGGTATATGTTTAGTTTTTGAATGAAGCACAGGATTTTTAGATATACTTATAGCACTTGTATTATCACATTTGATTGAGATAGGTTCATTAATGCTTACCTTCATGTCTTGAAAAGTCTACTTCATCCACATGACTTGAGTACAACAGGCTGCTGCTGCTATATATTCTGCTTCAGCTGTTGACAAGGAGATAGATGTTTGTTTCTTGCTTAACCATGCCACCAGACTTTCTCCTAGATAGAATGCGCCTCCACTTGTACTTTTTCTATCATCCACACGGCTGGCCCAATCTGCATCTGTGTATGCTGATAAAGTGAAGTTTTTGGTTTTAGGATACCAAAGTCCATATTGTGCTATTCCTTGTAGATATCTGAGTATTCTTTTTACTGCCAGAAGATGGTTTTGTTTAGGTGCTACTTGATATCTTGCCACTATTCCTACTGCTAGCATGATGTCGGGTCTTGAAGCTGTCAGATACAGTAGGCTTCCTATCATGGATCTGTAGAGTTTTTGATCTACATCTGCAGACCTATCATCAACACACAGCTTGCATCCCGTGATCATGGGGGTTGTCATTGGTTTGCAATCCTCCATTTTGAATTTTTTCAGCATTTCTTTTAAGTATTTTTCTTGAGAAATGAATGTGCCAGTGTTCTTTTGTTGAATTTGCAGTCCTAAGTAGAAACTGAGCTCTCCAATCATAGACATTTCAAACTCTATTTTCATCTCATCAGCAAACCCTTTTGCTAGTTCATATTTGTTGCTTCCAAACATAATGTCATCAACATATACTACAACAATCAGGAGTTCATCTTCATGGGCTTTTATGTATAGATTGTTGTCTACTCCACCTCTCTTAAAACCCTGTTTTTGCAAATATTTGTCTAGTCTCGAGTACCAAGCACGAGGAGCTTGTTTCAGTCCATATAGGCCCTTCTTCATTCTGCATACATAGTATTCTTTGTCTGTCAGTGAGAAGCCTTTTGGTTGTTCCATGTACACTTCTTCTTCGAGATATCCATTAAGAAAAGCAGACTTTACATCCATTTGATATACCTTGAAGTCTTGGTAGCATACAAATGCCAGGAACATTCTGATAGCCTCCATTCTGGCTACAGGGGAAAATGTTTCATCATAGTCAAGTCCTTCAATTTGTGAGTATCCTTTGCAGACCAGCCTAGCTTTATTCCTGATTACTTGTCCTTGCTCATTCATTTTGTTTTTGAATACCCATTTTGAACCAATGATATTTTTCTCAATAGGTCTAGGAACTAGTTCCTAGGTATTGTTCTTCTCAATTTGGTCCAATTCTTCATTCATTGCTTTTATCCAATACTTGTCCTTACTGGCTTCTTCAAATTTCTTTGGCTCTATTTGTGATAACATGGCTATGTATACTTCTTCTGTTTGTTCTGTTAGCTGCCTTCTTGTCCGGACTCCTGCTTTCTTGTCTCCTATGATCTGATCTTCAGGATGATTCTTCTGAGTGTATCTTGAGGGGGTTTTTGAGCTCAGCTCTGCATCTTCTATTGTCTTGCTAGTTTCTTCATCATTTCGGTCTTCTTCTTCATGATTAACTGATGGACTGCAGCAATCTGTATTTCTTGTATTGTTTGGAAATTCTTCATCAAATCTCACATCAATACTTTCAACTATTTTCCGAAGAGTCTTGTTGTAGCACCTGTACCCTTTACTTTTGGAAGAATATCCTAGAAAAATCCCTTCATCTGCCCTTGCATCAAATTTCCCAAGGTTTTCATCATTATTCTTTATGTAACACTTGCTACCAAAGACTCTGAAATGTTTTATTGAAGCTGTCTTTCCATGCCATAGTTCAAATGGAGTCTTGTCACTGCTTGGCCTTAAGTGAGCTTTATTAAGGATATGTACTGCTGTGTGTACTGCTTATGCCCAGAAGGTTTGAGCAATATTATTCTCTTGCATCATAGCTCTTGCTATTTGTTGTATAGACCTGTTTTGTCTCTCTGCTACACCATTCTGCTGAGGTGTCCCTGCAATAGTAAATTGTTGCTTTATTACATGTTCATTACATAGGTCTGCAAAGTCATAATCTGTGAATTCTCCTCTTCTATCTGATCTGATAGATTTCAGCTTGCATCCAGTTTGATTTTCTGCTAATGCTTTGAATATCTTAAATTTTTCCAATGCTTCTGATTTATTTTTGAGAAAAGCAACCCATGTCATTCTGGAGAAGTCATCTATTATCAGCATGAAATAGGATTCTCCACTTGGTGTCCTAGTTCTAGTAGGTCCACACAGGTCCATGTGCACAAGCTGGAGTGGTCTTCTTGTTGACAGCTCCTCTTTAGATTTAAAGGATGTGCGAGTCTGTTTCCCCAATTGACAAGATTTGCATATAGTACTTGAAGGCATTTTTATTTCTGGCATATCTCTTACAGCTTTCTTCTTGCTCAGTCTGATGATATGGTCAAAGCTGAGATGTCCCAATCTCCTATGCCACAACCATGACTCCTCAAGTTTGCTAAGATGGCAGGCTTCATCTTCCTCTTTCACTATGTATACATTGTTCTCTGTTCGAACACCTTTGAGTTGAGTCTTTCCTGTTGTGCTTGACCTGACTACACAATCTTGTGCTCTAAAAATAACTTCACAGCCTTTGTCACACATCTGACTGACACTCAGTAAATTTGCTTTCAGTCCATCCACAAATAGTACCTCTTGGGCTTTTCCTCTGCCATTGTCTATGCTGACTGAGCCTTTTCCCTTGATTTTTCCTGATTTATCATTACCAAAAATAACATTGCCAGATTTCTTTTCATCAAGAGTTATGAACTTGCTTCTGTCTCCAGTTATGTGTTTGGAGCAGCCACTGTCCAAGTACCACTGGCTTTTCAGATCTTGAGCAGTTAGAGCCAGGTCACACTTATTCTCCTTCTTTTTCCACTGGAGGCATCCTTCTGTTTGATATCTTTTTTGAGGTGATAAATTACATCCTTTCAGAGGACATTTGGAAGGCATATGTCCATCTTGATCGCATATAAAGCGTTTGATCATAGTTTTTGCAGAATTTTGAGTATGACCAAAATTTATTTGATTCATGAACCTCCTTGAGGTGTAGAACATCATTATTTTTCCATACTTTCTACATTCAATAATTTTATGGCCAAATTCCTTACAATAAAAACAATAACCATAGAAATTATTTTCATACCTGATGTAAGATTGTTTTCTCCATTTGTTTGTTTGAGATAGCCTCTTCACTGTTTGCATCTTTTGCAGGTCTGAATTACTCTTCCTTGCATAACAATATGCAGCAATGTGTCCTGGCTTGTGGCAGACATAACAGGTGGCATTCTTTATAGGAGGGAAGAATCTCCTCTGATGACTTCCAAATTTGATATACTCAGGGGCATATGATTCTTTTTCTGCCATCTTAGTATTCATTATATTCCTTGTTACTAGAGATTTCTTCTGATCTCTGTCATCCTTATTACATGTTTCTTCTTTTGTATGAATTGTCTGGGCTTCTTCATCAGTCTTCTTTGCTTTTACAAAAATTATATTTTTGTTTTCCTTTTCTTTGCCTTTACTCGATTCTCCTTCATAGCCTATTCCTATTTTTATCATTGGGGATCTTTGAGCAACCAGGATATCATTCAACTTGCTAGAGCTTGTTGTTTGAGAAGAGTTTATAACCACTGTCCTTTGAGCATTTTCTAGTTTCTTCCTGAGACATACCACTTCTTCCTCCAACTTCTCTTGTTCTTGGGTTTTATCCTTGATTTGCTGAAGTAACATATCTTATATCTTCTTGGCTTCTTCAAGCCTTACTTCAGCAACATGAGGACTTCTAAATTTTGTTCTTCTTTCACACATTTGAGGAGAATCTCTTTTTGTTTTCTGCATTTTAGTTTGAGTCTCTCAATCTCCTCCAGAGCACTTTTTAGCTCCCCCTCGAGGTCGACTTCCCCTTCTTCTTCTTCATCTTCTAGTAGGAGTACCTCAAGATCTTCTATGGCCATCAATAAAAAATCTGAGGTTCCTTATTCACTTGAGTGTTCATCTGAATCTTCATATGTACTACTGTCTTATTGAGCATAGAAAGATTTTTTGCTGAACTTCTTTCCCTTCTTCCAGTTCTTTGTTTTATTCTTTTCTGACTCTTGAGCCTGATTCCTTGCTTTCTTGTGAGGACACTTAGCAGCATAGTGTCCAACTCTTCCACAGTTAAAGCAATTGAAAGGAATTTTACCTTTGTATTTACCTGAGCCTCTATCCAGTTTCTTGACAAATTTTGCTTCTTCTTCATCTGAGCAAGAGCATATTTCTTCCTCTTCTTCTTTCTTCTTTTCTGTTTTAAAAGATGCTTCCCTCGTACTTGGATTATTTTGTGGGAGCCTCATTTCATAGGCTGTTAGATTTCCAAGTAGCTAGTTCATGGTCAAAGTCTCCCAATCCGCTGTCTCTTCTATTGTAGAAACCTTGGGATTAAATCTGGATGGGAGTGATCTTAGAATATTTTGCACAACTATACTTTCTGGTATGGTCTCTCCAAGAGCTTTCATATTGTTAAAAATTTCTGCAACTTTTAAGAAGAAGCTGCCAACATCTTCATCATCATTCATTTTTAAGTTTTCAAACTGGGCTCTATATATTTGAAGTTTGGAAGTTTTTACTTTCTGGTCTCCCTCATGTATGTCTTCAAGAGTATCCCATATCTTCTTGGCAGTGTCTTTGTGCATTACTTTAATAAACTCTGCTTCACATAATCCATTCAGGATGGCATTCATGGTTTTTGCATTAGCCACAAAATCTTGTTTTGAGTCCTTTTCTGAGTCAGTTGCCTTCGGGGCATATCCTAATTGCACAGCAGCCCAGACTTCTATTCCTAGAGACATTATGTATGTCTTCATTCTGATTTTCCAGAAAGCATAATTTTCACTAGTGAAGAAAGGGGCTTTGTTGGTTGAGCATCCTTCTTTACTAGCCATCTTGGGAACCTAGGAACTCCTTTCAGTTGTTAGACTGGTACTAAGGAACCTGCTCTGATACCAATTGTTGAACCTCTAATTAAACTGAGAGGCGGGGGGTGAATCAGTTTAATACATTCCTGATCTTTTTAAAACTTTTCATTAAACTTATTTACACCTTCATTTCAAACTCAATTTGATGTGAGAGTAATTTTAGAATGTAATCAGAAAGTATTAGTTTAATAGAGCATTAGACTTAATATGAGAGCAGCAGGTATTAAGCAAATGATACATATCAGATCAATACATAAATATCATGCACAAGGACACCAGATATAAGTGGAAACCCATAAAGGGAGAAAACCACATCTTATTATTGTTGTGATGCAAAGGCAAGCTCCAACTCCCACTCACCACTGATTTTCTGCAGGAACCAACCTGCAGGAGGCTCCAACCTCAATTCTGCAAGCTACAACTTGCAAGGAAGCTCCAACTCCCATCTATTTTCTGCAGGCACCAACCTACAGGAGGTTCCTACCTCAGTCAGCTACAACTGACATTTTATCAAGCTACAACTTGATGTGGAAGCACCAACTCCCATCTATTTTCTGCAGGCACCAACCTACAGGAGGCTCCTACCTCAGTCAGCTACAACTGACATCTATCAAGCTACAACTTGATAGGGAAGCTCCAACTTCCTTACTCTTTCAAAAGAAAAACACTTGCCGATTTACCTTGGATATCAGCTCTATTCTGTACCTTCTTCTCTGCTGTTCATCAAATCTATATCAGACCTGTATCATCTCTGCTCAGCCCCTTCTTCTTCTTTGCTCAGCTCCTCCTCATTCACATTCTTCTTGTAGCTTGCTTATTCTCTTCAACTCTCTTTAATTCTGCTGCATACTCTCTTCTTCTCTCACTCCTTTTTTTTTTTCGTCGACATTCACCCCTTGGATATTACCCTGTTTTATACAAAAATAGCTTCATGGCTGTTTGTATTCCACTGGGAATTCGAAATGGACAGCCATGTCTCTTTGCCTTCTGCCTTCTCATCTCTTTTCAGCTCACTCAGAAAAATGTAACTGTAGGTGCTTATTTTAATATTACAGTGGGATATTTGCTCTCTTCCGGAGACTTGCCAATGCATCACAAACAATAAAAACAATTAAATTATTTACATTCGAATTACAAAGTGAATTCCAGCTCACTCATTCACCCTCTTGGCTAGCTGTGCATTTGTCTTTCCTTTGGCTGTCTTTGTCTTTTCTGTCCTCTGCTGTGGTGTAACTATTGCATGTGTGTAACTGTTCCTTTTATATCTGCTGAATGTAAATCTGGAGGAATTCCAATCCCTTTTATGCCATTAGTGTCTTGTTGATGTGGCAGGTTCCGCAGGCCGAAACATACATATATCACAAGCGTTAATAATCGCCCTCCCGTAAAGCTGAGGTCCGTGGGTCTAGAGACCACACGGCTTATCGCAACCGTGTTATATATATAACTCAATAACCATTATATATCATATATGTTATGCCCCCGGATCCTATTCAAACGTTATTCAACATATATAATATATGCAATTTATTTGCAAATAACCCGACGTCCATAAGGATTGACTGCCAATACGATTAAACCTTTATTAAACCAAATTCATTATATATGACTCCCCCCCGGGCCCACATATCACGCTTTCCGATGCATTGATTCTCCTCCGATTACGATTGATCGCTCCTGCTCCGATTGCGATTGATCGCAATCACAACTTCAAATACTCCGATGCGATTGAGTCACTTTTAAGTTCTTCCGATTGCGATTAATCGCAATCGCAAGCTGCCTTGCTCCGATGCGATTGATTACTGTTCACTGTTCTTTGCCGATGAGATTGGGACTCGAATTTTTATTAATAAAAGTTTATAAGTCCATCGGGTCCGGGCTTCAATCGCAATCGCAAGTCATTTAATATATGTTGCGATTGGCCACTGTTCATTGAATTTTGCCGATGCGATTGAGAAAGGACTTCAAACACGTTTGAATTATAATTTATACCTCCATCGGGTCCGGACTTCCAATCACAATCGCAACTCATATATTATCTGATGCGATTGACCAGTGCCGATGCGATTAGACCTGGAACTCAAATATATATTAACCATGATTTATAGACCCATCGGGCCCGAACTTCAATCGCAATCGCAACTTCCTGTTGGTTACATGTTCCGCTGCCCTTGCGATCTCCGATTGCGATTAGGGAGGGGTCCCACCTTATAAAACTTTTTTTTTTGCGCTCCACTTATATAACATAATATATATGCCTTGGACTTTTGTTTATGTGATGCACTGCACATATATATTTATATATATTTTTTCCGCTGGAGTGAAGCGATTCCTGGAATAATGTTTGTGTTATATTATATGTATAACGCTGGTTGGAGTGTGTGATTCCCGAAATTTTATAACGGCTCTCTGCCTCTGTCTCTGCCTCTGCTGCTTCTGTCGCTCTGCCTCTGTCTCTACCTTCCGATAACGGTTCTTCACTGTGCTTCTATGACTGTTACATTTTGACATTCTTCTTGCTGCCTCTATTGCTTTCACTGTGCTTATTTTTCCTTCCTCTGCTTCAGCGCTGCCTCCTTTGCCTGAGTGCTGCCTCCTTTGCCATCAATGACAATATTTCCAACAGAATCTTCTAGCTCTACTTAGACAAGAAAAGCCTTTTAAGGTAATTGTTTGAAGCACAACAAATGACGTGGCATACCATATACTTCTTTGGAGAAATATTTAATAATCAAACCCCTAAGATAACAATCCAGTAATTTAAGAACTACTTTTAGATAAAGAAAACATGTAAGAGAACAGTGAGAGGAGCCTAAGATCAAACAAAAATAATCTAATATGATTTTGACTAACTCTCTAAGGATATTGAAAGAAAATATTTGAGGCAGTCCAGATGACAGGGCATACCATAGACTTCCCTGGTTTAGACTCTACTAAGCACACTTCAAAGACAATCTTGAAAACAATATCTCAAGTCTTACTCAAGGGACATGGCTCACCATAAATTTCCCTGGTTTCACTCTATCGAATCATTTCTAAGATAACAATATAGATGTAATTGGAGGGTAGTTAAGAATCCTCCATTCAGACCTTGCAGAAGAAAATATAAAGACAAAGAGTGCATACAGAAATAGGGTGCTACAACAACAAATCCTACTCTAAATTTTCTGTTCTTTATCAGAGAATATGGACAGAATGTAAAACATTAGGAAAAAACCATAACAGAGGAGGAAAACTTCACCATTAACATAGATCAAGGATCTTGTGAATGTGCTTGTATTATTGATGTTCAAACCAGTTACATACTCCAGTACAATAGGTCTCTACTACTCAAAGTTTTGTCCATCCAGCCTAGTATTCCTCAACTAGCTCAGCAACTCTTAAATCCTCAAATTTAGCTCAGCAACCAACATTAATAATGAGGCTCATATGCAATATTTATATAAAAATGAGGAGGTGGAACTAAAAATAGGGTTTAAGTGTTATTTATTACAGAGTTAGTGATTTTTGACCTTTGAGACCATGCAAGGCCCAAGGAAAAATTATCTGAAAGAGTTACTCTGAAAATAATAACTTCTGAGTTGATTTAGGTGAAATATTTGACTTTCAAGGCTTTGTAATAACTTTGTAATAACTATTGAGCTGTTCTCAAAATATCTCTGACTATGTAATAACTGCCTGATGCCTTTATTGAAAGAAATCATGCTGTAGGTGGTAGATTTATCTTTGGGTAAGCAATTTCTTCTCTATTGAGTCATTCGAAGTTGTCTTTGGGTTAATCTATCTCTATTTTTAACATTAAACTCTATTTTATGCATTTGAACCTTGATTCAACCTTCATAATTTGTCTCATTGTCTTTATTTTCTGATTGTGCTTTATCTCTATTTGTTCATTAATTTAAGGATTATTCCTTTAACCTTTCATGATCCTTCTCTTTGTTGTTCTTCTGACTATGTTTGTTTTCTTGTGCAGGTGAGGATATTTCTTCATGGCAGGAGGGTTGTATGACCACAAAGGATCATGATTCGTTGGTGTCAAGGTTTAAACCTTTGCCTCTAGCCCTTTAAATTCGTTTGAAACCCTTCAGATCGTCACTAGGGGCTTTATCCATCATTCCCAGACCGTAGGAATGCATTTATTCGTAGTCCCAACATCAAACCTGCATAGAACACAAACCATTAGTCTAAAAACTATGGTGGGGGGCTTATAATTGCGTTTTTTTGGGTTCTAAATCGTCGGGGATACTTGCAGAGGAGGAGATAATGCAAAGGGAAGGGTTTCGAACGCTGAACCAGGTGGGAATTCAAATGGAGGCAGGGAAATTGAATTTTGACGCAGAGGTGAAGAAGCGGTTTTGATAAACTGGGGTGGTTTATAGCACGGATTGGGGGAAGTAAGCTGTTTGGGGTGAAATGGACGCGATACCATAGAGAAATTGCCATGTGGTAGGGCAAAAATCGCCCATTTCGCGCAGGTTGAATAATTTTAAACCTATCACGACTTTTTACGCGATATGCGTCTAGGGCTGTTAGATCTCGGGTTCAGAGATCAATGATGCGGAATGGTCTGGGGAAGCGGCGAACAAGTTTGGAGGGTGGAGCCCGGGGACAGGTGGCCCAATGTGAATGGAACCAAGAGGTAGTGGAAGGTGGGGCCTAGGGTGAGGTGACGTGGAGACCTTTTTTGGGTAGCGCGGGGTTATATCAATGCGGGGCAAGGTGGAGGATGCGACAATTGTTGGATCGGGGGAACATATCCTGATCAATGGTGGAGATGGCTCGGTGAAATGAAAGGTTGGGTGAGGGAAAGCAGGTCCGCCTTTTAATATTTCAAAGGTTAAGGGGTATGTATAATAAGGTTTTGGGGGTTTTAATAAAACAGAAGAGGCAGAGTTTTATAAAAACGAGGAAGGGGCTAAGGAATAAGCAGAGGACGAGGTCTTATGCAGTCGAAGGGGGCCTGGGTTTAAGCAGAGAGGGGCTTAAGGCCTGATTTATAAAAGGAGAAGGTTTTATACATAAAAAGGGTTTTATGTATAATTTAAAGGACCTGATAGGATAAAATTTGGTTTTAAACAATGTAAAAAGAGGGTTTTTACATTGTTTAATATGTTTTAAAGGAAGAATGATGAAATGAAGGGAACTGATGAGGGTTTTGAGAGAAGGGAAAAGTGGGTTTTTTAGAGAAAGAGGTTTATGAATGAGGGTGAGGTGATTAAAATGAGGTAAATAGGCCCAATAATGAATTCTTCTTTGTAGTAGTGGGGTAGAATTTTTTAGGAGGCAGAGAGAGGAGAAGATAGTGAAAATATTTTATCTTAATATGATGAAGGCAGTGAGATTTCTAGAACTCACAATATTTCTCAAATGTTGTTTCTAGAAATATAGGATCTGAATTTAGTCATCTTTTGATATCAACAAAATTTACTGATGAATAACAGTGGCTCCAATTGGGGAGGGCATCTCCTTTAGGAGGTGTCAAGAACCTCAGAGATCAAAACTTTGGAAGAAGTAGACCAGTGGCTTGATTTTTCACATTGACAGACCTCCATTTCTTTTAATCTGTTACTTTGAAACTATGATCTTTAGCATTTCAACTCAAATTCTACCTACCCATCATACTTTCCTAGCATTTGTTTCTTCAGTGGGTGCATTTAGACTTGCAAACCCTTAACATCAATTTTTCTTTTTTTGAAAACATGAAACTATCTACTTCTATACTTATATCATCCAAGAGTTCAGATTAAGCTGATGAACTCATTTATTTCTCTACCTAGTCTAACTATCTGTCAAGTTTAAATAGTTTACAGATTTTCATTCTCTAATCTAAAACAAAAAATTGAAAACATAACCAATAATCAGGGTTAGACAGTCTGATTG
Source organism: Pinus albicaulis (assembly GCA_034641835.2). Taxonomy (NCBI): domain Eukaryota; kingdom Viridiplantae; phylum Streptophyta; class Pinopsida; order Pinales; family Pinaceae; genus Pinus; species Pinus albicaulis. The sequence goes on from CM076584.1 coordinate 1,182,297,869, forward strand.
GTTATGAGCTATGGCATTATGTACAAGTTGCACATAGAATTTATTTGCAGAAAATTTAAAACAAAAACTTGAGGGATGTCATATGAAACGTGTTATGCATACCTCCCTCTTTCTTTGGTTCAGATTTTGATCATTTAGAACCATCATCTTCTTTCCTAATCTAATCTACTGATAAGCCAAGTTTACACAGTTTGTCAAATCTTCATTCACTATCCTATCAGCAGAAATTTAAAACTTATTCAGTCATGATTAGGCTGTATGACTGAAAAAGACTTTATTTTTCTAAATTAGTGGCATTTAGACTTGCTCACTTTTTGAAAATACTCTTTTTTGGTATGGGGTTGTACCTGTTCTTTTTATCTTCCCTCTTTTCTTCTTTTTCTTTGTTTTTGCATTCCTGTTTCTAATATTTTCTTCAAGAAATGTTATTTACAATGGTCAAAGCTTTAAACTAATATGTTTTCAACAAAAATAATGTTTGAGCATCTTGCCATCGACAGGACCTCCAAAAATTTATGTTCCATCCATCTCTTGAAGGAAGAATGCATTGTTACCTCTGGCAGAATGAATGAGGTAAGAGCCTTTCCACAAATTTTCAAAATTTCCATGTTTTCCCTTATCTTCTCTCCTAGAGTCCCATTTTAGCACTTTTTCACCAATGTTAAAATCATTTTCCTTAGTTATCTTATCAAACAACTTCTTGATGTTTTATTGCACTTGTTTTGTTCTGTTATAAACTTCCTCTATAGTTTGCTGCAACTGTACAGTCTGATTTATCCTTCTTATTATGTGATATTCTTCTTATTGTACTTCTTGGATCAAATTCATGGTTGGCACTCCTAAACTGGTTGGAAATATTTCATCTGTCCCATATAAAAGTTGATAAGGAGACATCCCAATTGATTTTCTATTTGTTAATCTGTCTGCCCATAGTGCATGTACTAGCTTGCTATGCCATAATTTTTTATTTTCTTCTAGCAACTTCTTGATGATGTTCACCAAAATTTTGTTTGAGGATTCTGCCAACCCATTACCTTGAGGGTAATAAGTTGTAGAATGGCCCAATGTAATATGATATCTGTGGCAGAAATCCACCATATTTTTTGGATCTAAAGGAAGCAACATTGTCAGTGATAATCTTTCTAGGACAACCAAATTTGGACAAGATATGATTTTCAAGGAATTTAATGATGACTAAGTCTGTGGCATTCCTAAAAGGATGGCCTCTATCCATTTTGTGAAGTAATAAGTTTCTATGAGGATTAATTTGTGTTGGGCGAATGAGACAGGATGGATTTACCCATTGAAGTCTAGGCCCCACTGTTGAAAAGGAGCTTCAACAGTGATAGGATGCAGAGGTAAGGGTAGAACTTTTCTCTTGCCTTCAAATATTTGACACTTATGGTAGGAAATTACCATTTTATGGATACCTTGAAATAGGGTGGGCCAATAATAACTAGCTCTAAGGATTTTATTAACAATAGTTTTCCAATAGAGGTGGCCTCCACATTCTCCTTCATGAAACTCATGCTTGATCTTATCTGCACCATTCTCAGGAAAACATTTAAGAAATAATCCACTAGCGTTTTTCCAATATAAACTTTATCTAAAATGCAGTAATTTAAAGCTTTCAACTTTAAAAATATTGCCTTTGTTTTAGACAAACCAGGAGGGACATTAAGATTAAGAAGCACATATAAAATATTAGCATACCAAGATGAATTCATAAAAGAATCTTCAATGAGTGGAACTGCCAACTCCTCCTGTTCATCTAATGTATCTATCATGTTTATATCCATTGCTTCAAAATTGGTTTTAGCCATGAGTTTTGCAAGTCCATGGCCTTTGATGAGCTTAGTGGGTTTGATTTCTAAATCATATTCCAATATAATAGCAATCCACTTGCCCCTTTTTCCATCAGGATCTTGTGTTAAGATGTCTTTTACCACCGAGTGAGGCACAAATGCTACAATGTGTGAGTGTAAAAGGTAAACTCTGAAATATTTCAATGCCTTGATTAAGGCAAAGGCCTATTTTTCCATTATATTGTATTTCAGAGGTGCATCTCTTAATTCCTTGCTAAAAAATGCAATAGTCTTCTCTTGCCCCTTTATGTTCTTCTGTAATAGGACAACAACAACTGTATGTTCTGATGCAAAGGAAAATATGAAGAAGTCTTTGGTGAAGTCATGGCTGATTAGAACTGGTGTTTTGGTGAGTGCTTATTTTATCAGTTCGAAGGATTGCATTACTTCTAAGGTCCATTTAACTCCTTTTTCCCTTTTTAGCATGTTTGTAATATTTCTAAGCAGTTCAGATAGGTTGGGTATGAACCTTCTTAAGAAATTGAGATTTCCAATGAAGGATTGCAGTTCTATGATATTTCTAGGATGGTTGATTTGCAATATTCCTTCAATCCTTTTTGGATCTATCTTTATCTGTTGGCAACATGATGCAATGTGTTGTCCTTGATGGCAACCTACTTGATAAATTTGATGGCAACCTAATTGATGAAGATGGAAACATACTTGATACAGTTGTTGTCCTTGATGGAAATCTACTTGATGAGTTAAGGAGGAGATTGTTGGCTTTGATGGAACCTACTTGATGAAGTTGTACTTGATGGAAACTGACTTGATGAACTTGTTAATGATGTAAATCTGATGTATAGAAGTTGCAGAAGAAAGAATCTCCACTATGTGCAAGAATAATGATGAACAGGGTATGTTACAAAGCATACGCGGGTTTGTTAAGGCTAAGTAGCGTATGTACGCGGAAAAGAACGTGCCAAGTTGCGTATGCCTAATAGCACTCTAGATTGATAAAACCAGGGGGCATTACCATGGTATTGACCCATTGTATTGAGCACTGGATTATCTAATTGATCCCGTCCAGGAATACCATCGGAAGTGGTGTGGTTTTGGCTCATGGTATTGTCAAAGGCTAAATCTATATAAGGAGAAGAAAATCATTGTGCAAGGGGTGGGCAAGATGTCTGGGTTTTAATGAATACTTCTCTCTGAAGTATATCTGTATTGAATGGGTAACAGTTTGATGATAGATCTGAATCTATGATGCATCTATGAAGAAAATGAAGAAGAGGGATCTCTAGATCTAAAATGTATTTGTATTTTCTAGATCTGTTTATGGAATGTTTAGATCTGAGATGAGGCGAACATGTTTCTGAAGTGAAGGATAAAATCTGAGTTATACATCTATTCTGAAGAACTGCGCTGCCCTAAAATGTCTGAAGATATATACGCAAGTTTGTAACAGAGGAAGCGCGTATATACGCGGGTTTGATTAAGCGAAAGCGCGTATGGGTTGTGAAATCAGTTCTGAAATATGTGCAGAAGTATACGCGGGTTTATATGCATGGAAGCGTGTATATACGCTGGATCAGTGAAAGAAAAGCGCGTATGAAAAACTAGGGTTTTCTGAAGAATGAAGTATGAGATGTACGATGCGGCCACATTATTCTTGCTATCTTGTTAATTACATTTGTAACAGTTGAGCTAAATGCCTGAAATTAGGTCCAGTCTGAAAATATGATGAAAAGTGGCATAACAGTTGTATACCTTCAAGCTATTGAATCCGATGTGAAAATTGATGAAACATGGTCACATAAGTGTTTGAGGATTGTAGCCTTGATCGGGGGGGTTTTAGCTCGCGGAGAAATTTGGTAGCGAGAGCGAGGGTCGTAGCTCCCCTTCCGAGCTGATAGCGAAGCGGTCGTGGCTCCCTTCCGGAGAAGGCTGGTAAACAAGCGCGGGTGGTGCTGCGTCTTTGAATATAGTCTGCTTGCGTGTAAGTTGTAGATGTTTTCTTTATAATAAAATATTGAAAGGTGAGGACAACGACGCCCGGTGGTTTCTATAAAACTTGGTTTCCACCTAAAATCCTGGTGTTCATGTGTGATGCTTATGTGTGATGGTTTATTCTATTATTACTGCACATGCTTACTGTTAACTTAACATCAGATGAATGAATGTTTCAAAGAACTAAGTTAATAATTATCTACATAATTAGATCTCTGTTCATACACGAGTTTTATGAAGGATATCCGCGTGTATATGCTAGTTGGCTTCATCAAAGTAGCGTATGGGTTTTAGTGAATGGAAAAATGAAAAGTTTTGAGTATGCCCTAAATACTGATTCACCCCCCCCCCCTCTCAGTATTTTTCCCAACAATTGGTATCAGAGCAAGTCCTTCTGCAGGAGCTTGATCGCTTGAAGGAGATCCGTCACCATGGGAAGGAAGCAAAAGAAGAAGGCTACTCAAAAGGAGATATCTCAGAAAACAGGTGCAACAGAAAATGAAGAAGATGAAACAGGTAGTGATTTTTGTTCTTGTGATATTCTTCTTTGTGCAAGCAATGGTGAAGATAGTGAAAGTAATACTATGGACCTAGAAGAAGTTATCAAAGATCAAAAAAGAATATTTAATGAGAGGGAATCCGCCTACAAAGATTTGATCTCTAGACTGAAAAGGATGCACGATAATGTATCCGATCGAAGTAAAGGACTTGAAGCAGAAATCATCTCTCTGAAAACAGATCTCGAAGCATCAAATAATAAGAATAAGGAACTTCTACAATCATTTGAAGAAAAAAGACTTGAAGCAGAAATCGTCTCCCTTAAAGAAGACCTGAAGAAATCAAATAAGAAGAATAAAGAACTTGAAGCAGAAATAATCTCTCTCAAAGAAGATCCGAAAAAATCAAATAAGAAGAATGAAGAACTCATCTCTCTGAAAGCAGATCTTGAAGCATCAAATAAGAAGAATGAAGAACTTTCACAAACTTTTGAAGCACAAGAAAATGGGTTGAAAGAAGAGATTTTAAAATTGAATGATCAAGTAGAAGAAGGAAGAAAGGTCGAAGAAAGCATGAAGAAGCAATGTCAAAGATTGGAGGATGAGGTAAATATTTTGAAAGGGAAGTTAGAAGAAAAGGATAAGCTCTTGAGATTTCAAGATAGTACTAAGATTCTGGAAAATATTCTTAGTAGTCAAAGGTCTCCCTCTGTTAAATTTGGTCTTGGTTTTCATGAAACTGTTAAAGGCGAATCTAGTTCACAAGAGAGTGCTAAAGATGCAAAGGATATCAATGCAAAACCTGAAGTGATGAAAAAGACAAAAGGGCAACCAACAATTATGAATTCTCAAAAGAAATATTTCGCTCCTAACTATAGAAGTATCAATAATGTTGAATGCTTTAAATGTCATAATTATGGACATGTTGCAGCCAATTGCAGAAGCAAATTGTTTCAGTCACAAACAAACTGATTCTTCACAGAAAGGTACTCTGGTTGCTTCAAGGGATATTTTTTTTCATGTAGCAAGTATGGTCATAAAGCAGCTGATTGTAATAGAAGGAAGAATAGAAAAACACACTATGATCCTTATGCTTACTTCTCTAGTCACATGAGATGTTATGCTTGTAACAAGTATGGACATGTGGAAAAAGAATGCAGGATGAACAGATATGAGAAATTGGATGATTTCCAACACACATTTCGAAAGTTCAAGCAAAGTTGGAAAAATAAGGAGGATCGGTCAGAAACGTAGGGAATATTGACCCTACTGCAGTCATCCGCTTCTAAAGCGTACTTCTTTTAATGACTGCAGGAGTGATGTGAGATACATTATGGGGATTAGTAATGTATCATCACAGGGGGAGCAATGTATGTTGATTCCCATGATGGTTTTGGTTATTCTGGTTATGTTTATTTCTGACAGAGCATCTGATGTGAACAGGTGGTACAAACTCAGGGGGAGATGAAGGAATGTGAAGTTTTCAATGTTTCACTTTCCATACGCGGGTTCTGTGAACTAAATCCACGTATACACGCGAGTTCCAGTGGAGATAGCGTGTATGAATTTATGACAAGAAAATAGTATGACAAGCTAAAGATTAGGAGCACAGGTTCAAGGGGAGCATCAGTCTGACTACTAATGATTGTATTATTTGCACTGTTGTCATTTTATCTGGTTATAATCATGCTAATGAAATGATACATGGTTTCTTATGATGAGATTATGGATGAGCCCTGTTTTCTTTTTGAAGAGTAATTTTTGCTGTCACACATGGATGAGATGGAAGTCTTATGATTCAGAGATAAGGACAGATCATGCAGAGATTGTTGCTGATGACTTGCTGTTGAAAGTGTTCAGGTTGCACAAGCTAAGGAGGAGCCTTGTTCATATGGAAAGGATGCTTGGATGCACAATTTCAGGGGGAGCATTAGCCTTGCTGAGTATAATGAATTGTTGGCATTATGATGGTTCTGAAATATGATCTCTCTCTTGAGGTCTTTTGGTATTGGTTATAAAAATCCATATTTTTAAGTTAATGAATTGTAATATTCAGTCATGTAAGGACTTGATCAAATTTTTACACCCACTTGGTTGGGTAGATGAGTCAAATTATGTAACCCACTTGGTTGGGCACTTGAGTCATATTTGTAAATCCACTTGGTTGGATCTTTGATGTAAGTATGAGTCCTTGGTGATAGGATGAGTCATGTACTTCATTGAAAAATATGATTAAAATTTCAGCATGAACTTAGGGGGAGCATGGTAACTTCAGTATACATCAGATCTACAGCGCTCGTCTTTTTACATGAGGAGAAAAACCTTGTGTTAGTTTTGATCCGCCCTTTGCCCTTGATGTCAAAGGGGGAGAGTAACATGGTGTTTGAATAAGGGGAGAGTAACATGGTTATTGTATAATGGTTATAATCAATGTATCTACCTGGTATGATGATCAAACACCATCATGGTTGCCATCAAGTATAAAGGGGGATATTTTTGGCAATATGATGCAATGTGTTGTCCTTGATGGCAACCTACTTGATAAAGTTGATGGCAAACTAATTGATGAATATGGAAACATACTTGATACAGTTGTTGTCCTTGATGGAAATCTACTTGATGAGTTAAGGAGGAGATTGTTGGCTTTGATGGAACCTACTTGATGAAGTTGTACTTGATGGAAACTGACTTGATGAACTTGTTAATGATGTAAATCTGATGTATAGAAGTTGCAGAAGAAATAATCTCCAGTATGTGCAAGAATAATGATGAACAGGGTATGTTACAAAGCATACGCGGGTTTGTTAAGGCTAAGTAGCGTATCTATGCGGAAAAGAACGTGCCAAGTCGCGTATGCCTAATAGCGCTCTAAATTGATAAAACCAAGGGGCATTACCATGGTATTGACCCATTGTATTGAGTTACGGATTATCTAATTGATCCCGTCCAGGAATACCATAGGAAGTGGTGTGGTTTTGGCTCATGGTATTGTCAAAGGCTAAATCTATATTAGGAGAAGAAAATCATTGTGAAAGGGGTGGGCAAGATGTCTGGGTTTTAATGAATACTTCTCTCTAAAGTATATCTGTATTGAATGGGTAACAGTTTGATGATAGATCTGAATCTATGATGCATCTATGAAGAAAATGATGAAGAGGGATCTCTAGATCTGAAATGTATTTGTATTTTCTAGATTTGTTTATGGAATGTTTAGATTTGAGATGAGGCGAACATGTTTCTGAAGTGAAGGATAAAATCTGAGTTATACATCTGTTCTGAAGAACTACGCTGCCCTAAAATGTCTGAAGATATATACGCAATTTTGTAACAGAGGAAGCGTGTATATACGCGGGTTTGATTAAGCGAAAGCGCGTATGGGTTGTGAAATCAGTTCTGAAATATGTGCAGAAGTATACGGGGGTTTATATGCATGGAAGCACATATATATGCTGGATCAGTGAAAGGAAAGCGCGTATGAAAAACTAGGGTTTGCTGAAAAATGAAGTATGAAATGTCTGATCTGTTCTGCTGTGTTACTTCTATCTGTTAATGATGTATGATTGAGCTTAAATGTGTGGAGTGGGTCCAGTCTGAAAATATGATGAAAAGTGGCCTGCAAGTTGTGTTCTATTGAAGCTATTGGATCCGGTGTGAAAATTGATGACGTGGTCATAAGTGCGAGATTGTAACCTTCGGTCGAGTTGTAGCTCCTTCCGGGGAGAAAGGCATTTGATAGCGAGAGCGAGGGGAGTCGCCGCTCCCTTCCGGAAAGTTTGGTAAACGAGAGCGAGGGGGTACGTAGCTCCCCTTCTAGGAAAGTGATATGTTGTAAGGTGGGTGCTGTATCTTGGTGTGAGTACGCTTTTGATACATAAGTTGTAATATGTTTTCTTTATAATAAAATATTGAAGGCTGAGACAACGGCAACGGTGGTTTTCTCCCGACTTGGGTTTCCACCTAAAATCCTGGTGTTCATGTGTGATGCTTATGTGTGATGGTTTATTCTATTATTACTGCACATGATTACTGTTAACTTAACATCAGATGAATGAATGTTTCAAAGAAATAAGTTAAGAATTATCTGCATAATTAGATCTCTGTTCATACGCGAGTTTTATGAAGGATATCCGCGTGTATACGCTAGTTGGCTTCATCAAAGTAGCGTATGGGTTTTAGTGAATGGAAAAATGAAAATTTTTGAGTATGCCCTAAATACTGATTCACCCCCCGCCCCCCCTCTCAGTATTTTTCCCAACATTATCCCCTTTTCAGATATGATATGGCCTAGGAGTTAACCTTCTTGGAGGCCAAATAGAGTTTTCTTGGGGTTTAAGGATAAACCATACTTTCTTTATTTTTCAAAGACTTTTCTTAAGTGTATTAGGTGTTCTTCATCTATTTTGGAATAGACTGTGATGTAATCAAGATAAATCATAATGAAGTAACCTATTTCTTCTGAGAAAGCAATATCCATGGCTCTTTGAAAGGTGGCACCTACATTTATTAAACCAAAAGACATTTTCACATACATGAAAGTGCCCCAAGGTGTAGTGAAAGCTGTCTTAAGTTGATCATCAGGGTACACCTGCACTTGGTTGTATCCTGAAAATCCATCTAGCAAAGAAATTATTTTAGAACCCACTACCCTTTGTAAGATGTGATCCATTTTGGGCAAGGGGTAGTTGTATTTTAAGGAGGATTTGTTTAAATTTCTAAAGTCTATGCAAAGCCTTATTTCTCCTATTTTCTTCCTCGCAGATACAATATTGGATACCCACTCTGAGTATCCATCATACATTTTCTTAATTTCCTTCTCAACCAGGGGTAATTGCACAGGGTTTATTCTGCACAATTTTTGTCTAAAAGGTTTATGGTTTTCTTTGAGGGGTATCTTATGTTGAATTATCTCTGTATCATATGATTTTAAGTCTTCATAACTCCAAGAAAAAACATCAGAAAATTCTCTAAAAAGCTCAAGATATTTCAGTTTTATGTGAGATGGAAGTGTTTTGGATAATTTAATCATCTTAGGCTTTTCTTCACTACCTATATTGCATTCCTATATTTTAGTTTCAGTGGGTTCCATCTTTGAATTTTTAGCAATATCATTAAGTCAAACATTTTTTCTAGAGGCACTAGTCCTTTTGGCAAGTTATCAGTTTTAGACTGCAGCACCTCAAATTCTTCACTTTCTAAATCATTGCATATCTCTATTTTATATTTATGTTCCTTGGTTAACAGATTTATATCAGCAGTGTCATGAGGTTCTTCTTTACAAGATTGTTCCTCGGTAGGGCAGTCTTCTTCATACTCTGAGTCTGAATTTTGCATTTCAAACTCATTTCTGGACTGCAGGAAATCTTCTATGTGTTTATCTCCTTCAAAAACTTGCCAGTATTTTACATTATCTTATTTTACATTATCTGGAACTAATGGTCTATATTTGACTTTGACAGTGTATTTTTTTCTTTGATAAGGTTTTTCACAAGTACTAGCAGCAAATGCTAGACCATTGTTGAGGATATTTTGGTTCCTAGGGACAAAGGTGAGCTCATATTCTGCAAAGGTTTTCGAAAGGTCAATGGCATCATCCCTATAAGCTCTTAGTCTTAGATGCTTGGTAGTGTATTCTCCATTCATTTGCCTAATAATCAGTTCTGAGTCTCCATGGACAGTTATCTTCTTGGCTCCTAGTTTCTTTAATAAATGTAGTCCTAAGAGGAGTGCTTCATACTCATCTATGTTATTAGTGCATTGAAATTTTAGTTTGTATGAGTGGCCTTCAGCATGATTTTTTTCTGTGTTATGCACCCATATACCTGCTCCTGCACCAATCTTGCTACAAGACCCATCAAAACTCATACTCCAAAGAGGTCCAATTTCAAATTTGTCATTAAAATCATTTATGTCCTCTTCATTTTGTTTTCTATGGTTGTCACCATGTTGTTCTTCAGGATCTGCTCTATGTCCATTTTTACTTTGTTCCCACAGGTCTTCACTGTGTGGAGTGTTTTCTATTTGGTTCTCATGGTCAACCTTATGTTGATGGTTGGTTTGTTGCCTATGATCTTTTTTATGTTTTCTGTAATGTTCTGATTTAGCAAACTGTTTTGGATGCTCCTCCTTCCTTTCCTCTTTTTCTATTATTTTTTTCTTATCTTCCATTCCTTGCTCATTAGGATTTTCATCATTGTAAAGAATGAATGAGTTAAGGTCTGTGTGAATAGATTAAAGAGGGTAATTATCAGGTTTTTCTTGACTACTAACCATGTATTTCATGTGTGTTTCCCTATATGGCCTTCTTGGTTGACTAAAGACAAGGATATTGGCATAAGTCATATCCATCTATAGGGTGCCTTGGAGTTTAGCACCCCATGATCTTGAAAGGAGCATGCCATATTTAGGAGGTATATCAGCCACTACTATATCCATCACTAGGCTTTTGGCTAGTATTTGTGCTAAGTTGACACATAGATCTTTTATTAAGCCCAGAAATTTAACTCTGCTAGAATCAAAAGAATATAAATCTTTGTATGGCCTAGTTACCTCAAGGCCTAATCTTTCCATCACTACTTTAGGCATAAGGTTGTGGGAGGCCCCTGAGTCAAGCATGTCATTGTGAAATTTTTTATCATGGATGTTTAGACTGACATAAAATGGAGGCACACCTCCTTCTTGAAATTTCCCTTCTACTTCTGGTCCAAACAGAAGCTCAGGTTTGTCATCATTTAAATTGACAGAACAATGTTTTCTCTTATGTTTAAAGCTCTTAAAAGTTGAGTTTTGTATACATCCTGAGTGACTAGTTCAGTGAGAGGAATAGAGATTTTGATTTTGGCAATTTCACTCTCTATACTAAAAGGCATCTGGGTTTTAGGAATGTTTAAGTCAGCCTTTTTAGTCATTGTTTTCTTAGCAATTTCAGCTTGCTAGTTTTTGTTATCTACAGTAGTTAAAAAATGTTTTACTAGGAGCATTAGCTGAGGTGCTAGTGCTGCTTGGGTTTCTAGATTGTTTATCACAAGGTTGGCTATTTTTTCCTTTGTTTTTATCAGAACTTTCAGTCACTATGTTATTGTTTTCTGTTGTATTTTTAGTAATGTTTTCAGGATAGTTTTTAGCATAAATTATAAAGGTTTTCTTTTTGGGGGAGTCTTGATTATTTTTACTCCTCAGGTCATATTGTCTGTGTACTTCCATTATAGAATTTTCAAAGCCTTGTTTGTAGTCATTAGATTCTAGGCTCTCTTCTTCATAAGGTGTAAATATGCCTTTTTCTTCTTCAGTGAGGAAGACAATATCCTCATTGTTTACTCCCATTAAGTTTATATGGTTTTCCTCTACTTCTTATATTATCCCTTCATCCTCATCTACATAATTTTCTTGAAAGGGAGGTCTAATTTGCTGATCAGGACCTCTTTATCTAATTTGAGGAGGGTTTCTTCTGAATTTCTGGTTTTGATTTTGAGTTTGATTTCTATTTTGAGGAGCTATTTAGTTTTCTCTAGGATAATTTCTCTCATTAAAATTCATCCTCTCCATCATCCTTTCCATGGTTTTGACTAAGTTATCAAGCTTGCTGTCAGATGTGGAGGGTACAACTTCTTCCCTATTTGTGACTCTTTTCTCATTTTTCATCCTAGCTCTTTTAGCAATCAGATTTTCCTCTACACTTACTGCTCCCCTCCACATATATTCTACGGTGAGGGGTTCTCTCTCTCTTAATTGGTAAGCCATTTCTGGGTCAAATCCATCAGGAAATTTCATTAGAGCTAGACCTTGTGGAGGTTTCATATGTACAAGAAGGGCATTTTACACACTATTAAATCTAGTGTAATACCCTTGTACACCTTCTCCAACATTTCTCTTAATGTTTTCATATTCTAACAAAATTTGGAGAGGGTTCTTCTTTACTTCCCATTTGTTTAAGAATAATTGATTAAAATTAGGGAGATCATTTATGCTGTTAGGGGTTAAGCCTTTTAACCATTTTCTTACTTCTCCCCCTATGATTTAAGCAAACATTCTAAGTTTAATAGTTTCATCATCTATTTCTTGTCTGTTAAAGTAGTCATTCATTTTTTCCACATGTTGTTGAGAAGTAGTAGAACTACTAGCATCATATAAAGGAATCTTGGATTGATAATCCTGTGGTAGTAAAACTAAAGGTAAAGGAAGGACTAAGGGAACATACCATGTTGCCATGATATGGGCTTGTGGAAACAATGGAGGGTTAACAGGCAGAGGTAGATGATGAAGTGGAGTGGTTTTAACAGTGGATGCATTGTTGGGTGTAGCAAAAGTACTTGGACCAGCTAAGTGATTTTGAGCAGATTTAGGATGAGAGAAGCCAAATTTTTGGATGAAATGGAAATCAAGAGGAGTGGAAGGGGAGGCTTCCCTACTATTAATTTACTGTGAGCTTATAGACCCAAGGTTTATCTAGTCTATACCACTTTTTGACTTGGTTCTGGATAGGTTTCTTATATTGGGTAAGTCAACTTGGGTATTTTGCAACGTTGTAAGGTTTTTAGGGACAAAACTTGCTCTGTGGATTGGTCTACCAACAATTGGGTTTTCAGATCTAGGAGAATTCCTAAGGGTGCTTTCAAAATTGTCAACTATTGCAGGAGTATTTGGGTCAGGATGGGATCTAGTATAGATTCTTTTAGAAGCTAGGATTTAGACTCAAGGATAAGAAAGGTTGGCAAAGTATGGCAGTCTTCAAAAGGGAAAACCAATCTTGTATAAAGAAAATCTTAATCCACAAAAAGTTTTCTTAACTGGGTTTTGTGATGTTTTAATGATAAAATAAGCATCCTAGTGGAGTCTTATGGAAAACCAGTGGGGTCAGCAGGCCTACTGAAAACCAGTGGAGTCACTAGGTGGAGGATTTTTACTTGTTTAAGGATTGATTGTTGTCCACCATCAGAAATTAGGGACCATTCTTGACTAACAATTGATTTATTTTTAGTTTTAAAATGAAGTTTTTCTGAGTTCTTGAAGTTATCTATTACTCAGTGTTCCCTAGTATGGTTGCCACTATGTTGGGTCCCTGTGACTTGCAGGATTGGAAAGAAAAAATATTGCAAGGGGCCACATTAGAATCACTTTGTAATCTTAGGATCTAGCCTTCCTGGATTCCGAGAGGTATCTCTCTATATTAGTGTCTTTAAATGATATATCTTTATGCTTTTGTTTATGATATTAGGATAGTTATGAAGCTTTGAGAACTTGTTGGTTTTTGTTGGTTGAAAGGTCACTTGAAAGATCAAGGGTTAGATTTGATTGAGAGAATGTTTCAGCTGAAAAGATAGGATATGAGAAAACATCAATCCATTAGGCTATGGATTCACAAAAGTTTAATTGTTCAACAACTCTATAAGGGTTTTCATAAGGCAAGCTAACTATATTAGATGGATCTCTTTATATTAGGTTGTGATATGAAACAATAATGAGTTGTGAAGGTAGCAAAGCTATAGTCAGTTAAGAATCTTCTAGCTCTACTTAGACAAGAAAATCCTTTTAAGGTAACTATTTGAAGTAAGCCAAAGGACAGGGCATACCATAGACTTCTTTGGACAAGCCTTTAATAAGAAAACCTCTAAGAAAACAATCCAGTAATTCAAGAACTACTTTCAGATAAAGAAAACATGTAAGAGAACAATGAGAGCAGCCTAAGATCAAACAAAAATAATATAATCTTCTTTTCACTAACTCTCTAATGATCTTTAAAGAAATTTTTTGAGGAAGACTAGAGGATAGGGCATACCATAGACTTCCCTAGTTTAGACTTTACTAAGCACACTTTAAAGATAGTTTTAAAAAAAATATCTGAAGTCTTACTCAAGCGACATGGGCTCACCATAAATTTCGCTGGTTTCAATATATTGGATCATTTCTAAGATAAAAAGCTAGATGTAACTGGACGGAAGTTAAGAATCCTCCATTCAGACCTTGTAGAAGAAAACATAAAGATAAAGAGTGTAGACAGAAATAGGGTGCTACAATAGCAAATCCTACTCTACAATTTTTTTTCTTTATCAGAGAATATGGAAAAAATGTAAAACGTTAGGAAAAACCATAACATAGAAGGAAAAATTCACCATTAACATAGATCAAGGATACTGTGAACGTGCTTGTATTATTGATGTTCAAACTAGTTACATACTCTAGTACAATAGGTCTCTACTGCTCAAAGCTTTCTCCATCCAGCCTAGTATTCCTCAACTAGCTCAACAAATCTTCAATCATCAAATTTAGCTCAACAAGCAACATTAATAATGAGGATCATATGAAATATTTATATACAAATGAGGAGGTGGAACTAAAACTAGGGTTTAAGTGTTATTTATTATAGAGTTCGTGATTTTTGACCTTTGAGACCATGCAAGGCCCAAGGCAAAAATATTTGAAAGAGTTACTCTGAAAATAATAGCGTCTGAGTTGATTTAGGTGAAATATTTGACTTTTAAGGCTTTGTAATAACTTTGTAATAACTACTGAGTTGCTCTCAAAATATCTGTAACTGTGTAATAACTTCCTGATGCCTTTATTGAAATAAATCATGCTGTAGGTGGTAGATTTGTCTTTGGGTAAGCAATTTCTTCTCTGTTGAGTCATTCGAAGCTGTCTTTGGGTTAATCTGTCTCTGTTTTTAACATTAAACTCTATTTTAGGTTTCTGAACCTTGATTCAACCTTCATAATCTGTCTCACTGTATTTATTCTCTGATTTTCTTTTATCTCTGTTTGTTCATTAATTTAAGGATTATCCCTTTAGGACTGTGCTTGTTTTCTTGTGCAAGTGAGGCTCTTTCTTCGTGCCGGGAGGGTTGTATGACCACCAAGGATCATGATTCATTGGTGTCAAGGTTTAAAAATTTTCCTCTGGCCCTTCAAATTCATTTGAAACCCTTCGGATCATCACCCGAGGTTTTATCCATCATTCCCGGACTATCGGAATGCATTTACGCGCATTCCCGACATAAAACCTGCACAAAACAAAAACCATTAGTCTAAAATATGCAGTGGGGGGATTATAACTGCATTTTTTGGGGTTCTGAACGATCGGGGGCTACTTGCAGAGGAGGAGGTAATGCAAAGGGAGGGGTTCCGAAGGAAAAACTAGGCGAAAATTCAAATGGAGGCGGGGAAATTGAATTTTTGCACGGAGGTGAAGAAGTGATTTTGATAAACCGGGGTGGTTTATCATGCGGATTGGGGGCGGTAAGCAGTTTGGGGCGAAATGGATATGATACCATAGAGAAACTGTCACGTGGAAGAGCGAAAACTGCCCATTTTGCGCAGTTTGAAGAGTTTTAAACCTATCATGACTTTTACGCTATATGCGTCTTGGGTTGTTAGAACTCGGGTTCGGAGATCAACGGTGCGGAATGGTCTGGGGAAGTGACGAACAAGTTTGGAGGGTGGAGCCCGAGGATTGGTGGCGCAATGTGAATGGAGCCAAGAGGTAGTGGAAGGTGCAGCCTGGGGTGAGGTGTCATGGAGACCTTTGTCGGGTAGTGCAGGGTTATATCAATGCGAGGAAAGGTGGGGGATGTGACAGCCGTTGGATCGGGGGAACAGATCGTGATCAATGGTGGAGATGGATCAGTGAGATGAAAGGTGGGGTGAGGGAAAGCAGGCACACCTTTTAGTATTTCAAAGGTTAAGGGGTATGTATAATAAGGTTTTGGGGGTTTTAATAAAACAGAAGGGGCGAAGTTTTGTAAAAACGAGGAAGGGGCTAAGGAATAAGTGGAGGATGAGGTCTTATGCAGTCAAAGGGGGCCAGGGTTTAAGTAGAGAGGGGCTTAAGGCCCGATTTATACAAAGAGCATGTTTTATGTATAATTTAAAGGACCCGATAAGATAAAATTTGGTTTTAAACAATGTAAAAAGAGGGTTTTTACATTGTTTAATATGTTTTAAAGGAAGAATTATGAAATGAAGCTAACTGATGAGGGTTTTGAGATAAGGGAGAAGTGGGATTTTTAGAGGAAGAGGTTTATGAATGAGGGTGAGGTGATTGAAATGAGGTAAATAGGCCCAATAATGAAGTCTCCTTTGTAGCAGTGGAGTTGAATTTTTTAGGAGGCAGAGAGAGGAGAAGATAGTGAAAATATTTTATCTTAAGATGTTGAAGGCAGTGAGATTTCTAGAACTCACAATATTTCTCAAATGTTGTTTCTAGAAATATAGGATCTGAATTTAGTCATCTTTTGATATCAACAAAAATTACTGATGACTAACATAATCATTTTAACTAACTATGGACCTAATCAAGGGATTAAGCCCCAAGTTAGACCCATAGAATAAGAAAATATTCCAAACAAGTGGAATGTCAGAGTGAATGAAATTGATGATCAAGGACCAAATGATAAGAGGGAGTAAATGTGAATGGATCTTATCCTAAGAATAATATTTCAAGGTTGGAGGCAAAATACAAACAAGAGATCTTTGTTTAAATGTTAAAGAAACAAAACAAAATTAATTTAAGAGTATGACAATTGAATTAGCAAGTTAGATTAAATTTAATGCTATTCAAGAGTGTATTAGCAAGATAATGAAGAATGGAAATGGGATTCCTAGAAATATCTAAGATTTCAAGAGAGTCAGATAAGGGACTTTTCTAGAAGGAATTGAATGGTATGAATGGGTAAAGGAATGACCTCAATATGTAAGTTAATTGCAAAATCACTATTTGAGAGAGAGAGAGAGAGAGAGAGAGAGAGAGAGAGAGAGAGAGAGAGATGTATGAAAATGAGGAAAATTGTGATCCAATCAATTCCTTGTGATAAAAAAGGCTAATGTTATGAATTAAAAACTGTACACTCAAAGATGTCAATTAAGGGCCTAAATATGTCAAATATCTCCAAAATTAAAGGTTCTAAAAGGTCAAAAAATTAGGAACTTATAAGAAAAGGATAGCTTGTCACTAAAGGAACATTAATCAATCCACACAAATGCACTTTTTCAATTTTGCATATATCTCCACAGTTTTTTCTTAAATAGTCATGTAGATCCATAGGAAATTACATTTGAGAGATATATGGGGCATGCCACCTTAAATTCCCCCGTGTTATCTTTAAGTACAAGGTAAATTCCTTAGTCACAAGCCACTACATCATTAAGGGGAATTTATGGGGCCTCCAAAGGACTCTTGTTTTCCTATCAAGATGAGAGGCTCACTAAAAAGTAAAATCTCATCCATGAGCCAAATTGGCCCATACACATGGAGAGTGGAATCACCTTTTTTCTTGTGAGGTTTGTGTTAAAATATGTACAAGTTAGATAGGATAAATATATAAAAATGTTATGAAACCAACTCCAATAACAGAAGAAAAGAGAGATCAATGCCTTAGAAATCAGCCACTTCAAGGGGGAAACCTTCTTTACATTACATAAATGAACAATTCTTGGATTATACAAATGACAAAACCTCCTTTATATATATAGTAGTCCATGGGTTAACAATATATTCCTAGCCAACTTAACATTAATAATGTAAGGGCACAATAATACCAATATGGGGGTTACAGGGGTACAAAAATAACAATAAGGGGGCTACGCTAACAACAATAAGGGACTAAAATAGTAATATAGGGACCTAACATGCTCCTCTCCTTCAAAAAAGTGTTTTCCTCAACGCTTGAGTAGCTCTGGATGCTTCTGTATAAGATTCTCATCCTCCCATGTAGAATCTTCAGTGGGTAAGTTCTTTCACTTGACGAGATACTTCCATTTCTTTAGTGCATGTAGTATTGTCAACATTTCCTTCTCATAAATAGCTTTCTGCAAATAATTTCTTTTGAATGGATGACTTTAAAAAGTAATGGGTCTTCCTTCTTGCATTAAAACAACACCAATTCAATTTCCTGAGGCATCACATTCCACAATAAAATTTTTTGTGAATTTTGGCATAGCTAAGATCAGTGCTAAGCACATTGCCTCTTTAAGATGTTCAAAGGCCTTAATTGCTTCAGGAGTCCGTGAAAATGAATATTTCTTCAATAATGTTGTTAGAGGTGCTGATATTCTCCCATAATTCTTAACAAACTTGCGATGATACCTTGTTAACCCAAGAAATCCTAAAAAATCCTCTATGGTTGTGGGGAATTTCCATTCCTTAATGGCTTTAATTTTGTTAGGGTCTACCTTAAAACCCTCATGAGATACAATATGACCCAGATATTCCACCTCTTGTACTCCAAAGAAACATTTCAAGGTTTTTGCATATAATTGTTTCTTCTCCAATAGTTTGAGCTCCTTGTCAACATGTTGAACATGATCCTTCCAAGACGTATTGTGGATTAGTATATCATCAAAAAATACTAAGAAAGGGTTTGAAAATAATAATACAAACAAAAGATGCACTGGAACCAGTGCACGACTGTTTTTTGTGGCGCACCAACTTTTTTTTTTTTATAAAAAAAAAATTATATATGTATATTCCTAAATACATGTCTCATTTAATAAAAAAAAATTTATTTAATATGTCAATCATTCAGAGAGAATAGGGGGAACAAAAACAACAATAGGCGGAGAAGTATGACATGGTTCACCTGTGGGAGGCACGAGAGAGGGAGAGAGATGCGTACCCTTGCCCTATTACGGCAGCTACCCAAGGGCTCCTAAGGAAGGTAGGCCTCCTCAAGTTATACGAGGAGGCTACTTCCCTAAAGAGCTCTGGTACGTTTTTGAGATATCTTATTCGCAGGTGGAATGCCCACCGACAGGATTTCCAGGTTGGTCCTAACCAGTGGTACATGCCCACTGAAGAGGATATATATTTCATTACAGGGCTATCGAGGAGAGGGCTGGATTTTCCCTCATTCCCAGAGGTTCCAGCTGGCTATGTAGGAGGGAGATAGTTAGTGTACTCCCAGAGATGCATTGGAGCATATGTACTGTCTCCTTCAGATTTTCGGGTTGCTGGAGGTCAGTTACATATTGGTGCATTTGGTAGTGAGGAGGTGCAGTGCCTCTCAGTTCTCCTTTCGGCCATTTCACACAACACCAATGATGAGTAACACATTAGTTGCTCGTTTCTATATTACGTCGATTCTTTAATACAAGAGCCATGACTTGTGAGGTGGTCTGCCATTTTTTTGTGGCAGTTATGTACAACCTTAGATAGAGTCATGCTCATGCATAAGGGAGGGTCAACTTCCCTTTTGCTTCAGATATTTTTTGTTTATTTTTTGAGAGGTTTCCAGAGATGAGGCCTACTTTTGTTTAGCAGCCTCATAGGCCGATGTTCGAGGAAAGAATGCACATGTGGGGATCGATGATGCCCAAGGGGAGTGAGACTATGTTTCCAGAGAGGATATCACATGATGCACTGGAGCTGCTAGCCAATGTTGACGAGTTGCATCCCTTCATTATGGTCCCATGTCCTTATGCTGGATTGGATTGGTGAGGGTTTCCCAACATCCTCTTGACAACTGATGAGCTGCCAGATGATAGAGGTAATATTACTGTTTTATTTAGATTTATTCTAATATGTTCTTTAACCTGTTTTTATTAAATTGTGTAATGAAATTGTCTAGTTATTGTTGTGTACTTGTATATATTTTGCAGAAATTGAGTCTTTTCATGGCAAGGACATGTCAGCACCACTAGATGATCCAGGTGTGGATCCTGATGATGATCAGGGCATGCCAGATGCTGAGGATCATCAAGAGGTCGGTGCAGAGAGACCTGCTCCGTTGGTGCGCTGGTACCACCTTTTGCTAGGTGCGGTCGAATTGATACTAGATACAGGATGGAGTTGGGCGACCAAATCACTGCATTGATTGTTGAGGTGGGCATCAGGTCTGCTCATATAAAAGACATATATGCCGATGGTAGGCTATTATAGATGTGGAAAGGCATTCCGTGTGAAATGTACAGGCAGACGCGGCATGTTGTAGGAGCGATGACCTTAGTTATGCAGCTAAGGAGGACCGTTGCACATTATAGGGGTGGTCGAGACACAACACGTGATCGACAGTCAGCGAACAACGACTCATCATCTCATTATAGTTCACCTTGCGACGCGCCGGATGAGCAACCTCCACTAGCATATAGCAGCAGTAATCATGGAGATGAGGTTGGACCATCGACCACGTCCAGTCAGCAGCCTAGAACATCCAGCAGTAATCATGATCATGAGCAGGCTAGACCATCGACCGTCGAGGCTACACCATTGACTGAGCAAGCCTCGACTGGTACTACTATTGATGTTGTACCACTAGTTGATCCATGAAATTTATATTACAGTTGTATATTTTAACATTATATATATATATATATATAGATATATATATATATATGGTCCATGTATTTTATGTTCATGTTGCAATTGTACTTAATTTACATGTTGGTGATCATCATGATGTGTATATTGTTAGGTCATATTAGCTGATATGTTCATTTAATGTGCAACTTGCAAATAGATGTGTATGTGATAGCATGAGTTATTTGACATGAGATTTATATATGATGTTTGTGTTGTGATGATGTTATATAATGCTAATTGTGTTTTGTTAGATGATCATCATCACGATGATGTTAGCGAATTTGAATGCGTTTTTTAGTCGAATATGATGTTTGTACGATGGTTATCATGATCGTAACATTTAATAATTAATTTAATATTAAATGACCATGATATTTATTAAATATTATGTCGTGATTGTAATTGAAATTGAAATTTTAATTGTATGTAAAATTGAAAAATTGTATTTGTAATTTTAACTGTAATTATATGTAAAATATTTAATGTAAACTTTTAATTGTAATTGTAATATTTAATTTATTGTGAAATGATTGTAATTGTAATTGTATATATGAAATTTTTTAAAATTGTAGCTCTAATTCTAATTGTATGTAAAATTCTAAAATTGTAATTGTATTTGTAATTGTAATTGTATGTAAAATATTTGTAAAATTTCAATTGTGTTATTGTGAAATGATTGTAATTGTAAAATTTTAATTTTAATTGTAATTGTTTGTAAAATTCTAAAATTGTAATTGTAATTCTAATCGTAACTGTATGTGAAATTGTAAAATTGTAATTGTAATTCCAATTCTAATTGTAATTGTAATTTTATGTAAAATATTTGTAAAATTTTAATTGTATTAATGTGAAATGATTTTATTAAAATTTTTGAATTTGTAAATTTGTAAATAATTGTAAAATAATAAATCTTGAATAATATGAATTTTTGTAACATAATAAAGTTTAGAAAATAATGCAAATAAATTCATGTACTTTAGAATTATCATTATTTTATTATGATCTTACATACCCAAAAAAAATAACTTTATATAGTACGCCATTTCTAGCCGAGATTCCTAGTTTTTCGTTCGGTGCACTCATGATCATAACCCGCATCGGTGCGTCTTAGTACTAAGATGCACCGGTGCTTCACAACTCTTCCGCACCGGTGCATCATAAAACACCTCGCCAAAACATAAACTGCGATCTTACGAACTGCACCGGTGTGCCTGTAAAACCCCGCGCACCAAAGCAGCGGAGGGTTCGAATTGCGGGCAAGAATTTTTCTGAGGAGATGAGGGTTTGAAAAGACGAGAGTTAGAATTTTGGCTAAGAATTTTATAGAAGAGAAAATGAGTGATTCAAACAGAAAGACGAACAAAGACGTTTACAGGGATGCAGACAGCTACAGAGCTCGACAAAGTACAAAAGGAGAAAAGGTTTATGAAACGTCTGAGACGTACATGAGAGAGATAAATTGAGTCTCTTGAATGGGCTAAGAGATCACATGAAGGTAACGATTCTCATTCTTACAAAGATGGCAGGGAAATATTGGACAGTAGAGAAATATCAATCGAGGCACTCGATAAAGCTAAGAGGCACCATGAAGGGAAGGATTCTCATTCCCTTAAGGACAAAAAAGAAAGATCAATTGAAGTTTTTGATCGGGCTGGTAGGTCCCATGAAGGGAAATATTCTCCATAATGCATTTAAAATCAGCTGGGACTATTGTTTGAGCTTCGCTTCGCTTACATAAACATTTATCGGCAAAGATGACGTCGCATAAAATCACATCTTCGGCTTTCAATTAAACCTGAATGGCATCTCTAACTTGTCTGCGCTATGGTCCTATGGATAACAAAGAATATCACATGGAAGGTACCCAAAAATCCAAATTTTTGAAAGTATAGGTGAATTAGAACTTATCAAAGAATGAAATGGCGAACAAAATGCGAACGAGATACGCTTAACAATTCCCTGGTTCCATTTGTTATTTAAAATGATGCTCTCTCTGGATGAAACCAGTAAAAAGTCTTCTTGTATTATAAATGGAAATCCAATGACCATTTCTATGAGAAGAAAAGAATATGTACCTGCAGCTACCATATTTCCACCTACAAACTAGTTTCTCATTGGAAAAGCTAATGTAATAGCCCATTTTGCAATGTCTTTCCTCTACTCAACCCTATACACATTTTATACAGGAAACCATTGCCTCCATATGTAATAACTGCATCTTCTAGTCAAAAATCAGTCTTCTTATGCTAACAAATGCAAAATGAAGGACTCGTTTTCATTGCTCCCAAAACATTCAAGGTCAGTTTCTCGTAAAATAGAGATTGTATAAATTTTGTTAAGATCAAGAAAGAAATCAAAAATGAGAAAAGAGGAAATTGGATGCCAAGATGGAGGAGGAACTTACAAATGAGCAAGCAGATCATGGGGCACCTTTTCTTGTTGTAGGTTATGGAAAGGTTGAAGTTTTTTTTTTTGAAAGAAGAAGAGGTGTAGTTTTGAAAATAAATGGCCCAAATATTTTCATAGCAAAATTTACAATTCCAACATGTTTAATTTTGGCGTAAACACGTAAAAGTAATTTTGGTGCCTCAACCACAAATTGGTGCTAATGTATAGATAATTGCACTAGTGCATTCTAGTTACTACGCACCGGTGTGTTTTAGTTACTACACATCGGTGTCGTGCTACCAATGGATGCACCAGTGCGGTGCTATTAGGTGATGCACTGGTGATAAATAAACGCAAATAAAAAAAGTGCAACTCTATTTTATTTTAGTGAAAAAAAAGCGGCAAATTGAAAAATGGGCAGAAAAATATTTTCAAAAATCTAATTTCATAAAACAATTCTTTAAATACTAAACACTTTTCATTATTTCACTATTTTTGCTAAAATTTTTAGCGATACATTTGCAGGAGACATACGTGGAGCAAGAGAGCACGAGAGCACTATGAAGAAGCGAAATACGTTCGAACATAAGTATTTAGATAATTAGAATCCAAACCTCTGGTGATTCAAACCCTATAGCATAGAATTTACAACGATCTCGTGATTAAATTTGATTATTTTTTTTAATTTTTCTGCAGTTTTATCGATTTTTACCCTAAACCCTTCATTTTTTTTGTTTCTTCCCTTTCTTCTCCCTATTTCTGTGATTTCAGAATTAGGGCTTTTCATTTTAGATTGACATCCAACGCACGGGACAACTTGCATAGTCGGATCCCAATCCATGTCAATCCTTGCATGAATTTTTGAAAAAAATGGATTTTTTTTATCGGTGTGCCCTACATAACCGAGTGCACCAGTGCACTAAATTATACAACACATTGCACCAGTACTGTGTAATAAAAAAAATTAAAAACAATATTTTTTAAATCAGTGCGCCATATCTAAAATAGGGCACCGGTGCTCTATGTTACGAGGATAGCACGGTATGGTCTATTACACTATTTGTGCAGTGTGTTTATAATACCCCCACATACCATATGGTCTATTATACTATTTGTGCGGCACGTTTATAATACCCCCACGCACTAACATCAGTGCGTACATCATGAAAGGCACACTAGTTTCTTGAGATTTATTTTTTTCCTAAAAAATTGACAATTTATTTATAAATATATTAATGAATGATATGGTACAGGTTTCATATTGATAAATAAATGACTGATAAGAGATAAATTAACAAAAATACTGATAAGCCCTTTCAAACAATATCCTTGGTATTCTTAGTTAACGAACATTCTACACATTTCTGGTCTAAACTATTTGCCACATTGAATTCCTTTTTACACCATGCCAAGATGTAATTACAGACCTTAATTCAACATTTTTGATGATTCATCCATGTTTTCTGCATCTCTAGAGTCATATTTGTACAGTGGTCCATCTATTCATATGGTATACTAGTCACTTTCTGGTACTTTCTTAGGAGCAGCTCCTTCTCCCGAAAAACTTATACAATCACCTGGTCCAAATGAATCACATAATGAAAATTTGAATGCGGAACAAATTTACATGATGTCTAGAAACATTCCTAACCCTGAACCTCAAAGTATTAACTTACTACCTGGGGGGCATCCTCAAGGTATTATTTTACCGCCTAGGGGGCAACCTCAAGGATAGTACACACCTCAATGATAGTACATACCTCAAGGCCAGTACATACCTCAAGGACAATACAAACCTCAAGGGTTGTACTCTATTCAGGGTTCACAACCTATTTAAGGACAACACTCTATGCTAGGGCAATAATCTTTCCAAGGACAACAGCCTTCTTTAGGGCCACAGTTCTATCAAGAACAACAATTTTTTCAAGGAGGTCAATCTCTTAGTGGGAATTATCTAGCCAACTATCAAACATATGTTCCATATTATCAACTTGATTATCATCTATCTTATGTAGCACAACCTTTAATGGAAGCTCCATATCCTAGAGTAATCATGGTGTGGAATCCGACACCAAATCAACAGAATTTGCAACCTAACATGCAAGTACCTTATAATCAACCTGGTTAGTCAATTGGTTACAATCAAATCTAGAAACATGTCCAACCTATGGTTCAAGTTATACCACAGGTATCTGCACCTAGTACTATTTAGTAGTCTGGTCTGAGTACACCTAGAACTCAACCTCAAACTACTGCAGCAAATTATGTTCAACCTACCACACCTATCCCTAAAATTTCTATAGCCCCTCAAGTATCACAACAAATCCCTCCAGTCATTGCACAAAAACCTGGACCCACAGTTCAGACTACTGTTCAGATGCCTGTAGGACAACCTAGTACAATCACAATTGTAACAAGCCAACCTCATTTTTTTTATCAACCATATCAAGGGCAGTATCAATATGGACCTGTAGCACCAAATCTAGTATAGCAACATCAACCATACCCTGGTTACACATATCATATACCAGCTCAACCTCAGTATGGTCTGGCCAATCCTAGTTATCTAGGAGGCATTCCAATCCCAAATGCATAGTATATT
This sequence comes from Pinus albicaulis, assembly GCA_034641835.2. NCBI lineage: Eukaryota > Viridiplantae > Streptophyta > Pinopsida > Pinales > Pinaceae > Pinus > Pinus albicaulis. The sequence continues at coordinate 1,182,323,458 of CM076584.1, forward strand.
CCAGGATATCTTAGATATCCTCTTCCTGGTACTGGTATAGTTCCGCAAGGTTATCAATTTTCTTAGCAGGACCCTAACCATCGATTGCCATTCATAGCAACTTTGGATTTACCCAATTTTTCGTACTTAATGAATGATCTGATTTATTATCTTCTGTATTGGTTGCGAATGCCGAATAAGTTGCCCAGTGATATTCCTAATTTCGAAGGTAAATCAGGAGAGGACCCCTCAAACCATGTCATGACTTACCACCTCTGGTGTGCATCCAACTCTTTGGTTGATGATTGAATTTGATTAAGACTGTTTCAGAGAACACTAATAGGTTTAGCTGCAAAATGGTATATGGAACTACCACATGGCTCATTCAACAATTTCAACGCATTAGCAACGACTTTCTTAACACACTTTTAGTTGCCAATCTGATACGAAAATGGCACAGAACTCTTGAATTCATTAAAACAATCTACGTCTACGTACATATCAAATCATATACATGAATGGAGACGTAGAAGACGTTTAGTGAAATTTTTTATTATGGATCAGATTTTGGCATAATGGTTTATTAAATCATTACTTCCAAAGATCACTGAAGATGTGGCTAAGGGAGTGGTTGTTACGGAAGAACAAGTCATTTCTCAAGCTCATTTATTAGACCTTGTATATACACAGTCTGGTACTTAATACGAAAAAATTCTTGACTTACCACGTCCTGGTAAAATAACTACAACTCCTCCAGGGTCTCATGCTGCAGACAATGTCATTGGTTTAGTTAGCACTAATAAGAGTAAGAATAAGTCTTCCAAAACTACTTCTCCTATCATAACTTAACTAGATTCACTGAAAGGAGGTTCTTCCCTTGAAAATTCCGTCGACATTCATGTTTTAGATTATTCTACAGCTAAATCTAAAACCAATAATAAGAATAAAGGAAAGAATAAAAACAAACAAACTTTGTCTCCTAAAGGGAAAACTAGAAAGAATGAACCATCTGATGATAAGCGTAAACCTCATTATCCTTGTCTTATTGGTGATGAGGATCACTTTACCAAAGAGTGCCTGCATCAGTCCGAGGTCTCTAAATTTTTCAAAGGTTCACCCACACCTGTTGTCTTGAAGGATCCTTTTCCTACTCAAGATAGAAAAATTATAGGATATTCTTCAAATTCATCGGCATATATTTTAGTGATGTTTGAGGTTATGGTTGTGACGCGATCGCAATACTATGGAAGTAAAAATCCTGTAACTAGTAAAGAGATAGAAAATTCTAATCCAAAACCAGTTTTATCTCCTTCGGTTTCTGATCCACTTTATATTGAGTAACCTAATCCTGATCTAGTGATTAAAGTGCTTGCTAAAGGTGTACTTCGAAAATCAGTTTTCAATCCACATGCGAGAGCTTCTCAGAACTACAACATTGTTGAAGACTTGGCAATATCCCCTTCAGTAATGTCGACCTTAGAAGTGCTACAGTAATGTCCAACACAACATAAATTACTTTTATTAGCTATCGGAGCTATAGATCCTCAATATTCTAACCTCATGGTCTTTTGTCTAGAAAACTTTACACCAAGACTCCCGCATCAGATGGCTTTTCAGATTCCAATATTAGTAAAAAACAGACAATTTTTTTGTACTGTAATTAATGAGGGGGCATCCATGTGCATAATGTTGTTAAATTGTTGGAAAAATCTTGGTTCTCCAACACTCAACCAATCTCCAACAATCATTAAATTCTTTGTTGGAAGAGGATTCCATCTCTACAGAATACTCCAGGATCTACCTATAAAAGTAGAAGGAAAAATTTTTAATCTAGAAGTGGAAGTTTTTGACGCCCTTTTGGATTAAAACCTTATTTTAGGTCATAGTTGGTCTTATGCCATGACTGCTGTCATTTCATCTGTCTTTCGGTTAATCATGTTTCCTCATAAAGGAAAGATTGTGAAAATTGATCATTTGTCATATTATTCGTCCGACCCTGCTTCTACAGACAGTATCCAACATGTTGGAAAATTGACTATCCCATATGAAGATGTTGGGGTAGGTTTGGTAAAGGAATCTTCTCTCATGGGAACTTTCCCCATACCTCCACCCAACATACTACGTACTATTTCCAACATCAATATGATTTCATCAAGAACTATACCATTCGATGACACTTGGGTAGTGCCTTCAGAGTCAGAACTGGATTATTTCAATGGCGAGATGCCTTTGAGTCCTTTTGAGATGCCATATGTGGCAGTACAATAATTTTCTGACACTCTTTCAACTACTCCTGATCAAATGAATGTGATCACCAAAGAATCTTATTCACTATCAAGCTCGGCCTTGACATCAATCTCCGATCCTTTTCAACATGTGTTTCACACTGATAAAACTATTAGTTTTATTAGAGAATTTTTGTCTTTGGATGAATTACCCTAGGATGATCTACATCATAGATCTTCATTTTTACCTAAACTTGATAGACTTGAAAATTATTTTTCGTCTATTTTTACGATTAATTATTTCAAGGAACCAGAGAATCCCATATCAATGACAAATTCGGATTCTGAGATTAACTTGGGAAACATTTCTACAATTGTTCCTATCGACATATCAGTTAAACCTGGAATTGTTGAACACATTCATATAGGCGCTTCTTTTACGATTGAAGATATTAATGCATATAAAGCCCTATTTCAAGATTTCCAAGAAATATTTGCCTGGTCTTATGAAGAGATGCCTGGAATCGATCCAAAGATTGTAATTCATGTTAGTATATACCCAGATGCCAAGCCTATTAGATAAATATTACGTCCAATACATCCACAAAAAGCTACTGCTATTAAAGTTGAATTTGAAAAGCTACTGCGAGCAAGATTTATTTATCCAATTCCATTGATAGATTTGGTATCTAATATAGTTCCCATTACAAAAAAACAAGGAACTATACAAGTATGTGTCAATTATAGGGATATTAATAAAGCATGTCCAAAAGACAATTATCCTACTCTCTATGTTAGGATGAATTCTAATCGCAAGTGTATGAAAAAAAATCACTTTAGCTATGCATAACAAAAAGCCCTAATATCAAAGATGGCTTCCAATTTCTTTAGATCTGTAGTTAGTTGACCAAGATAATTGTACAAAATCTAGATCTATGCAGTAAAATACATTATGTAGTAAATAAAGCAAGAGTTGCTCCATGCATCCAATAGACAATAAATTTTTTTTTTTAAAAGAATTTTTGTATTTTTTGACACGTAGGAAGGGAACATATAAAGACATTACTAGTACCCCTCAATGGGATGGTTTCTTGTAAGTCCTCAACACTTCAGATCGAAAATCTCTCTCTCTTGATGGTGTCGAAAACCTAGACAAAAATAGAACTCAAAGGGAGCTCACAAGAAAAATGGTAGAAAAATATGACAATGATGGAGGATCAAAGTCAGACCAAAAGTATAGATCTAGAGTGATATTTAGGCAAAAAAAGGTAGTGAGTGAATGGAAAAACCCTTCTATTTATAACAAAATATTGAGTTAGTCTAGATATTGGTGCATAATTAAAAATTTATTAACCAAATCTAGATCCAACTTTTATCGAATATTTTATTATATTTGTTGGAGGGAAAAAGAATTTGAATTTGGTCAAATCCCTTTATCTGTAAATAATAAATAAATAAATGATTTATTTATTATTTTAAGGATGTGGTTGAGTAATAATTAAATAAATAATGATTTATTCAATTATTTATAAATGATTTAGTCAAATTTAACAAGGAATATTATTTAAATAAGGCTTAAATAATTATTCCTAGAAAATAATAAGATAAATAATGATTTATCTAATTAATTTTCCTGTTTTGGGTTAAATATGACCAGGAATATTAATTAAAATCTTGTTTAACTAATTATTCCTTGAGGAAAATAAAAAAAATTGGATTTATTCAATATTTCCTCATGGGGTTTCTTGTTTTGACCATAAACAACTTAATAAATTATGGATTACTAAGTTATTTTTCATAGTCAAAGCAATTTTACTTAGGGTAAACTTGGTCTTACATGGTGTACTTTGGTCCATCTAATAGTAACAGGTTAGATGACCAAAAAATGGTGTAATAGATTGCCCCCCAACGTGCGAGTGTTAGGAGCTAATCAGATGACCGAAGTTCATTGTAAGAACTCAATCAATAGACACCGAAGGGGAAGTTAGAGAGAGAGAATATAAGGTAGATCAAAGCACTAGAGGACAAGACCCTGAGGAGGTGAGACTTACAGGTGTGACAAGTCTCTTTTATGAGTGAGTACCCGTGCTATAGGCGGCAGGGGAGGCATACCTATGCCCACCGAGACAAAGTACAAAGAATAATGCGTCTAGTAAACAAGGGACTGAACTATAGAGTACATGCTAGCATGAACATGAGACAGATAAAAACATGATAATGGATCCCACATACATGTTGTGCCTAGGATAACAGCTAGGACTTATACAATAATATCTGAGTACATGAGATATAAGTACAACCAAAGAGGCCATGTAAACAGGAGAGGGCTCTAAAAATCTGAATGATACATGCAAAATGAAAGACGATGCAAGAGGCTGAGGCCGAAACCATCAAATCTCTAGAGCTGCATCGAGCATTGTGATGAAGAGGTTATCTAAGCATGTGGGGGGCTACCTGAAGGGCCACCCCCTCATGAGGTCTAAAACATCTCACACACACCCGGGAATTACCGGTACAATCTACTGGACCAATGAACCATCAAGTATACGGATCTCGATCATGCCGTAAAGAGCTGGAGCTAAGAAACAATCAATTCAAAGGGAAATAAGGACTCCCTTTGCTTGATCGGAGGCACCGAACAAGAGTGGAAGCTGGAACCAAGGTACACCGCCCTTTAGACCTGTCTACTGGAATGAATGAGATGATGTCGACAGAAGGAGGTCTGCCAAAGGTGAGGCAATAAGGGATTCTCAACTAAGGCATGAGAGATAATAGTAGAGCGATTGAAAAAATAACACCAGGGATGATTATTATGGAATGAGGGGTACTGAGTAGCGGGCTGACAACTTCCCTTATTAAAGCATGAAGGGCATGGATGAACTGGCAGCAACTGACACAATATCAAAGGGGACAGGGGACAGTAGGACTGAAGGCCATAATGGGTGACACGAGAGAGGAACCAAGCAATGAAGTATGGAGGACTATAGAATATACAAAGGGACTTGGGATAAAATCCATGGATGCGATGATGACTCAATTCGGATGCTCTAAACAAGGGTGACTCGATGATGCTGCCACATAGAAAAGGTCTGGTGGGGACCATAAAAACATGAGTACAAGATGGTTACTCATGACAAAATTTGACACGAGCATGGAAAAGTATGAAGCAAAGTGGTGCCCCTAGTACAAGTGTTGCAAGTGAAGAAATTCGATTTTGAGGAGTGGTGAAGTGACCCCTCTTGGAAAAATGTGTCTTGGTGAAGTATCAAATCATAAAAAAATAAAAAATACCCATTTTAGAGCTCGGTGAGAACTTTCTAGTGGTACAAACGGTTTGTCAAACTGAGCTACAGTTTGGCCGTAGATATTGAAAGAAAAATATGGGGTTTCTCTTATAATAAGGCATTTTTCCTCCAAATTCACTCATTTGCAAGTGTAGTTGTGGTGAATGTAGAGAGGAGAGAAGGCCCTAAATCTTGTGGCAATCGTAGGAGACAAACCAACCATTGGAATCGAGATCTTTCAGTTGTAGGTAAGAGGCCTAACCGTACTCTTTCATTTCAGTGGATTGAAAGCTCATTAGGTGCCCAGAGCTTAGGAACAGACGCCTTCTCCTCTTCATGGTTGGGTCAAACTTTTTGGGGCGATATATGCGACCTGGGTAGCAGGTTTTGGGTAGAAAACTGCGACCTGGGTAGCAGGTTTTGGGCAGAAAACTGCGACCTGTCCTAGGATTTTGCCTGAAAAGTGTGACCCGACAGAGAGGTGTTTTTCTATGTTGTTTTTTTGCTGAGAGCTAGTTTTTTATGTTTGAATGCAGTATTTACTTTGTGTACACTGAAAAATATGATGGTTCTATGTAGATATGGCAGAATTACAGATCAACTGGAGAGAGAGAGACCTGGACATATTACGGTCGGAGATCCGAGAGGATCATGGTGTCTGTAGTGCATTGGCCTAGTTTGGGGTCTTGAAGCTTATGGAGAACCCTTTGAAGAGAGTTGGGGAGCCCTTGTTGGCCCGAATTGCCAGTTATTAGGACCTAGACCATGAGGTCTTTATAGTGTAGGGGCACTGGATTGAGTTGATGGTCCAATATATATATTTTCTCAGCAGTCTCCCACCACTTGGGATGGTAGGGAATACGTAGCCAGTGTTACTGCGAGGGCAGAACATCATGGAGTTTGTAGAGCACCATTTTCGACCATGTCTCCATGTCAAGGGGACACAGATAACGATCGAGAATCTAGAGAGGTTAGAGATCCGTGCTGTGGCCACAACGGTGTTTCGGATCCTGGGCAACCAGGCACTCCACCACATCACTGGGGGTCAAATGATGCTTGTTGAGAGTGTGTTGAGTGGGACCTACTGTGGGTGGACCCAAATGATGTTGTCGATGTTGAAACGATAGCTGTCGCTATGCAAGCGGCAAGTGAACCATGACTGTGCATATGGCACGATGTTGTGCTCGCTCTTCTTTGAGAAGATCCCGAGACTTCAACCTCATATACAGATCCAGGATGGGGGCCCTAGGGAGCCCAGGATGCACTAGTGGGGGCAGCTACTATGCAGAGGAGGAGGTGGGACAGTCAAACGGGTGTTCTGACCCAAGTTCTTTTCTCACTGGGATCAGATGCCATTGTACATAGATGGCTATCCCTATAGTGGTATGAGTTATCGTGGGGACCCAGACTTGCCACTGTCGCTTGGTCGAGTATGGGGGCCTAATGGTAAGTGACAAGTTGCTAATATTTTATGTGAATTTTAAAGTTTTATAATATTGTATATGGTACTGATTCTCTCACTTTTGGTATCTAGATATAGCATCAGTAAAACTGGCCGGGTACATGGGACGACCTACAGTATCAGGAGCTGTAGGACCTAGTGGATCGAGAGCACTGCAAAATGAGGATGCAGCGGCCCTCCTGGAGGACATCCGTCGTAGATGTGAGAGGCTTCTGACTGGTGTTTCAGAGCGCGACTAGAAAGACTTAGATGAACAATACATAAAGCCATGAATTGGTCTACCCTCGGAGTGGCGAGGGGTCATGCGGTGCATGGCAATGGCCGGACAGGGGATGTGTGATCTACGAGCTGCAGGAGCAGATCCATTGGCTCAGGATCCTCCAGATAGTGATTAGGTGTAGGGGCAAGTGGTGTCCCCGATTTTTTGTTTTTCTAACATGCGGTGGGCATGTCATATGTACGAGAGTTAATGGACTCTAAAACATTTGATATGATACATATAATGGATATGCATCATTTTGATGGTTTTATGGTATTTCCTTGTGTTAAATGTGCGTGCTAAGGGCCAATCTAGAATATTGTTTGCAATGATATCTACATAGTGATTTTGTGCTCTAGGTACACGACTGAATGTAATAATTTCAAATACACGCATCAAAAGCTTCACTCGTAAATATCTTCTAAAAAGGATAGGATTATGCACATGATAGACATAATTCAATGGAATGACAAGAAGAAGGGAATCTAAATGAACATGAAGGTGGAGGATGTGATGGGAAAGGGTATCGGCTAATAAACCTCACACTACATCATATTCGGCCTGGTTATTGGTGGCAGTACCAATGCATACACTGTTCGAGAGAACAAGCGAATGTAAGGGGGTAAAAATGGCCAAACCTATCGAGGCTAGATTCTGGGAGTAGCGACTTGCACCATTGGCATAACCTATATAACGTGTGGATGGGGGGTCCATCTGAAAGGTGCCACAAGACAACAAATGAGAGGATGATGAACAATGCTAGCAACCTAAGCGCATAGTATAAATTGATCAAACACTACTAGAGGGAGTGCTCTAGGTAGGATGTCTACCACCCGTTGACCGATGGGTAGGTGGTGTGAGGGAGCTACCTTAGGGGCATCTTGTGCTCAGGTTGCAAAAGTCACCATAGACACAGGTGGTGCCATTCCGCTTATGGGTGGGAAAGATGAAGTCAGCGGTGGAAAATGCTTCCATGATGTCATCATCATAGTAGAAGATGGGGTGACAGGAGGAAGGGAGACCACATGACGCGGCAAAGCTACCGGACTCATTGTCATGAGAAGAAAGGTTCAAATGTGTAATGTCACGGGGGGTGATGGAAGAACAAGTAGATAAGGGATTGACTGATGTTGAGCTCAGGGTCATCGCTGAAGGGAGGTCGAGCGAAACAGAAGGGGAAGTCTCAGAGGGAGCTTCCACCATAGATCTCATGAATGATGATAGGTAGAGGATGGTGGCTGCAGGCTCCATAATCTCTACCTCAGGAGGGGGAATGTCAATGGGAGTGGGTAGATCCTAAAGCTGACCCAAAGCATACTGCACAAGGACGGGAGAGGCAGACTGGTTATGTTCAATCTCGTACTCTCGAACTACCTCCAAAGAGGCGCGGTAATGCATGAGGTGGGGACAATGGTGGGCATAATGGCCATGGAGATCACAAAAATCACAAGGTTGGTTACTGTGAATATTCTTAGGGTTCTTGGCTGCATTCGAGGAAGAACCAGAGGCTTTAGGGACCGTAGACTCGGGGAATGCAACATTAACCATGGGCTTGATATGAGGCAATTCAGGATAATAATAGGTGCCATGACTGAAAACATCACACAAAGCACATGGGGGGGTATGATTTGGAGGCTGAGAAGGAGCAGGGTCAGTCAGGGCAGCCTTCTCTTTAGGTGCCTTCTTGCGAGCTTTACCCCCTTTACCTGAAGTTGTCATAATAGGAGGAGGTTCCTGTTGAGGTGGCTGAGGCACAATAGTAGAGGGAGGGGTCATAGGGACTGGTTGGACCGGGGTCAAAGAAAGATAATGTTTGGGCTGACTAATCAGGGTAGCGGTTGGGGGATCAATGTACCAGACTAGGATCCCCATGGTCAAGTTAGGAAGGGATAAGGTAGCCATAACAGGTACCAAAAACACTCCAGGAGGGGGAGCTAGGAATGGTATATGACCGGAGGGGTAATGGCAAGGAGGGACAACTCCGAGATGGTTAAGACTAGGAGGAACTGTGCCAGGAGGGTAAAAAGGCTCATGGATATTAACTATAGATGAAGGGCTAGGAGGAGGGGGTCCTGAAGGCTGAGTCGAATTGCTAGGAGTAGGTTGCGAAGGGTGGGGCTGCTGACTAGCTGAAGCGGGCCGCTTGAGGGAAGCCCTAGACAATTGCATCATGCAAACATTCGATGAGCTAGGATCAGAGACAGGAGGAGGAAGACCAGGGAAGGACCCAAGAAAAGAGGATTCTTTGTAGACTGCGAGTGAGACACTAGTCAAAGGTTTGACAATTTTCTTATTGGCCATTGAAGAATTAATGGACTCAGGGGAGGTCTAATACTTCGGTTCGTAATATGTCAACTTGTTGATGGTGACTATATTTCCATTATGAGGAAAGGACATATTGTTGTGAACCGCATATGGTACAACAGACATCCCATAGGTGTAGCTAGGACTCAATAGAATGTTGTAATCTAAGGGGGCATCAATGACTTCTACATCAATGCAAACAGTCTTGCCCACAAGAGTGATAGGAAAATTGAAAAACAATCCAATGGTCTGGGAAGAGTGGACATCCCATGCTTGGATGGTGATAGTGGAAGGGGCCAAATCAAGTGATCCGAGTTTCTTCCAAACCAAAGCGGACATCACGCAAGTGGATGCCCCCTCATCAATGATACAACGGGAGATTTTGGCATTCCAGATCTTGGTAGGGATTTGGAAGGTGACGGAAGTAGGAAGAGGAGGATGTTCTGATCGGTCAACATCGAAGACGATCAATCGATCATCTGAAGGATATACAGTGCCCATGGTAGTTAGTAGAGATTTTTGTTGTGAAGGGCATGATTGGAGGAGTTCCAACATTGAGATGGCAGTAGGGGATTTTTCCAAATCATCTACTATACTATATGAATGGGTAGCTTTTCCAGAAGCAATGTTTAGGTGTAATGGTCTCTTGGGGATCTTGGTATGAACCTATATCTTAGGCTGAGGGATTTGTAAAGGACCATTGGTTTTGAAAAGAGGCTTTATAGAACCTAAAGAAGGGGGCTCAGGGGCAGACATAGTGGGAGGCTTGTTGTACTGACGGGACCGAGTCTGAAGGTTGAGGTCAATAGTAATAGGTTGGTCATACTTCATCATGAGAATCTAGTAATCGGAGGTACCAGATGGAGGAGGTCGAGTGGCCACCTGACCTTCAGGTGGTTGGGTAGCCACGAAACCTTTCTGAGGGAAAGGATTGGTAAACATAGCTGGCTGGCTAGGTGAAACATTTGGAGGTACCGAAGGGGAGGATTGTTGTATTTGCGATGCTGCTTGAGTCTCCCACATCTGACGCATCTATGGTAAAAGAGGACAATCATGGGTGTAATGACCATAGACACCACAATAAAAACAAGGCTTATTCATGCGAACATGCCTCTCCTACTTGGGCTGAGTGCCTTGTTGCTAGTTAGCAGTGTTAGGTTCATTCCCTTGGGGATTAGGTCCTATATTACCTGGGGCAGATTGATTTTGGGTAACTTTTCTCTTCATTTTGGAAGTAGGAGGATTAGTCACGCCCTAATGTGAATACACCTACCCCTGGGGGGTGGTGGCTATTGTTGCGGGGGTTGAGAAGGCAAGGGAGGCGGGGGGTGCTAATTTTGGAGGAGTTGGAGCACCAGGCGGTGGATAAAGATAATAAGGAGGTTGGGCAACATTGTAGTAAACAGGTTGGACAAAAGGAGGAGGCATGTCGTATCCTGGATACATGCTACCGGGAGGGGGGAAGGTGCTAGAGGAGTTGGCCCCTCCCTGAGGGAAACCATAACCCATGGGAGGATGAGCGTGTGTATGAGCTAGGGCTCCAATGATACCGTAGGTGGCATGGGATGCCCCTGGTGCGTTAGCACCACTGGGTCTATGGAGATTAGGTAAGACGGTATAAGCATAACCAGACTGTGTGTAGATCAGGTCATATTTTAACATAATCTGGAGAGTAGCTTCTTCAGTCTGAGGGAAATGCGATGCGACATATTTGTGGATAATAGGAAAAAGGGATTTAAGGAACGAGTCCATGTAGACACGGTCTTCGAAGGTAGGGGCTCGACATCAACTCTTTCTTCTCCGCCATTCATGGACATGATCGGATAGGCAGGTCGCAGACGATTGACGAAAAGAGGTCAAAATTTTGGTACCAGTGTCATAACGAAGGGGCAGCTAAAAGTAAGACATAAAAGCCTGGGAAAGAGTCGCAAAATTAGTATGAGAGGAGGAGGCCTAGTCAACATACCACTTAGAAGCTTCTCTAGTAAGCGTATGTTGGAACAACCTAAGATGGACAGATTCATCAGTGATGGAGTTAGACGAACACCACATGTGGAAAGATCGAACATGGTTTGTAGGATCTTCTCTCGCAAGACCTTCAAACATGGGGATGTCGTAAGGGAGCTTGGTTGGCATAGCAGGCCAACTAGTGTCATGGCATATGGGGTCATTGATCAACTGGTTAAAATAGAGAAGATTGAGGCCTGCCATATACAAGAGAAAGGGAGTAGTCGGGATAGTTCCTGTTGCGGTCCCACTAGTAGTATTCCCAGCATTAGGGCTGGGGCTACCACTAGCATTAGGTCCTGAACCAGACATGGTGAAGGTGACAGGGGGAGAATCGGGGATGGAACCAGAAGGGGAACCCAATTAACCAGAAGAGGAGTCGTAATGCAGACTCGGTGGAGGAATAACTCAAATCCTACGCGGAGGAGTAAGTATTCCTAACGGAAACTGCAAATGAAGGCCAAGAAGTCTCGAGGATAAATTCCTTTGGGGTGCAACGATGAAAGAAAAAACATGGATCACAAAGGGAAGAGAGACCAACAAAGGCAAGGAGATGCAGGATCAAATGATTACAATGTCGAAGCAAGGGCAGAAAGGTGGAGGTTCAATTGAATACAATGTTATGGACTTTGTCTGGCAGTGTTAACCAGGCTCTTCTTCACTTAGGGTGTGTATGTTAAGTGTGTTAATTTTAATTTTTAAACCCAGACGTTTGTAGAGAAAAAGAAAAAGTGTGTTTTATAACTATAAATAAATATGTAGATAACAGTAAAGTAAACTGAATATAACAGAAAATAAACAGCTAATTATGAATTAATCTAAACCCAAGGAGGCAGGCCTCTTAACAACTAGTCTATGGGTGGGAAAAAATATAGTCAAAAAACACCAAAATAGCCAATGGATCTAAATTCGGGAGGGACAATGATATAAAGGTCATATTTTCTAGAAATAGGTGCAGAAAACAACAAAAAACCAGAGGAAAAAGTGTTGCAAATGAGGTGGCGAAAGGCTACAACTTGGAGGGAAATAGAGGGAACCCTAGAGGAGGACCAAAAAAAATGAAAAGGGGTGTTTTTAATGGATGAATAGCCAATATGAAATGGATCTGAAGGTAAGGGATCATATCTAAAAAAATGTCAGAACACACTGAAATTTCAGACGACTTGCTTCAGCTAAACTCCTCCTAGAAAGGTGGAAGGGTACTGAAGCCCTAGGGGGTTAGGTTCCCACTTCAATGAATAAAAAAGAGAAATTACAAGTCCAAAATGGGCGGAGATGGAGGTCAGACAACCCTGAACAGAGGCCCAGACAAACCTATAAAAATCTCAGAAAAATTCTTGCAAAAAGTTTAGGTCGTAGTTTCTAACCTGATTGTTGCAGAGGTTGCAGGTTTGGGGCTGTTTTCTACGCCTTGAAGGTCTAGGTCACAGGTTTTGGCCCAAAAAGTGTGACCTGCACTTTCGGCACTCTCGGGAGCAGGTTTCAAAAAAAAATTTCATCTTAGCTGCGGCTGATGCCTGTCACCTGCACAATAGGTCCGAAAACACGCAAAAGATATAATTTTTAATTTTTAATGGTTTTATAGGTTAAAAAAAACATCAAGAGAAGAAAAACAAGAATATGAAGAAAAATCCTAGAGTTTCAAGTAGCTGGTCATGCAGGGATCTGAAAAACGACAGAGGTCATAATCGTAAACCCTTGTGGAGTCGCCAGTTGTTAGGATGAATTCTAATCGCAAGTGCATAAAAAAAGCTCACTTTAGTTGTGCATAACAAATAGCCCTAACATCAAAGATGGCTGCCAATTTCTTTAGATCTGTAGTTAGTTGACCAA